>JAGWCC010000112.1:1800000-2381631 GCA_022651775.1 Drusus annulatus
TGACATTATCTGATTCAAAATCGTGTGGAGCGTTGAACACTCGTATAATCAGGCCCGTTTTTACGAGAAAAAAATCATACTTAAAACTATTTAACTATGAAAACAAAGTTTAAAAAAACTGGCATTTAAGTGACACGGTGAATATTGTAAAAAACAAAAAAAGTTGACTGAAATTCTTTATTGTTTTCTGTTTAGCAACTTTACGTAAAAGACGAACAACAACGTCGTATTTTTTCTTACAAATAAAATGCGACACTCGCCAACACCGTCGAGGATACTGCAGATTATATGGAGGAATTTGCGAAGGATCCAAATTCCAAACAAATCCATATTGTAGCGGCATACCAACATGAGGCGGTATGTGCCTCCGAGTTGAATGCCAGCCATATCTGTAGAGCTTTCGAAATGCTGTCAACTCTATTTGAGCTTTTTTGAAATTTATATACGCCCATTTTATTGAATTCATTTTTAAATACAGTGAGTATGTACAACATACAACATGGAAATTCATGTAAGTAAAAAACTGCTTTCAAAATACAAAAAATATAATACGATTTTTAACTGAAACCTTAATCCATTCATCAAAAACCATTTTTAAACAAATTTCGTGCTGAAATCTCACATGGTGGTTGAAATTAAATGAATTTTGTAAAATTCCATTTCTTAACCCCCAGGAGCCTCGTATAGGATAATAACCACATTCTTGCTGGAATTTTAAAATTGTGCATTTTCTACTGCAATCGCTATTCATTATCTAGAAGAGGCCTGGCCAACCCATATTGCACCCCGGGTTGCATTGACGACCTAAAATTTTCCCAAGGGCCGCACATACAAACATTTTACAAAAATAATTACATTTTTTTGTTACAACGAATTTCATACTTATTGTTTTTTTTGTAAGTAATATAAGTTATTTGAATGTAGAGGTAATCTAAAAGTACAATCAGGGTAATTGTGAAAAAAAAAAACAATACTACAACCAGATGTGAATAGAAAACACGCATTGAACCAACAAAAATGTATTTGTTAAGTAATAAACATATTTAACCTTAGAGTGTATAGAGTGGTATCTATTCAAGGCAGTGTAGTCAGTTTTTGATGATTTTTACCGGACTCGGCGGACCTGGGCGTGGCTAAGACTAAGGTTAGGGTATTTATACATCCATTCATAGCACATATCGACATAATGTTTTTGTTTATTCGTAAAACCACTTTTTCACAGTATTGTTATCAACAAAACTATAGCATATAACCTAAAAAACCGTTTGGTTGTGTCAAGCTTAGTGGCATAATAAAAAATGTGGACGGAGTCCCGCGGTGACCCAGGAGCCCAAGATCATCGTGACAGTACATAGAAGCGGTGTATTATATTTGTTGTCTCTTTCTCTCTCATGGTGTACGACGTAAAAAGCCGGAGAAAGTAATTTATCGCAAGTTTGTATAGGTTGGGTAAAAATAATTAGCTCTCTCTCCATACATTGTTACTCTAAGGTTTTACCAAAAAAACTAATTTTAAAATACCTGATACTTTAAAAAAACATTATTCGTCATACATGACCGCGGACCGCACGTAAAGGCGCCGCGGGCCGCATGTGGGTTGGCCAGGGCTGATCTAGAATATATGGTAGTGCCAACAATATCAACAGCAAAAAATAAGTTTATTTTATGTATTCGGATTTTGTACCTAATGGCATCTCACCAACGTTGTTTTAACAAAGCTCGGCTTAAATAATCGTGCACTTCCTCAGGTCTGACGTGCGCCCTACCGTTGGCAACTGCCTGTGAAATCGGTGTAGATTCAATTTGATAAAGCTTAGCCAAGATAATATCGCGAATAGCTGAGATAAGATACAACGTAAACTTTTGCAAAAGTTGTTTGGTTTAATGAAATATTTCTCAGGAAAGTTATTTTATTTACGGTTTTTGTATATTTACTCATTTATTATACTACTGTACAGATCAGTAGAGGCACGCAACTTTTTAGTGTGCTATAGTGCTAAGGTTTAATCTAATCGCATTTATGATTCTAAAATAAAATGTTTTAATATTAATTTTGTTATTATAATAAATAATACTACCGTTACGACAAAATTTATCATAACTAATAATTTATACCTTTAAAAAAAAAAGTTCTACAACTTTTACACTTTTTTAATAAAACGTCCTCGTATTTGCTTGTATTATTTACGAGCACTTCTCTCTTCTTTTTTTACTTCTTTACTTTGTATTATTCGTCTTTGTTGTATCACCTTTGTATTGTGTATTGTTCTCACTCACGTGTGGTCAATGTTTAAAAACTCAATATAACGAATTTATACCGTTTAAAAAAAAAATTGTTTTACAACTTTTTACACTTTTTTTTAAATTTCAAAACGTCCTCGTATTTGCTTGTATTATCTTTTATCATTTTTTACTTCTTTACTTGGTATTATTCGTCTCTGTTGTATCTCTTTTGTATTATGTATTGTTCTCACTCACGTGTGGTCAATGTGTAAAAACTCGATATAATGAATTTCCAACTAATCATTATACAAAAATAGTACTTACAATTGTCTACAGTTTTATTAGAGGGGTGTTCACACAAAATGTTAACAGTTAATTCTGTGTGCGTAAGGAAGAGAGGGATGAGTCAATAAAATAGAGTTTTGAGTCAAGTATGCAGACTTGTTCCTTAGATACATGTCTACCAAGGAAAAATTAGATGAGTCAGAAAAATAAATAATGTGTTACTATTTAAAAAAAAGGACATGTTACGAGTACATGACATAATTACATACAAAAAACAAAATTCTTCAATTTTGTTTTGGCTCTCCTGAACATCTGCGTTTATTGATTGACACATCCCTCTCTTCCTTTCACTCCCAGAATTATAACATTGATAGCTTCGTCCAGACACCGCGAGGCTAGCGCACGAGCCTTTCCCAACTAGTAAGTCATTAAATACGTGAACATGAATGAAGAGGCCCGGATATATTATTATTCTCACAGTTGATTTCATACACTTTACTCTGCCCTTTTGACTGCTATATTATTTACTTGCTAGCGGACGAAGCAAATAGGTAACGTTTTAAATGGATAGCAGCTACCCGCGTCGCACCTATATACGGAACAATTTCCTTTTTCTTCTTTTCTCTCTGACGACAAACTATCGGAAATCTAAACCGAATGACGTTATTTGTACATCAAATGCAACTAAACTCCTCGCTGCATGTATGTCAGAATGGTTGCATCGACTTGACCGTCAGTAAAAGCTCACGTAAATTGCGATTTGTATCTTTTGGTTGCCTTAAAAGGGTAGCAGCAAACTTGCTGTATTTATTATTATTGATCATTAAATATAATGAGTTGATGAATCTATGGCAGTCAGTTTAACGCTCAAACGTTTGCAAAGTGTTGGATTAATGGCACGATTTAATTTAATTGGGAATATTAATCTCCCGCCTTTGGGGCATTTTGCTTATAATTACAGAAATATTTTTCAATGAATTTCATTTGCAAACAATTTTTGGTACATTTCTCATTGCCTTAACAATTGCAATTTCTCTATGAATTTATGACACTTGGTTAACGTAGATCACATTGTTTTATCTGCCTTGGTATTTTATGAAAATTTTGACTCAAAATTGTTTCAAGACGAAATGTAGATACTTCTAGACTTCGATGTTAAGTTTGTTTATATGTATAACATAATATACCACATTTCCTCCTTAGCCGTGAAACCCTTCAAGTTGTACAGATTAAATGAACCGAGGTAAACGTGTTACGCCTCAATGGCTGAAAAAAACATTTTTATTACCGAACCAATTTATTTGTTCTCCGGTATTCACCGCTGTTCTTTATCTCTGTAACTTTCATAGTGGAGCCAACCGATTGAAGATGTTTCTGCAAAAAACTAAATAGACCCTGACTTAGTTTTGTTACTCGTATCTACTGTTGTCCAATCGCCCCTCCATAATGAAGTGGTTTAGATAATTTTCATTGAGTCCGTCAGTTGCAAGTTTCGATCGAAAGCTATTTCTTGTTCCTACGTAAAAATATTATTCAGGTGCCTACGCAATGTTGTTATTGACTCTTATTTTCTTAGGGTAAAATTTTAAAAAAATATACCCCTTGATAATTCTCTACCCCGATTGTTTTAGTATTACGTCCTAGATGTATTCGGATTTTGTTGTTATTTTAAAGTTTTTATTTTTTATTAATATCTCGCTAAAATACATAGCAATCCCTGTGAGTTATAAAAAATCACTCTGGTGTATTTACCGATCATCCCTACGAATGCCATTTCTAAGGAATTCCAATCGACAACTCAACGCCTATTTACTAAATGAATTTTGTACTACAGCGAAATCGAACCCGCATTGTCCCGACTCAATATCAAATGAGTAGACCATTATGCTACACGGGCCACTTATTGTCCTGCACCATAAATATGATTTACGGGGTGTTCTCGGCTTTTGATTGAAGCCGGCAATTTTGGATAGGGTGCATATACGTTAACCCTCCGAGTGGGAAGTGATTTCAAAGGGTGTCATTAAAATCAAATCAAACGGTCCATTTCTCTAAACCCCACGTTGTCCTCGATGGTTTGAAGTCATTAAGACTACTATGGCATTATATCATACTACGTAATAAGATTTCTATGAAATACTATTAACGTTTACAGGTTTTATGCTACAGGAAACGCTTGGTTTTACCCATCGTCTCTCGATCAGCCTTTGTTGGATCCAGTCTCGTTGAATAAAACCGTTATATTTGGACATCCTCCGTGGCGTAATGGTCTAAACGTTTGCTTTCTAGCAGGAAGAGCTAACTAGTTCGACGACCGCCACAGCTCAGTATGTGGGCGTAGACGAGTATGGGTGTTGTGATGTCTATTTTCATGTTTCATGACATTACAAAAATGACTTTGCAGTTTTAAGTGCGTATAACACACAAGTTACACTGCCAAAATAAGGGTTAAAGTATAGCTGAGCTTTCAATTAGGCGATGAATGTTGAAAAAAAATGACTGAAGTTCCTCAATTGCCTATAGATACATTGTTGACTAATTTATTTCGGCGATCTCATTGAGGATTAAATTAAATACGTTTGGTGCAGTGAATTATTAAATAAATGTCTTAATAATATGATTTTTTTCATGAATATCAAATATAATATTTGTTTGAACGCATAAATTTCCCCCCGATATTAAAGTAGGAGCTAGTGGTTGCCAAACATCGTGTCAATCGCAAACTACCGGCAGGTTGTTTGAAACGTGAGCGTTAGATAGCTCGTCGAAGAATTTGAATTTCAAAAGTAGCTTACACACTTGCTGTGTTTAGAGACCACTGATCTACGGGACGCCCTATTATGCCGGGCGATGTAAATTGTTGAATACTAGCGTACATCGGGTGCGTAAACTTTGATACAAGTTAATCTCAGCTATTTAGGAGCGTTAAGTTCTTCCCACACAGCTTAAGAATACTTAAAATATCTCACGAGGCGAAGGCTTTCTTCATTTTGGCCTCACCCTTATCCCGCTCTTCTCCGAGACTTCAGTAATTATTAAATTATTAATAATTAATAAAATTGAATGTTTTTAAACGGTTCTTCAGACTGACTTAGAGAACAAAATTGTATTTTGCCAACCAAAGTAATTAACGGTAAGTGCATATTATTTGAGTATCATATTTTGTATCAAGTTATTCATTAGGCATTCAATTTTTTGGATTAGAATCAACGCCAAGAGATGCACTCTTAAAAACTGAAAAAGAAAAAAAAACAAAAAGCTTAATTCTCACATCGCCAGATTTGCATTGCATTGTTAAATTGTGATACATTATATTCGCTAAAAACGATGTAGGATTCCGAATATATATCTAGATGGATCTTTTGTACTCTTAAACAAAACCATGTTACGATTTTATCTCGTTTAATGGACTAAATTAAGTTAATTTATTCAGAGAATACTGCGAATAAGAATTCTCATACTACTTTTTCAATCGTATTTCAACAACGATAAACATAACCTTGTTTCATGTCGTCTGAAGCTCTCTCAATAGATTCAGAAATTCACTTTCATAATAAATTCTAAGTTCGGATTGTCGAGCATACCCGGCCCCTGTAAGTATTATACCAGGAGCACAGCATAGTAGAGAGGTCACAGATGATTATTTTGTTCCACAGACAGAATAGGCATGGCTTCAAATTCACTTTCATTATAAATTCTGAGTTTCGATTGTGGAGCTATTTGCCCGGTTGCCAAGAATTATTTTACCAGGAGCGCAGAATAGTAGAGGCTAGAGAAGAGAAGTCGCAGGTAATTATTTTGTCCCACAGATAGAATGAGCACGGCTTTAGAAGCCAACCCTTTCGCCTCTCTTGTGAAATTTGAGCGGAGTGATGCTCCTGGCTGCGGCAGAGCATTGGCCCTGATCTCGGCGTTCGATCGAGACTGCACGGCACGCCATCGTAATCCGCCCCGGCTCGTAAACAATAAAACAGCTTGGCGGTATAACGCTTAGATTGTATAAATGCACGAGGCCAAAGCAAACAAACCCCTATAAACCATATAATAATTTATTCACCTGAAATAATAATCATCTCCCTGAAGATGACTGGTACTTCATAAAACTACATATATTTAACCCGGTTAACAGCCCTCCACACCTCTAGATGGCAAAAAATATGGTTTAAAAAAAATCATGTAATGAACAATAATAAAAAAAATAGTGACAACATTCTTGTAAAATATTGCTAGTAATAAGATTCGATCGAACATATAAATCACACAAAAATGGAAAATACAACTCTGCTACCCATAACATGAACACATTTTTCTATCTATTTGTTAAAAATTTAAACGAAAGACAAACGTCCCCGGGTTACGAATTGCCTGTCAATTTTTGAAAAACTCCTACTACCATCATAATAAGCGGAAAATGTTGCTTGTGCAATGATGGAGGACTTAGCCAGCAGATGAATTGAACCCACGACACTCGGGTGGGAATCCGACGCATTTGTCCACTAAGCTACCGACCGGTAATTTTTTTTGTATTTTAATTCGCTAAATACCTTATAATTGACTTCTTAATTCAGTCGTGAATGTTAAGATGTTCATTATAATGTAAAAAATATTAGTAGGTATCACGGTAGCAGAGCTGCATTTCGAATTTGATCTCTGATTGATCTTAGAATCATTTGTAAAACTTCATTTAAGAATTCGGTAGCTGTTGACAGCCGTTTACAATATTCAAAAAGTGATTATCTAGCCGTCACGCCATCTCACACAGGGCTGGGCAGACCGCTGAACGCTACACAGCTGTCTCACCACACAGTACTTAATTCACATTCATACATGTTCTCCTATTATTCCGACTCTTGATATGACCCGACTCGGGTATTTAATTTACAGAGAACTGTTTGATGAACGTGCCATGTTCTCCTGGGGCGTCTCCGACCTTTTCTTGTGCGTCATATTATGATCTCCTTTCTCTGTTCATTATGCTTACGTTTTTCTTGCATTATTCGTAATACAGCCGTACATGTTAACATTTTATCACTTCTTTGGCTACATGTTTTATATCTCTCGAAGCTCGGTAAAACAATGTTGTTGAAATTGAATCGGTTAATTCTTTGACAAGTCTTCCGTTATAGATTATGCTTTACCTAACTCGGTATTCGCTCAGTTGTGATTGGCGAAAGCGACCGTAAATTCTCGGTAGTTCTTTCGCCATTCGTATAACGTGTAGAGTGGTGGGTCTTAGCTCTGTTCTCCCCATATCTCTCAGCCTTTCTGCTCCCCGGGTCCCAGTGAATGCTCTTTATTTTTCAGACTGCATTTAATCTATTTTCGGTTTTCCAGCAAACTAGACATATCTTACGGTTTTCACTATCAGCGAGGAGTTAAAGTGTTGGTGTCATGTCTATGTGACTCGGGGTCCAAGAAGTTATACTGAGAAATCAATTTCCCCAGTATTATCTGCATCTACAATCGAGGGAATTTATTTGCGTAATGAAATTGAGTTTCTTGGTTAGTATCGAACCTTCGAATATAATTACTTAGTCAGTCTGTATAGACTCACCAAAAGTTTTGTCGCCTATACATTCATCGAAATGTAGATAAATATTGACAAGAAATTATTTATACGCATCAAATCTGGCGCAGAGTGTCAAATGTGTAACTGTTTGTCAAATTTCAAACCATGCAAAAATTATTTTGCAAACGTTATGGAAAGCCGTTATTTTTCCTACTCGTATGTCGACAAGTTGAATATTTATTTTATTGTTAAAATACTATTAGAGTCTGTCAATAATGACTGCGAAAGAACTCAAATAAATCTTATGACTTTGACAAAAACTCAATAAAATTCCTTCAAATAGATTATTGTTCAATGAAAAACAATACGTATTTTTTGGTAAGTTTAATTTTGTACCCTGATAATGCTAAGGCCAAGCGAAACTGGTCGGTTATAAAAAAAATCTGTGGTCTTATACAAAGTTACTATTTCATTTTCATTAAATATGTCAAACCACAAAGTGATTACTTTCTACGAAAAAAAGTTTTTTTTTTTTTTTTAAATGAGCTCACCTAAATCATCGAATATTTTTACTCGCTTCTTCGACGCTCGCACTATTTCCGGTTTTGTGAAATCATCGTTCCATCTCTGCCATGGTATTCCTGATATTTTTTTAGTTCAACGTTTTGATCATTCATAAAATATGTTATGACACATATTATTCAAATAAAAAATATTTGCACACGTCGGGTTTGAACTCGCGACCTCTGGATTCGTAGACGAGCGCCTTACCACTCGACCACGGAGAATTTTAAGTTCTAAATTCGATCTATTTTTTTTGAAGTTCTAAAGCTTTAATTGATATTCGGACAAGCGTTCAAAATTCCGACAATATGTAAATAGTTGAAGATAACTTCCTACCATAACCGGTCCAGTCATAAAATAAAAGTGGAATAAAGTTAAAAATTTGTTTTATTAAATCATTAAAATGGAATTCCACCACGAATTAACAGTTTCAAAATTAGAAATAATAATTTCCTACCTTAAAAAATGAAAGAATGTAAAATTTCGCTTCGAACATTTTTGTACAGTTGAAATTTCACACTTATTATTCTGTTTACTTCCCTTAACACTTCTGTTCTTCCTGAAGTGCCACGGAGGTGCCCGGGGGCGGTGCGGTTTCCGCTATTATTATTGGTTTTATTGCTCAAACTGCGTAATCCTGGCCATCCCAGCATCCGGGCATCCCAGCCCCGTCCCGCTACAAGCCTGTTGCTCGAAACACACATAAAACGGGCTGCGGTATCGATCGTCTAGTACCCAATCTATATGGGCCAGCTATCTCGTACAATCTGTATATTAGGTAATTAATTTCGGCTACTAAAAGTAGCGCTTAACAAAAAATGATGTTTTTATGTAAATGCATCAATAGATACCTGCAATTGTCGGTGATAATTTTGGTAAAAAGTAGTGTTAGTTTTGGGGGAAAGCAGTGTTATTTTACAACAAAACGGTATTTCTTTTTTCTTCCATTTTTCGTATAAAAACTGAGGTCCAAAGTCAAACACGTTGTACTGAACATTAAACTTTTCGTTTTAAAGCAACTATAACAAACAACATATAAGAAACATTGAATAAACTAAAAAAAAAAACCATTATGAATATACTTCTCTCCGAGTATTACCAAAAATAAATTCCCTAAGATTGTGTCATGAAAACGCTTCAATAAGCAAGATCAAATGGGACAGCTACGTAATCCCCCTTTGGATAGTACTTTTGGTTTTTATGATTAAATAAAAACAAATTTATAACTTTACACTTTTACTTTTTTTGGTTTTTACTTTTAGGTACCCAGGGAAAGCTTAAAAGTATTTTTTTTTGACAATTTCACGTTCTATCATTAAAAAAACAGCCTTTATGTATTGATACATACGCTCATCATTAAAAAAAAACATTTGAAATAATGTTTTATTTAAAATAAATATTATATATAATATTTTATTAAAAAAAAACTGAAATATTGAGAGTATATTATTATGTTCTAAACTGTTTTTGTCGCATAAATCACATAAAAATATATTATCGCAGTGACCAATTTCATCGCAGGTCAACAAATGATCTAGCAAAATGCAAAAGGTCATTTATGTATATTATTTTCAATCACTGCAAAAATCATGAATGAAAACTTAACGTGCTTACCCCTGTATGTATAATATTATGTTTAATCGGAGCGGTAGATCTTTTAATCTGTAGGTAAGAGTTTTTAAAATTGCAGCGTTACTAATAATACTTTTATTTCTATTGTTACAGGTAAACAGAAACTCCATTATTTTATAGACTGCATGACACACCCGGGAGTAAGTAACTTTACACACTGATAAAATCTTTAAAAAATGTAATGCTTTTTTTCTGTTGATAATTATTTTCTCAGGTCAGAGCACAAAAAATATGGAGATTTCATCTGTTGGATGAAAGTTTTTTTTGTATCTTGGTCACTCAACTTAATTTTTAAGACACAATGTATTAATTCTTTTTTTCATAGGTGTATTTTTTTAAACGGTTATTTTTGAAGATTTTGTCATTGACCCTAAGTAAATAAATATTAAGAACCCGTTTTTTTTACCTCCTATTTAAAGACTTTTATATTTTGAATATTTGCGGAATGTTATTTTTTTTAAACGGTTCGTGCAAATTTGACAGTCGAAATAATAACTGATATTTCGAATATGCCCATCTCTATTGAGTAGACACTACCCACCTTTTCAATGTCGTTTTTAAATCGCTTTTATTTCTCCCTAATGCACTAGTTTCTCTATGTAGTTCGGGTACTAATCCGAACACGCGAACCTGTTAAGAAAAAAAAAAAAAAAAACGCTTAACTCCAAATTCGGCTATGGCGTGTTTTAGACGATTCATTTTCGAAATGTCTTTCGCAACATAAATACATGTATGGCTTTGGAATTGTTTGAGAAAGTTTTGGCCAGAATGCGACCAAAAAATAACAAGAACAAAATAATAATGGTTCTGTTATTAGACAGTCTGCTCGAGGTCAATGTATTGCTCGCCGGAATCTAGTAAATATGATATAATGTTATTTGAAATAAGATCTGGAAGGAAGATATGACAGACACATTATGTCGGGCTAGCTTAAGACAGGCTGGAATATCGGAATCCAAATCTTGAATTAGAGCCTGGTATTTCTCTCTCAGACTCCATGACGGATTCACTTATAGCCGAGCATTGTTTGGCCTGCTGTCTAATTATTTTACTTTTTCACATTTCATGCAATTTTATCTCTATTTATCAGAGAACGGCGCATTAAAGTGTTATTTTTGTGAATATTTTACATATTGTGTAGGCGTCGGCTTATGTTAATTTTAATTTATTATTATGAAAACTTCCCAGAAATCGAAGCTTTCATCTTAAGATGGAGATTTTCTGACAATACGTTACTCATTTTATCTTCAATACTTTAAAATTAATAAAAAATTGGAGTCGGGATTGGTCAGTTTTCTGTTGACGTCGTCAATCTAAGTGTTGTGATGATGAGTGTTTTGTTTGATGATCTTTTCACATGTGGTTTTACAGGTGTTCATACGAACATTGGCGAATATAAAAACAATGATATTATTGTCATTTATGTATTAATAATAATAGCCGCTTCTGATATCATACGGGACTAAGCAGAAGACAGTAAGCAGCGGAAAAATTAGTTATCGCGCACCGCGGTGTAAAGAGACCTACCCATTCGCACCACTTGTGCAGTTAACTCATGTCAAAAACCATTCATACAAACGTCCTTTTTTATTTCTTAATTGCTTCTTTTAATGTCTTTCCGTCTCTTAAATTGTATTGTAAGGGCCGATTTCTAAATTCCTTTAAACATGCATTGTTCCATGGACCACATGTTAAAACTATGATCTTAAGGGTTGACCATTGTTACGACTCTGTCTACCCTCAACCGATTTCTTCTCAGCATTACTATCCAGAACGTACTGCGGTGCGGAACATAAATATGTACAGTTAAAGGTTTAAATATTGTACTCTATAAATTCTTCCAATAAAAAATATGCAAGTAAAGTGATTATATTTTATTCTACATCCCGGAACAAAAGCGCGCCTTACCCAAGGAGCATCTGTCGAGTTCGTCAGCGAACATTACAGTGGTGTCAGAAGTAATTGGGATGTGAATAATTTACTTCATTAAAATCACGGATCTAGCGGGTTTTAAAAACTTGAAGCATTTTTACGCAAATATCGTGACGCTTGTACGAATCCTGCAATCAATCATCTTCACTACTGGAAGTCAACACATCTGGAAGCAAACAGCAGCCTTTCCCGAGGAGTAGTCTACTCTGAAGCCGAGTTTCAACAACCAGCCTTCCCGTGAGACCAGATCTACTTGGAGGCAGTTCAGCAGCTCATCAGGTGCAGATCACAATCGTCGTTCCGAATCCAGAAGAAGAAGAAAATCAACAACATCAAGAAAAGGAGAAACAATGCAGATTCAACTATTTTTTATGTAAGTCGGAGATTTATATAGTAAATTTTTTAAACCATTTAACATTTTTTTTGTACAATATTAATAACTTCACTTTTTTCTTGTAATAATTCATTAAATTCCAAAGAATCAATCATGTCTTTAAAGAAAGAAAACACTATAGATTTAAATTTAGCTGAAAAAATTCTTATTAAATTTGATGGCGATAAATCCAAACTTTTTGAATTTATTGATAATAGTGAAAAAGCCTTAAAATTAGTCGATAAAAATCATAAAGATATTTTATATACATTAATTGAGAGTAAAATTACTGGAAATGCCAGATCTCTCATTCGTAATCGAAATTTTAATAACTTTGAAACATTAAAATCACATTTGCTAGACATATATTCAGATAGAAGAACAACTAATCAGTGGCATTTAGAATTGAACTCTTGCAAACAATTATTCAATGAAAACATATTTAACTATTCTAGTAGAGTAGAAAATTGTTATATAAAATTAATTAATAGCGTAAATAATGAAAACGTTAATTTGTCATGCGAAGCTCGAGAAGCTTGCATTAATCTTTTACAAAACCAGGCTAAAAATGTTTTCATAACAGGATTAAATGACGATTTAAATCTGTTGGTGAAATCACAAAAGCCAGAAACATTAGAATCAGCAATTTCATTAGCTTTAGCCGAAGAACAAGAATTAAAATCAAAATATGAAATTAGAAAATATCAAAAAATTCCATTCAGTAATAATACCTTCTGTAAAATATGTAAGAAAAATAATCATAATACGTCTCAATGTAGATTCAAGAATAGATCTTTTAATAATAATTTCAACAATGTCAGAATCATTAAAAATCCAACATCCGTTATGTTTTGCAAATATTGTAAAAGGAGTAATCACAATATAGAAAATTGTAGGATATTAGCCTATAAAAAACAACTTGAAAATAATCCTAAGGTTCCTTTAAACGAGTAAGGACCTTTGGAACTGGCCATTCTAAAGGATTCCGACGAGTTAATTCGGGCTTTTTAGGTACATTAAATCATTCATTCTGTTCTACTTTCGTAAATTTAAAAATATTAAAAATTGCATCAAATACTTTAAATAAATTCTTAATTGATACTGGAGCAGATATTTCACTTATAAAATTAAAAGTCTTAAAACAAAATATTAAATTTAAAAATGACGACATTCTGTCGTTAAGAGGTATAGATTCCTCAAATAAAAATCCAAATACAACAATTGGATCAATAAATTCAAATATATGCATTAATAATAAAAACATTAATCATAAATTTTACATTGTAAATAATGAGTTTTCTATTCCATTTGATGGAATAGTAGGAAACGATTTCTTGGAAAGATATAAATGTAGAATAGACTATTTTAGTCAATGTCTTTATATTCAAGATGAACGTATTCCTTTACTTCGTCAGGATAATTCCGAACCCATGGGTCAGGAATACACCGAGATCAATAAGTCGTCTATGCACGTACTCTCTCAAAATCCTGATAAGTCAAAAAACGTTACAAGTGAATTAAATAAAGAAAATGGTCAAAGAAACCACTTTCATACAAAGAATTCTAAAATAAATATTAAACATTCAGACGAAAGCAATCGCGTTAATAAAAATAAAAAATGTAAAAAGAATACTAAAATTAAAATTAAAAAATCAAATCGCGTGAAATGTAAAAGCGATATCGAGTTAATGAAAGCTCAAGAATATTTTCCAGAAGAAACTTTTAACTGCGAAAAGGAAAATATAATTAATGATAATATTACCAATAAATCACAACAAAATAAAATCGTAAAAACGAACGATGATACATATGTTTATACAATCCCTGCGCGTACAGAGAAAATAATTAAAATTAATATTATAAATAAAAGTAGTATAAGGGAAGGAATTTGCCCGGATAAAGAAATTATAAAAGATGTTTATCTATGTCCTAGCATAGTTAAGGTGAACTCCGATAAGAGTGCGTTTACATCAATCTTAAATGCTAGCGATAAAGATGTCACTTTTGGTCCTATACAAGTGGTTATAGAGCCTTTAGCGGAACATCATAAAAAGGGAAACGTTAGAAAAATATTAACTAAGGGATAACACAAATAATAATTCTAGGACAATTAAAACCCCAGAATTTAAGTATACATACGAAAATTATTTAGACGATTTAAAATTAAAATTACAATTAAGTCAAAAAATTGCCAGAGATAATTGCATCAAGTCTAAAGAAATCAATAAGAAGTATTACGATAGAAACAAGAAAACAGATAAATTCGAAATAGGAGACCTTGTATATTTAGAAAATGAAAATATTAAAACAGGAAAATCAAAAAAACTAAGTAGTCGATATAACGGACCTTATAAAATAATTGAGATAAATTCACCTGTAAACTATACAATAAAAATTAAAAATAAATTTGTAACAGTTCATGCCAATAGATTAAAACGACAACATTAATATTAATCTTATTTAGAT
Source organism: Drusus annulatus (assembly GCA_022651775.1). Taxonomy (NCBI): domain Eukaryota; kingdom Metazoa; phylum Arthropoda; class Insecta; order Trichoptera; family Limnephilidae; genus Drusus; species Drusus annulatus. The sequence goes on from JAGWCC010000112.1 coordinate 1,814,985, forward strand.
TTTAAAGGGAAAAATAAATTAATTTAAGTAAAATGAAAATGCTTAAATTAAAATTAAAATGTTTCAAATAAATTAAAAATGATAACGTATAATTAAAAGGTTAATAACACTGAATTATGTTAATCAAAATCAAATATTATTATGAAGAAAATTCAAACTGAATGAAGAGAAAATATAAATTAAGCAAAACTATCACCTATATGCCATTTTAGAAAATATAATGATTTTAACTATTATATTATATAAGTTTTTTAAATAAAATAAAATAAAATGTTTGTAATTCAAAACTCTTTACTTAACTTTGTTAGATATAACATTTATAAATTAATGTCTTCAACTATTTCACGAAAAGATAATACATATACCTTTATTTTACCATCAATGGCGTACCTTGCCATTTTAGAAAATAAGTTTAATTATGTAATTATGAATGAACCTGAAAATTATAAACACTTAGTTAATAATGAAATATTATGTAAATGTCAAAACCTATATTACTCTATGTAAACTAGAATTTTTAAATATGTAATGAATTATTGCATAAATTAGAAAATAATAAATGGATTCAAATGTTTTTTAAACCAACAATTGCTACAATCACTTGCAAGGACAATGATATATTAATTGTATTTAAATTAGAATGTACAAGAATTTAAGTATTAATCGAATGTAAAAGGTATACACACAAAATACTATTTTAATAACAGATGATAAAGATTTCGACAGTTCATTTGAATCAATTGTACCATGTTTTTATATAAATTAATGATAATTGTTGTAATCGTAAGAAACTCATAAGCTCATCTCTAGAAATTTACATATTATGTATCCAAATAATATTGATAATCACCAAATTTTATTAGCATGTCATAAATTAAATAACTAAAATCACTGATAATTTGGGAAGTGAAATATTTATAAATAAAATTGTTAGTATTAATGACTTTGTTTTCACCTATTTGACTATTTTAAAATTGATATGTATGTACCCTATTTACAAGATGTATTAGAAATGTAATAAAAATTAATAAGCATAAACATTAAAGCAAAAATTAGAAATAAGTTTTTTCAAATAATAAAAAGTAATTTCTTGAACTAGGCATGTCACGCCTATATTGCATATGTTAATTTTAATATTCTATTTTTGAGTAATTTTGAAAATATAAGCTGAATTTAATATAAAAATATGAAGCTTAAGTATAAAATAAATTTCATCATATATTTTCATTTAAAATGCGGAGGTGTAAAGAGACCTACCCATTCGCACCACTTGTGCAGTTAACTCATGTCAAAAACCATTCATACAAACGTCCTTTTTTATTTCTTAATTGCTTCTTTTAATGTCTTTCCGTCTCTTAAATTGTATTGTAAGGGCCGATTTCTAAATTCCTTTAAACATGCATTGTTCCATGGACCACATGTTAAAACTATGATCTTAAGGGTTGACCATTGTTACGACTCTGTCTACCCTCAACCGATTTCTTCTCAGCATTACTATCCAGAACGTACTGCGGTGCGGAACATAAATATGTACAGTTAAAGGTTTAAATATTGTACTCTATAAATTCTTCCAATAAAAAATATGCAAGTAAAGTGATTATATTTTATTCTACATCCCGGAACAAAAGCGCGCCTTACCCAAGGAGCATCTGTCGAGTTCGTCAGCGAAATGCCATAATCCTACTGTCTCCGTGCAATTGGAACTTTTGTGTGGTAACGACATTAAAAAAAATGAAATTGTTGAATATCACAGAGGATTGAGTATAATATGTCAGCAATTCACCAATGTAAATTGCATTCCTTGGTTAGTTGGTCGAGTGGTCTATAGTGTCGGATTCCTACACAGGCGTCGCGGGTTTAATCCTCCGCTTACTAAGTACCCCATCGATGCACAATCATAATTTTCCGCTTATAACGGTACTAAGAGGAATTCAAATGTGTTCAAATTTAAAAAAAAAAAAATATATATATATATATATATACTAAAAATGCAACCTTATTCGGACGGGTTCAAACACGCAGAGGCAGGTGCAAGTAACGTATTAAAATACTATAAGATTTACGATATATTTTTGTCCCAATATCATTTACGTATAATACAATCAATATTATTAACGTTTCTGGTTGCAGTAAGAATAGAATTTTCAACATGCTGTTGACCGATTTGCAATGTTTGCTGAGGCGAGCGAGCTATTGGTTTTTTTTCTAATAACGTGGGAATAAAGCTGTATACATATGCCTTCGATAATAAGCTTAAGAAACTAGAAACCATTGAGCCGAATTAAGCAACGACCCGAGGCATGGTAAGACACGGAGGTGTGAAAATCGATTTCTTGGGAACCGATAACCTGCACCATCTTCTACGTATTTGTGTATATTTTACGTAAGAAGAACTATTAACAGTTATAAAATATTCAAATGTACTAAAGTGAAGTTCGATGCAGTGTCGTAGTGGTCAGTCTGGGATGCGCCGTAGGTTCGAACTAGGACTGATGCCACAAAACGTAAAAATGCTATTTATTTAATGATATTATTTCGTGCTTACTTACACAATGTTTCCGAACGTTTTATAATGTTTTTTTTAAACATTTCTACAATACCTACCTAAAAAAAATGTATGGGTTTCAATTTGTCTACCAACTGTAATTTTCTCTACTGGAATTAAATAAATATAATTGAATATTAATAATTGAAATAATGTCAATAATCCTTAAAGTAAATATGAAACAGAAAAAATAACGGTTGTGACCGATACTCGAACTCGGAACCTCTACTCTATCCGGAAGTAACGCTACTGCCAATTCAGCCACCGAGACCTTATAAGAAACCGGAATTTTTAATCGATCTCATTCTTTATAATTTGAAAATTATTAATATCATTTTTCTCAATTTTTTATGTTAATTCTAATTTTAAAATAATTATGTTTATCTGAAGTGACCTGTCAGGTAAGTATGCTTCTGTATATTAACTCTACATAATAACAAAATAAATATATCATAAATTATATCGTCGCCGGAAAAGCGAAAGGGCTGAAGCGCCATTTTAAGAAGTTTACACCAGAGCACTTTAAAGTTTTTTTGTTTTACAATAAAATTCATAAGTTTTCAGCAAATACCCGGTTGGATTTTGAAAAATAAATTTATACTCGTATAAGCGACAAAAAGCTTTAAAAAAGTCTCAAACTTGTGTCGCTTAATTCAAGCCTTCTTCCAAATGGTAATTATATATTAGATAGCTTAAGGGCCACAAAAGTCTTCAGAATCAAACGAGAGTCAGAGCATTCGATGCAAAAAAATACATATTTTACTCATTTTTGACCAAAGTGTTACTTAAGCTCTTTTTTGTCTTTTTTTTATTATTGTACAACAGATATAAACCCAATTACAGTACAATGGAACAACAAGTAAGCAATTTCAAATTATAAAATTTTTGAACTTTTGTAAATTATCTGAAAATATATCAATATATAGAGATGATGTATTTAACAGAATTATACCTCTTGTCATGCTATGCTGAGCCAAAACATCTGTCCGACCATTCTGAACATTGCATGATTTCTGCTGCGACAGTATTTTTCTGGTACGAATAAGCAGTAGCATGCCAAGAGGTATGGACAGTCGATTAAGTGATTTATAATTTTAAAGCCTTTTAAAGTCATGAGACCAGCATTGCGCCTAGTCTCTAAGCTTTGATAATGTGTCTCCTCGAGTAGTTCCATGTGATGCATGAACATAGGGTATGTTCCGTGCGAACGCATGTACACATACCTGAGGAATTTTTTTTGAATCTGTTCCAACATATTTATGTATTTGGTTTGATGTGGAGCCCAGACAGTGCTAGCGTACTCCAACTTGCTTCTGATCACTCCATTGAAGAGGGCTGTCATCGCATTTGTGTTATTAAACTCTTTGCACCTTCTGATTACAAAACCAAGAAGTTTATAACAATTTGAAGTAAGATGCACTATATGACTCGAAAACGTTAGCCTGGGATCAAAAACCACCCCGAGATCTTTGATGGTAAATACGCGGGTTAAAATTTCACTATTCATAATATATTTGAAAAAAAAAAAGGATTTTTAGATTGGCTATATGTCATAATGACGCATTTTTTAATATTAAAATTTAAATTATTGTTTCTCGACCAGTTCGAAATTGCATCTAGGTCGGCTTGTAGTTTGTCAAAATCTTCATCCGATTCAATCTCCTTTAAAAGTTTGAGATCGTCCGCAAACAATAAGCGCGAGCTGTGACGTATGCAATCCTGGATGTCGTCTATCAAGATAAGAAACAATAGGGGACCGAGATTTGAGCCTTGTGGAATACCTGACAGAGCTGCGAAGTTATCGGACTCGTATCCATTTATTGATACGTACTGGCTTCTATCTTTTTGTCTTGCCAGCGACGATGTGTAGTTAGTAATAAGTTTTGTACAGCGCCTTTGCGGTGTATTTTTCACAAAAATGGCGCTGAAAAAATTATCCAAATATTATTATTGTCTGCTTAAAACACTGTAGAGTAATAAATTGTTGAATTCATGTGCGAATATTAGAAAACACCAGCTGTGTTTGGCTTCCTCCCCGTGAGCCAACATTTCGAACAGTCTTTCAGTGTCCCACCAGGACAGATGTGTAGACTGTAGATAAAAATGTGTTTATTTGTGTAGAAGTGACAACATGGTTGGCCGTGAAAATCTTAATCATATCTCAGTATTGACCTTACAAAAAATTGGTATTATTTTGTTGTGTAATTTTTGGCTTTGTTTTGCAAACATTTTTCGCTACGCCACGGGTTCTATGTTGACGTTCGACCATTCATTAACAAGCTGGAAATCATATATATTAGCATTGTGACCGCTCTGAAAGAACTACTTCTTTTGGCAGCAGTTCCTTCTTCATTCATTGTTCATTGAAAAAATACTTCAATTGAAGTTGGTAGTTCATTTTAGCATTCATTCATTTCATTGAACAAATACTTCAATGGAAGTTAGATTTCAAAGAACTACTTCGATTTGCAGTAGTTCAGTTGTGAAGTTGAACTTCAAAGCCTATAAAGAAGTACTTCAATTGACGTTCGACTTCAAAGTACTTCGATGTAAAAGAACGTGATTTTTTGGGAGTTCTTTTCGTTTTAATTTCTACCGACTAGTACGTGTTTTTCGGCGAGGAACCAGTTCCAGTTATTTTCGTTTTCAAAGTTCTACCGACTAGTACGTATTTTTTTGACGAGGAACCAGTTCTGTTCACTTTCAAATTCCTACCGACTAGTACGTGTTTTTTTCGGCGAGGAACCAGCTCCAGTTCTTTTCACTTTCAAATTCCTACCGACTAGGACGTGCTTTTTTCGGCGAGGAACCGGTCCTAAAAAGAACTGGACAAATAACCGGATAAATTCAAATCTCTTTTTTGCGAGTTCGACTTCAAATGAAGTGTTCACTGGGAAGGGTTTATTTTAAAGAACTAGCAATTCGTGAAGTATTCACAAAGCATTGAAGTTTTTCCCAACGCTAATATATATCCACAGATTCGAATGGCTCTCCCACCGATTAAGATAGCGGCTAATGCTATGCTAAACTTCAAATAATGCTGGCGAGCACTTGGCCGACCTTGCCAACTGAAAATAAAGACGGGAATAACTCGATGGTTGATGTATTATCGTTCATGTGTTGAAATATGTGATCTAGACTCTAGAGTTAGAGAATATGATGTATCGTACACTAGCTCGCGTTTAGTTTTTAATGACGAATGTCCATTAAATTAGGGATGCAACGATACTTGTTTTCGCCGATACGATACCGATCCCGATTATTGTAGTCATTTTTCGGCGATATCCATACGACCTGTACACTATGACTCGATAGATTACAAATTGATCTTTATTTCTCACAAAACAGTGATGTGAATATAAAACAGAACGTAAGTTGGAAGATTATCGCTGTGCTAGTTCAATACTATAACAAGTAAAAAGATTTTTTTTGACTTTTGGATGTCTTTTAATTCCTTATAACATAAGGAATCAGAAAACACCAATAAGTAAAAAAAAAATGTTTTTTGAATTGATAATAATAATAATATTTGGATGATTTGTATAGCGCCGTTTTTGTGAAAAATCACCTCAAGGGCAGATCTTATTTTCTATTATTACATATTAATTCCTAGTTTAAATAAGAAAACATACAGGAACATACTTACCTGGCAGGTCCCATCAGATAGACATACTTATTAACTTAAAATTACAATTATGATTTTTATTTTTTAGTTATTTTTTTCAGATTTAGGGCATGGGAGCGAAATTAAAAAATGGACTTTCTGAATTTGTCGTACAGTACAGGAATTGCTAAAAATTTGTAGATCTATAGGTGATTCGTCGAGAGACAGATTAGATTATAGGATATGAGAGTCTGATATAGTATTGAACAAGCACAGCGTTACGATAAATGATATTTGAATTTAATTTCGAAAAAAAAACTAATTGGAAGGAAAGTTACATCCCTAATTAAAATAAGATTATTTAGAACGATTGCATTACATAACTAAAACGTCACGTTCCGAAAAACCACCGAACGATAAGTAGGTAAATGTATCCTATGATCAGATCATCTATTTGTATGTGTCACCTAACACTCGCACGGTGAGAGCTCTGGCGCAATGAAATTTGCAATGTTTTTTTTTCTGTCAGTTTGACTGTCACACAAAATAAGAATGCTCCTGGTGCTTCCTCCTATCGAAAGTTGACTGCCATCAGGTCAAAATTCACCCCGGAGGCTGCAGTCCCGAATAACTCTGCAGAACTGCCCTCGTACCAGTCATATAGATTACTAAGCATTAAAATTAGACAAGACGATTTATTTTTTGTTTTATATTTTTCACGTGTATCATTACGAAAACAGTGAAATAACCTTGAACCGGCGAAGCCGGGTAAGTTTAAAAAAAAAACTGAATAGTGAAGATTCTCATTCGATCGCTAAGCCGCGTACAGTTCGCAGACTCTGGCAAATGACCTTGATAGTAGTTAAACATTCAGAATTTCACTGGACAGCGATAGACTTTCGCTTGTTGCTTTTTCGCGATGGCTACACCATTTCTTGATTTCTGAACGCGCGCTGAAAGTTTAGCGGCTAATGGTCCTTCCGAGAGATTCCGTAATAGACTAATCTTATTTTTACTAGATATATTTGACACGAACACACACTACACGCTCGTGGTGAACGACTAGTAAATCGTATTTTTAAAGAAAAAACGGCACAGTGTGAAAAACAAAATTGTTAAAAAAGTAAAATTAAAGAAAATTAGTTCATTATCACAGGAAATAGTGTTTTACACTTTACTACTACTTTATTAATATAATTTAAGGTTATTTTAGTTTAGTTCGGCACATATACCTCCTATTCAAGCTAATTACATTGTTACGCTGTCTTACGTTAATTATTTGTGTCTTGTAATTAATTGTATCAAATTAATTTTAATTGAATAAATACCTCATTGAAATTAATGGATTACGAAAGTATAATGTGAAAGGCGTTTAGCCGGTTCTTTGTTAGATAATCCGATGGCATGACGATCATCAATACGATTAGTAAGTCTACATTGTACTATTATGGACAATTACTGATTAAAGATCTACTATAAATACAACAATTTTTTTCATTAAAATTCCTTTATTATTTTTTAGTACCTACTGGTTACCTTGCTTCCCCTGAGTTTTAATACCATTTTTTCATGGGGTAAACAATCTGAAATCTTGCCCCTATTATTTCATTTATTTATACAGTTTGATAATGATTAAGAATTCCGAAACAGCAGTCACAATAAAAAATAACTGAAAACTAGCAGATTCAATATAATAAAAACATTATCTTAACCTGAATATCACAAAGCTCCTATATTTCAGCAGATCAATTTTTTAAATGTTCATTACCTTGTGCTGTGGTTTTCACCAATCTTTAAACTGTATTAAATTACGTACCCTTTTGAACAATTTACATAATATTATGCCTTTGTTTATCCACATTATTGACTCCCTTCAGAGAATTCGTAATAAAAAACATTACAATGGCTTATTTGGCTAGCGTGTTTGCAAATCATGACGCAGTTCTGGTTTCACTTTATGATAATAATATGTGCGTAGGTATTTGTGATTTTATGCGATGTATGAAAGTAAAATTGCCGATTTAATTTCTAGATTGCAGGAATTTATGTAACGATATGTAATTCATACTTCCGGAATGCAATTTATCATCGTTTTACCCAGTTTTCCTTATTGCTCGTATGTAATATTTTGAAATTATTATTATTAACGATCCCGTATTATAAGAGTGATATACGAGTAGTTTGCCATTCATACTAGTATGTTATTGTAAATACCTCATTAGGTACTGCAATGTAATTACTACTGCGTATATTATGTTTAACTGTTTATACATTATTGTATCGATGTACTACACTCCTCTTCTATGGTCCTCTTCTAATGCTTCTATTAGAAGAGTTGTATGAAATCTGAAATTATTATTTTACTAAACATAATAAGTATGTAAATTAAAAAAAGTTATTTATATTAATGAATATGTTTTTTTTTAATTTTCTGATTGAGCAGTTGAAAAATATGCATCACACTATTGGGTAGGTATATAGATATTTGAAAATTGAGAAAATAAGTTTGCCTGCTGGAAAAAGTTGCGTTGGTCTTGAGTGGGACATTAGGGAAAGACAAAAATTCACGGGTTACGAATAACCTGGCAACATTTGAAAAACTCCTACTGCCATAATAATGGGCGGAAGATGTTGCTTGTGCAATGATGATGGACTTAGCTAGAAGAGGAATTGGACCCACGACGCCCGGATAGGAATCCGACGCGTTTGTCCATTCGGCTACTAACCGGTCTATCTACGTACTACTCAAGTATTTCCCTACAGTCTTTGATTTTAACTAGGATGAACCCAATTCCAAATTTTCGAATGATTTAGTAGTCGGATTCTTTGGAAGTCAGTGTTTCCGTTAAATTTTATTTGGGCTCACCTGTAAACATGTTATATTATTAAAAAAAAAAATTATGGTCAGAAAGAAGGTCAATGCCATTGCCCAGCATTCCCATAACTATCTGTATCTTTGTAGTATCTCGGTGCCATCAACCCCTCCCATGCGTGCGGATTTATGACCACCAAGCAAGAATAAAGATACCTAGAGACCCGTGTTTACAAGCCTGGTAACTATTAACACCGGAATAGGACAGGCGAGTACAGCTTGACCTTATCGGGAAAGTACTAAACGCACCATCGTGACTTTCGTATTAAAATAATTTATCGACCATCTATCTATATTTAATACCGCGTGGTTTATGCTCTGAGGCTGTGTTCTGCTGCATTCGGGTCATTGCAGCTTTCTTTTTGTTCCACCTATGTTTGTCTTACGACTTTCCTAGAGACTTGTTAATGATGCGTACGATGCGTTATAAGTGTTGTCTTACTCTCCATAGCACTTGTATACAAGGCGATGCAATTTGTATATTATGTCCTTTAACTCGAACGAAATAACGCACTCCTTACGCTGGTGATGGCGATAAGGTTGAAATTACCACTTGAAGTCAAAAACAGGCAAAAAAAGTCGCCAAAAAGCATATTTTTTTTTATTTTGTGAAGAAGTCTAAAGAACTTCATTTGCCACATCATACAATAAAAACAAATCCTTAAAAAGGTTCGTAAGTAGAAAATTTTACACTTAAGTATTTTTCACGGGTTTGAGACATTATTTTTTTCTAGGCTTATAAAACGACTCGCTAAAAAAAGTTCGGTGAAAAAAGACCCAGATGTGTTCTACTCGCAATATTTAATTATAGCATAAATGTGTAATATTTCTAGGCGATCAAATTTTCAAACCAAAGACAAATGATTTTGCATTATTTTGCAATCCACCGCCTCAAGCACGCATTGGGTCAACAACCTCTCGGGTTATTCAGTTGGTTTTATAAATGTTCTAACCAACCCAGATTAACGGTTAGTAGCCATAAGAGTTTAGCAGTCGCCGTATATTTTTTAGAGTTTTAAAATATGTAAATAGGATTAGACCACCCAATGTTGGTGGTCTAATTATGTAAACTTCTTTCTTTGATGTTGTTTGCAACTAGGGTTTCCACAAGTTTAAAATATGATTAGAAAACAATTCACAAGTTTGTTTTGGAAAAGCGATGGAATATAAATAAAATGTATCGAAATAAAAAGGACAGGAAATTATTTTACTGATCGACACACTTAATTTTGAAGCTGAGGGCGTCGCCACTGTGTATGTTTTGAATATACAAATTTGCGGATCCCTTATCTATTCGTTAGTTCCTGTTTTGACTGCCTGTAAAATTAAGTATGTCGTGCTCTCGTACACACCACTATCAGAGACAGAGTAAATAACAAAGAGTAAGGTCGGGAATGAAAAACTCTGGTCGGAAAAAATCGATACGATAAATTACATATCTAAGCAGAGAGCACTTACGTTGCCGAGCGTAGTTATGAGTATTGTAGAATGCGAGAATGTAGATGCTTTCTTGAAAGTGCTGCGATATTATTTCATGTTTCAGGATACCATAAGATAGAAGAAACTGTCTTTGTTTAAATTTTGTGTAAACATATACTCGCTCCCTCCCTATTTCTATTCATTACACGCTGACTACTAATAGAAATGTAGTCTATTGTCAAAAAGACTATCGTGTGTGTGGGTGGTGTCTGTTTTGAAGGTGAGCTCTCACAACTCGAATGCTATAATATCGGCCAGACTTTTGAAGGTAACAAAGCATGCATCTGACTCTTATTTTTCACTGCAGTTTAACCATCTCTCATCGTTGTACCTAGTATTTTCGTTGGCATTTTAGTACCCGCGATACGTTTTCAGAGTCGTAGATACTCCCGGTATCGCCCTGGTGAAAGACCACCATTCAGAATTGAAATTTTGCTTTAGATGGCTCGTGACAAGATGTAAATAGGCAAATACTTCCCAAACTCTCTTCTTCCCTACTTTCTCCCCCTTCAGTCTCAAAGTATACCCCATTCGGGAATGCTATAGTCCTACTGGCTCCGAGCCGTATATGTACGGTATTTGCATTTAAAAAAATATATTATTCGCTTTTTTTTTTTAATTGTACATTTAAAAAAATACTTATTTCACAGAGATGATTTGGCAACCCTATCAGTAACGCATTTCTTTTCTTTTTTTAATTCCTAGTCGTTTAGCAAACAAGAAATGTAGTTTAGACAGTAAACCGACAACGTGTTGGTATGTCCGACTAATCGTTCCCCCAATTATTGGAATATGTAAAAAAAAGTCTCTCAGATTTCTCCATTCACTTTAACAAGTCCGGCGCGGGCTGCTAAAACCAATAAAATACCCACCGATACACAAATACATCGTTCAGAGGACGTCTGAGCAGAGGTGGTGTGTAAAAAATCTCGGCCGATGTCCTCTCGCGGCTCGCCGAGGAGATTGGGCGATGTCGAAGGAAGGGGGTACGAGGGGATCCCCTGTATTCCCCCCCCCTAGGCCTTGCCTCGCACCGTTGTGCGCACGCGTGCCGGCCTTGCGCAAGGCCGCGCGTACTACAATGTAGGATGACCACTCGTGAAATTCTCACTATTTTTATTAAAAATAAACAATAATAACATCATTTATTTATATTATCATATCACTTATTGATTGTACTAGAGGTAAAGCAGGTTATCAATTGATCAGCTGAATAAAATTTACCACTTAAGAAAATCATTTTTTTAATGTTTTCTATTATTTTATTTTCATTCCCCTTCAGTTCAAATCCAAATAATGTCATATTCATTTTCCAACAACAAAACCAATTACATATGTGTTTTTTAGTGTACTAATTAAGCTATTAAATAAATATACTACCATTAGCACTATTTAATACTATCAGCATTTCGTCGATCTCGTTAAAATAAAAATAAATAAAATTGTGTGATTTTTATTATTACAAAGGAATTTTTATTTCCCGTAACTACTTTGACTTTCGAAATGTGCTAGCTATTTAGCTGCAAAAAAATAATTTCCCAAATAATAATCTCCAGCTTTATCCAAACAATTTATTTTTTTCTGTTTTAAAACCATCAACCAATATATATTTTTATTATAAAACTACATATTTTTAATTCTCACATGTTTGTCAATTTCCAACCATAAATTTTGTTTTTTTTTTTTCATTGAAAATGCTTTGTTTGATACTTATAGTTAACCTGTTTTAGATTTTGGATCAGTTTGTCAACTATTTATTTATTATGAACTCGTTTATTATGAATTGGTGTCGAGTGTGAAAAGAATATATGATGCGAAAGTGAATGGAAGAAGAAGTCGAGGACGCCCGAGAAAGACATGGCACGATCAAGTAAATCAAATACTTGAATCGGGTCATGTGAAGAGTCAGAATAACAGAAGAGTATGTATGAGACGGTGTATGAATGTAAATGAAGCAAGAAGTGTGTGCCAAGACAGAGTTGTATGGCGGTCCGTCCTCTCTGCCTACCCCTGCGGGGAAACAGCGTGATGGTTAGTTAGTTAGTTAGTTAACTCGTGTCGCCATACCTCATTGACGAAGCTCGATTATAAGCGCAACCAGTTTGCGAAAACCGAAATAATTTATTTTTAAAATTATTTCGCCCAAAAATAAGATTCGGTTTAAAAACATATGCCTTTGTTATTTAAAAAAAATCTTTGATCAGATATTATCGTATCATGAGACATCGCATCGCATACCCGCGGCGTGTCTACCGTCTAAATATTTTTAAGCTTTCATTTTTTTAAACCGCTGTAAACAGGCGGTGTCTATTTCGAGTATTGGGAAGGCTATTCTGAAGCACAGTGGTATATCTGTAAATTCTCCAAATGAAACGGCAAATGCTGAAAGAAAAGTTACACTCGCTAACGTTAGAGAGTTTTGGCGTCCGATTAATTGGATTGCGCAACGAACGACTCCGTAACGTCCTGCAATATTTCACTTATTTGTACCTGGTTAAGAGCATTTCTAAGTAACGCACACTCACCAGCAAAGCAGTTTGAATCCAAGATTTTCATTCAAAATTCCCGACTTCATAAGCCTCCGCTTTTTTTATTATGTGTCGCGGTTTTTTTCACCTAGTGCAAATGCTCGAGGCAAAATGCGCACTCACCAAAAGAGAAACTTATTTAATGGTGTTCGTTACGCATTGGATTGAAAGATTCTTCCATTTCTACGACATGTCGCAGATTTGCTCGACTTATTAATAGGATTCTGTCTAATTGGCGATCTTTATAACCTTGCTCTCATTTATTTTATTTCGCGTTGCTGATTTAAATCTGTATTCCCGGCTTACCCACGTTAAATGTGTACGATTTATTGCGATGAAAGTGAAAGCACGGAATGCATTCACCGTACGCGTGTACACATGAGTATGAGATTGTGTTCGTTGAGATTATTTACTCATTCATTCGCGTTGGTCTGAACTCTGAATGCATGGTGTACTTGTAATCCGCGCAAACCTGTGATTGCTGCATTGGAGAGCGCATATTGAATAAGACTTAATGAAAATATTCAGATAAGTTCGAATTTACGACCATCTACTCTTAGATCAGCGCCGTACCGCGACATCTGTCAATGTGCAAGTTTTGTTACACGTTTTGTTAACTTTAGTTAAAAGCGTTTTTTTTTACTTTTGTTCATCGTCCTTGTGTGGTGATATTTCACTAATACGGTGCTATATATTTTTTTATCATATGTTCGCAAATCGAAAGAATTTAGATCTTAACTAACTCAAATTTCCATATTTTCTCAGAATAGTGGGTCACAACATCTGTAATTACAAGTTTTCATTAATTCTACGAACTTTTATAATATTTCAAGCTTATTTTCTAAAGCACCATTTTTTCGTAAAAAAAATACTTGTCGCTTTACAATAAATATTAGAATTACTTAAGGCTCGGCACCCAAGAGTGGCGCTAAACGTCACTTTTTGGATTTCTAATACAAGCAATAACAATTCTGCACGGGCAGTTAGGAAAATGTCTAAGGTTTCCAGTGAATAAAATTTTAAAGATGTAATCTTTTAAATTTTACGTTAAATATACTAAAATGTCAGTAAAAGGTGCAGTTTGAAAACCAGCGCAGCCATTTTCGAACGTTTCACCTGAAATTCCAATATGCATTTTATAAACAATTTAAAAGATTACTGTTAAAGAATTGTATTTACCGGAAACTTTAGACATGCTCCTAACTACCCGTATAGAATTGGCAGATAAATCATTTGTAGTATTGTTTGTATTAGAAAGCCAAAAAGTGTGTATTTTTGGGTGCTGATCCTTAAATAAACTCAAAACTATAAAATGAATTAAAAACTTTATTGCTCTGACAATTACCACATATTAGAATCAACTTATAATTAGTGACTTAGAATTAACGACTAAACTCTACAGCTTTTTGTCTATAAGTTAGGCAGCGTAGTATATTTTTCAAATTGTTTTCTAGCTTTGCAAAGCGCATTTAAGGCGACAATTTTAAATAATATTTCGATTTTTGGTCATTTATAGCTTAAAATTTTCGATTGAATCATAGACTTCGCAATACTTTTGGTCGCCAGGATGGAGGGCCATCAGTAAAAAAAAACAGTGAAATATCGGAATAATGTATGACTATGAGTCACGGGAATAAATTCCTCAAGTTTACTTACATCACCGGCGCGGAATATTGAGTGCGCTGCCTGCCATTAGCGCTCCGCGGGCTTACCCGTGAACACTCAAACTTATACCTGGATTTACCCGTGAACACTTACCGTAGCGAAAGTAATAAAAGCAAGTACCTACGCAAGTCTCCGGCGTGGCAGCTTGAAGCAGCTCGAACCGTGCGCGTGCCACGCCATGCACGATGGCGGAACTTCGAATTTTGGACGCCCTTGCGAAATGTAATGAGCCCCCCCTACATAAATTATTTTTAGGCATACTTTTATTTTGTGCAGATAATTTTTCAAAGGTTGACTCAAATATAAGCCACTATTATCGTAGATATTAGTGAAACAAACAATAATATAAAAAACATAGATATATACGAGTATATAGGTATAATTCATTTTAATTAACTCCACACAGATGGCCCTGAAGGAAATAATTTCCTTTACGGCCTATGTCATATTTGGGGATGGAGTGGAGGGTATTTTTAATGAAGGAATGAACCTAGGTCTTGAAGAGGCTCATGTTGTAGGAGGGAGCAAATCACTCCACAGCCGAGCTGTTGAACACAAGAACGAGTCGTAGAAGCGACCCGTTCTCATGTATCGAATGTCAACCGTCTACAAGTGTTGGGCACGCGTTTGACGAGTTTCCCGAATATGTGCCGTTGCCGAAGGGATCAATGACGTAAGTCCCACTGAGGATCTTCCATTGAAATACCGTTCAAACAAGGACAACATTCCCACCTGACGTATGTGCTCCAAAGATTGTAATCCGTTTGTTGAGATAGGAGAATCTAGCAAACGGACCGCCCGTTTCTGCATTGTGTCTAGGGTTTCACCGAAGGTGGTTACCAAAATCAAGAGTGGGGCGCCCTTGCGTTAGTTAATAATCATCATCACGACACTACATCCCAGAGCGAACTTTGGTCTCCTCCACAACTACTCTTCACCGGCTCAGGTCCTTCACTATTCGCCTCCAGACCCCCAGTCCTCGGGCCTTCCCCTTCTGCTCTAACCCCCTTCCACGCAGTCAATCCACCTCTTTACCTCGGTCTGCCTCTGGGTCATGCCTCGCTTCCACCGGTGCGCCCACACACTCATTATGTTCGTTGTCCTGCCATCTGGCAATAAAGAAAAAAAAACTGATATTTGTAATTCGACATGAGTTGGTGTGAGTACAGTTCCGTTGAGTTGTTGTGAACTGCAGCCTGCCGGGCGAGGATTTCCCTGATTATAGCCAATGCCAGTGCAAGAGGGTACCAGAAGAAAAATAATTGTTTTTATCACTGTACTATAAATTTAGAAGCGTCGTTGACACGTGCATAAATTTGTATACATTTTATTTTCTCCTTGTTATTTAGTCTTATTAGCATAATTAATTTAGTATGAAGCGCACTTGAAGTGAATTGTCACAAAACTGCGCTATATAAGTTCACTGTTATTATTATAGATCATGCGCTTGACAAAGGTGACTTAATCGACAATTTTAAAAAACTTCCATTACATGAGGGGTCGAGTTTTTGACGATCTCCCGGTCACGGATGGGCTTATGGAGATGCAGCGTTCCGGATCCAGAATCTCGCCTGTGTCACTCAACCTATTCAACGAATGAGAAAAGATTAGAAAATGAACAGTCCAGAAGCATGTAGTTCCGCCACTAGCCGTGCACTATAAAATTAGGGTTATTTTTACACCGTGACGAATTGAATCAGCGCCGGCTTCTCTTCGCCATATTTTAGGCGACCGTCGTCGATGACGCCCCAGTGTGTGTTTATGTTTATCACTGTCTCGGCTCTTCTGCTCTTCATGTCGCGTACGCTTTACTATTCCGCCAATAACGAATAAAGGCGTTTGTCGGCTTTTCTTGTGCCGCCAGCCGCAGTCACCGAGTCGCTCCGTATCGCGACAGCAGTTATAAAAGAACACCCGCTTTTTAGAGCTTTTGAACACTTTTTACGCGACGCGGTACAAATTGTGATTTTCCCGCCCTGTCCTATCGCGTTATGCAAATTACCCGCCGGGTATGAATTATGAATGAACCGGAAGATTAACTTTAAGACTCTTTGGAATATATTGGCTATCTTGTTCAGCATATTGATGGGACTTAGGACACTAATATAAATCATTTTCTCACCTTAAAAATCGGAAGGAAGTCGGACGGCGGCAATTTGTTAAAGGTATTAAGGGTCAGCACTCAAGAATTACGCCAAACGTCACTTTGTAGCATTCTAATACAAGCAATACTACAAATAATTTATCTGCAATTTTTTATGACTACTTAGAAAAATGTCTGAGGTTTCCAGTGAATATAATTTTTTAACTGTAATCCTATAAATTTTATGAAAAACATACTAAAATATCAGTAAAAAGTGCAGTTTGATAACCAACAAATGCAATTTTTCAGTAAATTTTACAGTTTCTTAAATAATTTAAAATATAACTTTTTGAATATTGTATTCACTGAAAACCTTAGATTTTTTTCTAACTACCCGTAAAAAATTACAGTTAAATTAAGTGTAGTTAGGCTTGTACATGAAAACCAAAAAGTGTGTATTCTTGGGTGCTGACCCTTAAGGACAGTAAAATTAGACGCCCTTGCTTTTCTCAAAAAAAAATCCTGCACCATTAATCTTCTTCGTATGATGGGTGAGAGTTGGTGAAGGTGATAGCGGGATGCCGAGGTTTTTCAGCCAGTCGCCGGCATCGGGAGTCACTTGGGTCAACACAGATGTGGCTCCGGGAAACTGGTGAAGGGGACATTCTTTTACGATGTGTTATATTAGTATTTGCCCACAATCACACCATTCAGGCTTTAAGGCCCCGTTTGTGCATACTGTACGTACAACGACTGTAACTACGTCCGATACGGTTTAGTGAGGCCCACATCTTTCGAGGGACAGAGAACCCTGGCAGCTTTATATTTTGATCCATAACAAGATTCTTGTTTTTTACGTCCGAGGTCTATCACTGAGTTCGCCACCACTCTTCGGGAGAGTGTCGTGACTGAAGCAGACTTTTTTTTACTAGGTGGAAGGCGGCTGCAACTGTTTTTGTTAAATTATCACAATAAGCAAACACTCTGTGGATTGGCATGATTAATTAAATAAAAACACACGTTGTTTTAATCCACTTTTATATTGTTATATGTCAACTAGTTATTCAGCAGAATCTTAATCGGGACTTAAAAATATACTAATGAAATAAGAGAAATGTGCATATACTCGCATATATATACTTTTAAAAATATAAAATTATTTATTAATAATATTAATATTCCATTTCCATTACTCAAAATATACTTTTCTGCAACAATAATGTCACTACCAACTACCACATACATGCACCCATTTCTCGCCTACATACACTCGGGAATGAATACACCTCAAATATTGATATCTTTTAGTATGAATTTGCCAAAATTTAAAAGACTTTTAAACGAAATATGCACTTATCATTAATGTATTGGAACTATAATTAATTATTATTTTTTGTATTTTTTTTTTTTTATTTTTTTTTTTGGTATTCATTTCTCAAAACGTTTTACTGTATTATTTCATGTATATTCTTTTTAAACTGTACTCATGCACTTACTTATGTTATATTACTATGTAAAAGCCCATCAGGGCGTTAATAATAATAAATAAATAAATAAATAAATATATAATAATGGTGAAAATGGTGTTTTTGTTGAGTTTGCTTTAAATTTTCTGTCGGAGAAATATTTGTTCCATGATAGTTAAGTCCTCAGCGGAGTCAAGGGCTTTATGCTGAACTGTCATAACAATGTTATCTGCAAAAAAAATCCCTTTTGTTTCTGTAAGGTCCTCTATATACAAATTAAACAAATTAACTTTCCTGATAATAAATGATAAAATTGTATTAATACAAACCACACAAAATGAATACTGATAGAATAAAATAACAGTTTCTGTATTCAATTATAATGTGTTCTTGTGGTTCCATTTCTCAACGGAGGTGGACTAATTACTTCTCCCTCAATCATACCTTCAGTAATAGTAATATGCTAGAAATGGTTTTTCTCTTTGCGATTGTGCCCAAGAGTCCCCTTTATACATTTCATAGAAAGAATAATAATATTAATCATAGTGTGTCAATAATTTGCATAGCTTCGTTTTGTGGAAAATTGCCTCAAGGGCGCATGAAATTTGTATTATAAAATGAACAGGGAATCAAGATACGGTGGGTCAATTTCTGAAAATAAACTTTCGTCATTATTATTGTGATGATTTTTTTGGATTATAATACCGTGTTGTGCTTTCTTCTCTTTTAGCCAACGTTTCAGACAGCCTTGCAGTGTCCATCATCAGGGTAGATCTGTAAATTCCGGTGAAGAGTGTGTAGAAATGACCGGTCGGTAGCTGAGAGGAGAACGCGTGGATTCCCACCCGGGCGTCGTGCGTTCAATTCCTCTGCTGGCTAAGTCCTCCATCATTGCACAAGCAACATCTTCCGCTTATTATGATGGCAGTAGGAGTTTTTCAAATATTGTCAGGTTATTCGTAATCCGGGAATGTTTGATAACTTTAAAAAAAAAATTGATTTCGTGTTGCCCGCCTTAATCATCTTAATGTGACTTAAATGTATTTTGAAATCTCTAATAATAACACAAAAATCCTTCTTAATTATACTTTTGGGCGTGACAATCTTAAATCATTCCTTCCGTCATAATTTTTTAAACTAATATTTTTACTTCAACAGTAAAAGTTTTCATTATTTCTACATAATGTCGTCACTATTTTTCATCATTACGTTTTTTTTGGCACATTTTAATTACTGTCCAACGTTTAGGTGTTTGTCTAGTAGATATTTGTATGTTACTTAAAATCTCGCCCTGTTTCCATGGTTAGTCGGAATTCTTCTAATTATTTTCTTGCATTCACTTCTGCGCCATAAATTTGCGTTTACACATTCTGCGTTTTTCTCCCATCTTGCCTTAACTATTTATGACCAAAGCGTCCTTTGGACACGTGTTAAGGTAGCCGTGTGCTACATTAAAGCAGCTCCGCTGAAAGACGTTGGTTTTCCTTTAGATATTTGAAATAAAATAGTTCTTGGATTAAATAACAACCAGGCATATTTACGACGGGAAGCTGTCACGCATTCTTCAATACCGCATCACATTGACTGCCTCAATTTTCGTGGGGTGAATGGGTGGCGTTTTGGCGATATTCATTTAATGACATGCAAATTTACGGAACATGTTCCTTACGAGGTAATATAACTTCGAGTTTATTTCACGTACGTTTTTTTTGGCATCATTAAATTTGAGTAACGGTTATCCAATTGGAATGGGGGGGTTGAAGTTAACAAATATTTTTATTCAATAAAGGATATCTTGAAAAATAAAATTGTTTCCATATTTCGCCTACGTGGAAAAAGCATACATATATTGAAATAAGTTCGGTATTAGATAGAAATAATATTATATAATGGCACTTTTTGTGTAAAATCACATAGAGTGAGCTTTCTCAATAGAGATTACAATAAGGCTTCAGCAGAAGTTAGCAGTTAAATTCTATATAAAATGTCAAACTGTGTTCCTCTTTTCATTACGATTTTACTTTGCTCAATTCAAATAATAATATTCCAAGAAGTCGTTCTTAAGTAATCAGGTCTTCCTTCATAAGAAAATTTTCAGGCAGGCACAATAAATTATCCACAGAAATTAAATGTTCAAAATGTATGTTAGTTCTTCTTAACCAAATTAATTTCTCTCGAATTTTCTGATCCACCTCTTTGTAGGCACCTCTTCCGAATTAATGCCATTTGTTCAGACAGTATTCCCAGTGGCCACCTACAATGGAAATTTTGCCAACGATTCTGCGAACTTTTTACTGAATTAATATTATGACGATACCGTTTTCTAAATTTCTCCGAATATCCGACCAGAGCCAGCGATATCTTTCTTAACACCGAATAACGAGACTGTTCCTTTGCCTAAAGCTTAAACCCTGCTTCTTTGATGTCATTAAACAAATGGTAGAATGGTTTTCTCAGTTAATTTCCTATTTCTGACAGGGGTGTAAAGTAAGAATAGAGCCCTGCTTATGTGGTTCCTGAGAGTTAAATCAGTTTTCACCGACACCGTTTGATACTTTGCTGTTTGGTAATCTATTGTCGCATTTTCATTTCTCGCCTCGAAATCAAAAATATTACATCGGTGTGACCGACGCAACTGAGCGTTATTTTCGCTCAGCGGTACGCTAACTGTCGTTTTTATCATGCTTAAACTGCGTTTTTATCATCAAAACGTACAATTTTGTGTCGCCACCATTGCGGCTGTGCGAAAAATATGGTTTTCCTCTTGATTTTTGAACTAAGCGTATCGCATTCCATAAATGTTTAAAAGTAAAATAAAAATAGAATACCTCCTCGAGTAATGGTAGGTATTGACTTTGTTTGGGTGCATTGTTCCTTCTTTTCAGTCCATCTAACCCGCTCTGTGGGAATCATTTGGTTATTTCGGCCTCGGCTCTTGTCGAGATTAGGGAAATGGCTTTGGGCGGGGGCGGCAGACAGCAGAAGGGCGCAGCGAGTGGGCGGCTGTGGGTTGGGGAGTTTATCGACCGCGCGCCGCCGGGACTCGTCCTAAGAAATAATAATAATGGGATAGACTGATATATCTGTTCCTGCCGCTGCCATCGCGACTTATCTCGCCGTTAAATTATTTTTGATCGGTTAATGAGTACAAGGTTACACCACTTTACAACTAATTGAATAGATTTTGACTTTTACTCCAGTCTCGTGTAATAAATTTTCCATTCATAAATCATTTAGAGGCGAACAAATTGTTTGTTCGAAGTGGTAAGAGCAAAATTGTCTATCGTTAGATACTTCATTCTGACAAAAAACATAAATATTTTCCTATACAGTAAGACGTGGCGGATCTGGGATATAAATTCGAAGTATTCCGCTGACACGGCAAATACTACTCCAATTATTTATTTATTGTTTTAAAATAATGCATACGTGTGTCCTAATACAACCCTTTATTATGCTTGTCCACCCAATAAATATTTACTTTTCAATTGGTCGAAAATATATTCCTGGTTAGAAAAAGACTACAGGTTCTTGTCCCGGTGACGCCATGAAATTATTCTAGAAAATTGATTTATAATATCTTATAACTATTTAAATTATTTTTATGTTTGTACTATTTTTTATGTTTGAATATAAATAATTAGATCACGAAATCAATAAAGGAAAAGCTTCTTCCTGTCAGTGAAGTAGCAAATATTTGAAATGAATCTAGGAAAGTTTACGATCAATTCTGGTTAGCAATTTATAAGGTTATGTGTACATTGACTCCTTTGCTCTAGTTTTAAATTTATCTTTTCAATTATTTTTAAAAAACCTCCGTTTTTTCACACTTTCCGATAAATACCCTAGCGAACGTACGAAATTCCTAAAAAAGCGACACTTATGCACTAAAATCTGTCCACTCCTATTAAAATGTACGCCTCCCCGGCGAGCATTGCCGCCTTTACAAACCGCCGTTCTAGTTTAACTGTGAATTTTATTCCCTGTCTTCTACCTTGCCAAATGGTTTTACAGTACCTGGTCGCAGGGATTGCGTAAATAAATAAAACGAATCGATGCACAGGGCCTCATTTTCAAGCGAATCCCCGACGCACGCAAAAAAATTCCACGACGAACCCTTTTAATACACCTCGCCTTATAAAATGATACCTACGTGTGTGGGTCTACACGTCTCCAGTCTCTAAGTGCCTTTATACTTTCTCACGTTAGATTATTTTGCGGGTGTACTCACTCGTAGGTCGTTTCTATATTCACATACAGTCTGACAAATAATAGTTTAATACAATATTTAGACGCTGTAGTCGTTCAAATTGCTTAAAATGACAACACCAAGATGGTTCAACAGTAAAAAGTGTATCTTTAAAAAATCACTATGGGCCAAATGCATATCGTCGCCGGAAAGGCAAAAAGGCTGAAGCGCCATTTCGGGAAGTTTACACCAGAGCACTTAAAAGTTTTTTGTTTGTTTCACAATAAAATTCAAGAGTCTTCTGTACCTAGTTTAATTTTGAAAAAAAAGTTTACTTAGGAAATTCAATGCTCTTACTGAGTTACCTGAATCGACAAAAAGCTTAAAAAGTCCCAAACTTGTGTCGCTTGAGTCAAGCCTTCTCCCAAATGCTAAAAATAGTTAAGATTGCGAAGGGCCACAAAAGTCTTCAGAATCAAACGAGAGTCAAAGCATTCGAATGCAAAAAAAACTGAGCAAAACTCCATATTCAACTATTTTTTTTTTACCAAAGTGTCGCTTAAGCCCTTTTACCTTTCCAGCGACGATATGTATACACGGTGTTCAGAAATTAGTGGTTAGTGTTTTCCGTTAGGAGATGATTTTCCGTCTTATTCGATGGTAGTTTTATATTCAAATTTGTTATTTTTTAACGCTTTGTAAGTGCATATCAAAGGAGCCATTTATTAGATGTAAAATCTAAATAAAACTGTGGAAGAAACGCGCACTTCGAGCAAGAAAATTGTGTTCTCCTTTTTTTCCTGTCAAATTCGGGAGTCAAACATACCCTTAAATCTGAATATACTTTTTTTTCCAAAATCGTTCTTACTCAGTTTTTCCATAGTAATGAACAAAAATAAAATATTATTTTATTAAATATTTACATTTTATTGTCAAACTGTACCCTTATATTTTTTTATGTTAATTTTTTTATCATGTGTAGGTCACTTGTTAGTTCCTATCTTCACACACACTAATTTATATAATTTCTAGTTCCTCCAGCCGATATGAGGAGGCCATACATTCGATCATCCTTCCATCCCTCTTTGTGTTCCGTATTTCCTATGCAGTTCATGACGCTACCCTGGCAGCAGTCTTCCACCCGGGCTACATTCCAGCCCCTTATTCCCTCGCTGTGTACCTGCACTTTATCCCACACTCAATTTTATATTCCGACAAATTCCCATATCGCTGGTTGAATCAGAATTTCTATTTTCCCGTATTTTATTTTGCCAGGGTGAAATTAGATTAAATTTCAGATCGGCTCAGAAAATAGGCCGGCTGTAAAATAATACTGCCAGTATTCCACTTGTTGACTTACTGTTTATGAGTTGTATTTTTGATCGTACTTTGCCATTTTTAACTTTTCGTAAGGCATAATTAATCAATCTCTCCTCTTGAGAGATTTTAGCTTTAAATATGTATTATAGCTTTAAATATGTATGGATATGTTTAACGTTTCATCTATTTCAAACAGAAGCCTGTATGAATGTAAATTATTTTTTTAAAGCAGAAAATTTCGCGAAGCTATTAAACAGTGAATCCTACTAATGTGTGAGACCAAATATTCATAAATTATTTTATTTCTTACAATTTTATTGTGTAGGTTTTAGTCATTATTAATAACTTACTTAAAGACATTCGAAAAAAATGTTGTACTAAATAACTCTCAAATTCTATTAAATATATATATACTACCTATATTTTAAAATTTATATCGTTTCTGTAAAGAAGTCGGGGACGCCAGAGGAAGACATGGCATAATCAAGTGAATCAAATACTTGAGTCGGGTCGTATCGAGAGTTAGAATAATAGTGGAGTATGTATGAGACGATACATGAATCTGAATGAAGCAAAAAGTGTGTGCCAAGACAGAGTTGTGTGGCGCTTCATCCTCTCGGGGAAACGGCGTGTTGGTTAATTAGTAAACATTACTTTTTTTTGATGTACACTCCGCCTCTCCACACAAGAATTTTGCTTTGAGGACAAGCGTAATATGATTAAAAAGTGTTAATTTGTTAAGATAATAATGTACTCGTATTTAAATGATGTTTCATTATTTTTAAGTCACTAATTAGTTCTTAGATATAGGTTGTAAGATTATATTAAATTTAATTTAAAAATCTTAGCTTTTAATCTCCTCTGTGTTCATTCGACTATGTAATTATTATAAAGTGCCCTTGGGATGATATTTCACAAAACAAGTAAATTATCTACTTGTTAATTTAAAAAACTCCACATGTAAATCACAATTAAAAAAACCTTGAGTGAGAGTTATATATTTTTTCAATGTAAATTTGAACACATTCATTTTTATAATTGATTTTCCTTCAATTTCTCCTACAACTTACTCACCTGAAACTAATTTACCAAACCCCATATTCAAGATAAATAACAATAACCGCGTTTCCCGTTTGTTTATTTTCCCACAGACCTGTAATTTATTTTTTAATCTCCATCTGTGAACATGTCAAGGCTACGGTATTTTAAACCTAGATCGAACGTATGAAAATAGAGAGGGATCTTAATTATTCTGCAATTTTTAGTGTTTCAATTAATTGTTATGGAATCGAGGCCAGCAGTCCACAATGGAGTTCTGATGTCGATGAACACTGATGAATGGCAGTGTTTAGGCACAGACTTGGCAGAGGAAGAACGAACTGAGACTGAATAGTTATAGTGCATATCGCACAAGAGTCACAACTGCAAAAGCAAAAGAGGAAGATTGGGAAGTATCTGGCTATTCAGTTTCTGGTCACCAAACATTGCTAAAGAAATTCCAAGCAAAGTTTGGATTCTGAATGGTGGTCTTTCACCAGGGCAATACTACTAGTATCTACCACGCTGGACGTGCCGCAAATATACTGTATATCATTTTATCTGAGTTAAATGTGTTATGACACATATTAATATGCAGTAAAAATGATATGTATGTATGGTAAAACCACGCATTTTTATACAATTTTCAAGCACAAGTAGGTGGAAGAAGGGGAGGAAATTCCAGGAAAACTTGACACCCTCAAGGGAATAAAAAAATTATGTTGGGTCATATCCAAGAGTCGGAATAACAGAAGTGTATCTATGAGAAGGTGTATTGAACGAAGCAAGGAGTGTGTGTCAGAGTAGTGTGACTTCCCCCCTGGCCATTGCCCTATTTGGCCACTGTCGAAAATTGCGTGATGGATAGTTTCGATTATTTGAAGTTTCTTTTTCGCTAACTTCTCATCGAACAATAACTAATATGTGCTACAACATACCATAATACCTATATTATATCTAATGTGATGACAAAAGATTAATATAATTTGACTAAACAAAAAACATATTTTCATACTCACTGTGCCTTTATTCGTAATTCTTTTTGTTTTGTATATAAAGGCCGGGTTCCTGTCATGATACTCAGGAACTGGTGTTCAGACCTCCAGTGCCACGTAGCCTTTCCTCAGCGGGAGCTCTTTAATTCCTTGACATTTTAATTAAAGTAGACGATTTGACTTGCCGCAATTCGCAGTCGTACAGTACGATTTATACATCATTTTTTGAACAGAGGTAAAAAGCCAGTCGTCTATCTTCTAAGGATTGCCACTAAAAAAATTCCTCAGCCACACGGGCTATGTAGCTGATACTAATATTTACTCCCGGCGAACACGAGAGCACCCCAGACATCAAGTGTGCGCTCACTTCAACGATTAGCGTGAGACTCAAGCCAGGCGCGCACGAGTGACTTTTGTCACGGCAACAGTTTCGTCACCATCTCCAAATTTATTGGAGTGTATGGAGGTCCGCGCTCGCAGTGACGTGACATTAGGGTGACTTTTTAGTTCCACTGGCCGGCGACTTTTGAGTAACGAATCTGTCACCGTGTCTGTAGAGATTGTAGAGAGTACTTTTGTATGAGCGCACGGGTGACAAAATGTCATTCGGTAACTCATCCGCCTGTTCGCAATCCATTGCCGGAATGAAAGGGTGACGGGTGACAGTCACTCACCGTGTGCGTGCTCGATTGGAAGACAGTGACGAAACTGTTGCCGTGACAAAAGTCACCCATGCGCGCCTGGCCTTACTCTACTTTCTTGCGGTAAATCCTGCCAGTATGATCAACGTACTATAACTCAAATAATAACAGCTTCTCCCTGAAATGATTTCTACGGGCACCTCTTATCGAGTGACTAGTTAGGCAAGGAAGCGTTGGAAAGAAGGAGGGTTGGAAAGGGCGAGGAAGTGTCATTGTAAACGGGGAAGGATCTTCGTATTCCGTTTCGCCGGATGCCTCGGGCCTGAAGAGCACTCGAGCTCACACAATGGTATATCCATCAAGAATCTAAGATAGCGTAGACACCATGTAAAAAGATTAAATAATTGCTTTTTTGATTAAATCTCTTTCTTTGATGTGTGTCGTATTTTTTGCTCGGAGGTCAGTAATTTCGTACCTCTCCTGCGATCGATGTGTATGGAAATAACGAATGAGAAGCGGCAAGCAATTTATTATGTTCCTTTGTATCTAATTCCGAGACAGGCTTAATGTTTTTCTTTGAGCATAATGCTATTTACGAGTATACCTTGTACCTTCCTACAAAGAAGGCAGAAGTGACGTTTAAAATATTCAGACAACAAGCCAAACGCTATCATTTTCAGTCTATAGAACGTAAAGAAATTGGACATTGTTTCAGCAAATAACTCCATTTTACAGAAAAGGAGAATTGTCATTCAGGTTTTATTTTCTTTATGTTAAGGAAGGAGTGATGTTTAAGCATTCAGAAAAAAAAACCAAAAGCTATCGTTAGCATTAAAAACAACAACGAGAAAGAGTAGCGAGAAAAGAAAGAGAAAATTTACTACAGACAAACAAAGAGAGGACTCTTTTCATTGTTTCTGGAAATAAAATTCCAAAACCTAAAGAAGAAGATATCTGATTTATGGTTTCCTTTCTTTATAAAATATGATTAATTTGATGATGTTCCTATTTGGTTACACCTTGTTACCAAGTGTCCATTAACTCCACTTAATTCTTGACAATATTCGAGATTGGCCCCGGCATCCCTCTTAAATATAATTAAACCTTCACTTTGGTACCGTAAATGAGAGTGAAAGAGGAACATTTTCTTTATAGCGTAGCCCTACCTGCCCACTGCTACAAGCCCACTCAGAAGGCAAGATTGAAACTAAAGAACCCCCACGATAGCTGAAAGAATTTTCTAAAATTATATTTTATGCGTAGGGTCGGTCTACTACCTGTCTTTAATAAATTAGTTGAGTACGTCAATTCTTTCATAGTTTCCTTATTATTGTGATATTATACAATAAGTCTATTGTTTATCTTTCTTAAATCAGAAGGAAGTCAACCATTTGTTAGAATTTTTGCATGTTGAATAACCCTACTTTATATTAACCTATCTTCAGATGCATCAGGCTTATCCGTGCCCTAGTTTGCCAAGTAAAATAAAGACAGGATATAGTTTTTGACGGCCTCCATGGTTGAGTGGTAAGACACTCGACTACGAATCCAAAGGTCGCGGGTTCAAACCCGGCGTGCGCCAATAACTTTTATTTTATTAATATGTGTCATAACACATTTAATTCATATAAAAATAATAAAAAGTATATTTGCGGCACGTTCCAGAGTGGTAGATACTCTAAGTATCGAACTGGTGAAAGACCACCATTCAGAATCAAAACGTTGCTTGAAATGGCTTTAGCCGTGTTTGGTGACCAGATCTGAATAGCCAGGTACTTCCCAACTTTCCTCTTCCCCATCTCCTTCCCCTCCCCACTACCTTCAGCCTCACAACACACCCTATTTGGGGATGCTATAGTCTCACTGGCTCTAGACGGTTGGGAGCAGTTGAGGCTATTGTGCGGTATTCATATAAAAAAATAAATAAAAAAAAATAATTATGTTTTTAAATTAGAATTACCTTATTAAAGCTTTACGCTTAGTTGTGATATTATTGATTATGAAAACAATATCAACAATATTCAAAGAATATGAGACAGGAACATACAAATATTAAAGTAAAGCCTTAATAAGTTTATACTAATTTACATATATATAATAATTACCCCCGTAAATAAAAATGTATATTTTTTATCCATGATGCCATCTATGTTTGCAATTATGCTAGATTAGAGCTTTTCCAACAAATAAAAAAGTGGATGCCAAAATCGGAAAAAAAATCACATTGATAATTTTCATGAAATATGAGATTCATAAAATTGGCAGTATTTAAATAGATTTCGGTAGCACAGTTAGTAGATGCATTTTTTCCCGGATAGAGTAGAGGTCCCGGGTTCGAGGTTCACTGGTAAATGAATCCTTTTGTTGTCTGTGTATTTTTTAATTTTATACTGAATACGGTTTCGATAATTATTTATTATTTTACTTTAACATACATTTTTTTATTGGTTGGTATATTGCCTATCCCACTAGGCATAAGCCTGTGTTGGGATGGCAATTTGCAAAACTGTTTTTTTTTTAGCTACATAGTAACATGTTAATATCGAAAATATAGTACATACATAATAAAAATAATAAATTTGAAAATATAGAATCTACATAATAAGAACTAAATTAAATTAAATTTTTAAGGTGAGTAATGATATTGTTTTAAAATGAGCTTTTGGCCTGTGTTGGGATGGCAATTTGCAAAACTGTTTTTTTTTTAGCCACATAGTAACATGTTAATATCGAAAATATAGATCATACATAATAAAAATAATAAATTTGAAAATATAGAATCTACATAATAAGAACTAAATTAAATTAATTTTTTAAGGTGAGTAATGATATTGTTTTAAAATGAGCTTTTGGTTTGTATGTTTCTGATGGTGCTGGGCAGAGAAATATTATGTCTTCGAAAAACAATGGATGGTGACGATGGCGATGACGATGACGCTCAAGCTTCAGTGAACAGCTATATGCATTAAACATATTCATTCTGCAAGTATTCAATTTAAGATAAGGTCTTAACGGTATATCTCAAGGAAAAGGCATATCCAAGGAAGGGTTAATTTCAGTGATCGTGCTTCCCTCTACTCCATGCTCGGTAAGAATAGTAAATTATCTATAGACAATAAATTACTCCCATGCAAGACCACTATCAGAACCGTCTCTTCATACGCTTCGCTAGCGAAATCACACCCAAAACACTTGCCCTGCAAAACAAGGTTATTCGACTAATTGAATGCTCCTTCGTGGATCAAGGTCAACACTATACACAAAGACACAAACATTATTCCCCTGATAAAGGAACTGATTAAATCACTATCAGAGTCAGTTTGCCCGGCCACGAAAATCCAACCATTAACTCGCTATCTAGATATGACGCGAATTCTAAATTTAAATATAAAATACCAAAAACGACCCTCCAAACGGAGTAATTTCTACAGCATCTCTGCACTTCGTTTTGAATATATTTTTCCTTTCCTTAAAATTTCACTCAAACATCCAAAACGTCAAGTAAAAATAAAAATAAATAATTGTATCAAATAAAGGTATTCTGAATTTAAATTTGATTAAAGACCAAAAGTTAAAATAAAGGAATCTCATCACTCGTGAAGGTAGCGCGGTCGTGCAAATAAATTCTACGGAAGTAAGAACGTTTGGCTATTTTTTTTTTTGGAAGGTCTATGTGACGTTACTAAAAATGTTCATAAATTTAATTATCTTTAAGATGTATATTACATAAAAATTATTTTCGCTGATCCTATAAAGGCTTTGAAATGTATCTTCAGGCAATTTCGTTTGAATTTACCGCAGGAAATGTCGGGTTTCCCACATTTCCTTGAATATTGGCGCTTTGATTTTCAATAACCCTTCACATGTATGAGTGAAAATCTGAACAGATTACAGAAGGTTCTTTTACATTAACATTCAATGCGCTATATTAGGAATCCAATTTTATCTTTTGTGAAACTAAAAAATGAAAAATTTTCTAAAAGAATTATTGTAACCGATTACTCGTTTCATCGAACTTCTGGTATGGATATCGTCGTTGGAAAGGCAAAAGCGCTTAAGCGACACGTTTGTCAAAAATAAGTTAAGTATGCAGTTTTGATCAGATTCTTTTTATGCATCGAATGATCTGACTCTCGTTTAGTTCTGAAGACTTTTGTGGTCCTTCAGCCATCATAAATATATTTACCATTTGAGAGAAGGCTTGACTCAAGCGACACAAGTTTGGGACTTTTCTGGATTTTTCTCGCTTCCGGTAACTCGTATTGAGTCAACTTTTTTTTTTCAAATCCAACCAGGTACTGATGACTTGTGAATTTTATAGTAAAACAAAAAAAACTTTACAGTGCTCCGGTGTAAACTTTCCAAAATGGCGCTTCAGCCCTTTTGCCTTTCCGGCGACGATATGCTACAAAGAAATGGGATAGGTCTACGTTGAGATAATTTAGAAGCGAGGGAAATATGAAAAAATATCATTCAAAATTAATTTACTAAATAATCAATTCTAATTTTTATTATTATTGTTTGTTAAAAAGACCCCCATTGGCAATAAAGAATATGTATGCGTAGATAAAGTCTATCTGTGTCAATAGTTGTTAAGTCATTAAGCTGTTAGTCTTACTGATACATTTTGTTGTAAAGAGCCCTTGTGAGGTGATTTATCACAAAAAACGGCGCTATATAAATAATCTTCTTATTGATAACTAAACTTATCGCGAAGCCCAATTATACGTTTCCCTTCCCATATTCGCCATTTTCTTCCCTACACCTCCTACCCACACCCCACCAAAGTTGATCTTCTTTCTCTCTTCATGTTTCAACTTTTTTTTTTGTAATTCTGTTACTTAATTAATATGTATGTATACAGCCCTGAAGATGAACTAAAACTTATTGACAAAATGTTAAAGTTTTATTTTTTGTTTGTTTTAATATGTTTTTAGACATGTCGGAATATTTTATTTATTATTTCTAATTTTAAAACTGTTAATTCGTGGTGGAACTCCATTTTAATGATATTAATAATACCAAATTTTTAACTTTAAAAATAGTGAAATAAAGTAAAAAATTTGGTATTATTAAAATCATTTTTTTATTTATGGTTATGGGTTTACGTTATAGTTGTTAGATTCAGTTATTTTAAGCTAGGAATTAGTATGTAACGATAGAAAGTAAGATCTGTACAGCGCCCTTGAGGTGATTTTTCACAAAAACGGCGCTATACAAATCGTCCAAATATTATTATTATTTATTATTAATAGTCTGCTCAGTGTTTGCTTCGCATTGGATAATAATTACCCTTGTCCTATTCACTATATAAATATGATTCGATTACTCCAGCCTCATTACTCCTATAAGTAAAGCCGCATTCTATACAACTTACGGCATTCGAGAACTCGTATTGCCACAATCGTCTTCCACCGTGACCCAGATGCGCCCAATATTAAATTCCATTAAACCGTACAGGAAATACCTTTCCACTTCTTATTTTCCTAGGGTGTTACCACGTTGATTAAGCTTTTATTGATTTATCAAAGTGTAATAATTTCTTGGATAGCCTCGGTTGGTTGGTAAACTTAACAATTTAGTATCAATCTGAAATAATGATCTGTTTCTTGATTTTTAAATCCAAAATTACGTCTGTTGTTTCAAAAAGGAGTGACCGGAAAAACCACGAATTATTGGAAAGTGTTTTTGAACTAGGATTTTTTCAAGGATATCACGGAATACTCGTTGGTTCGATTAAAAACTCGTTATTACCTAAATATATAATTTTTAATTTTAATTTTTTTTCTACACTTCGTTATTTGTAATTTATGTGATTTATTTTTCTTATGAATTTTCTTGTTCTTTATTTATAATTTCCCATATTTCGTGATTTTTATTGCTTATTTCTGCTGTTTGATGTGTCCACCCTGCAAAAGTATTATCCGGCAAATATTTACGGCTATAAATATGTGTACGTTGTTACTTTGAATATTTTCGTTTCGAAGCCTCTCGTGTTCGTATATTCAGTGTAAACTTTCAAAGAAATACAAAAGACTGGGAGAGTTTCACAGCCATATAAAGTGCATAGCATTTTTCATTGTTACGTCTGACGGTTGTTTCATTTTCTTGTGCGCGCCATTTTCTTTGAGCCGAGCTATAAAAAGTAAGCCTCCAATTTACAATCATCTTCATCTCAAACCCCTTTTACGTATTTCAAATGCCCTTTGATGGCTCATGCGAGGAAAAATTTACCTTTTCTTTTATTTACCCTCCCATTTCTGTGAGAATTGGCCCCGGGAAGTTTGACGGAGCCACCTTCACACGTACACGGGGTCGCAGCTCCCTTTTCTAAATGTATGACTCTGATTACGGCGGTGAAGTGGAACATTTTATCTTCAGAAAATGACCTGTGCTAGTCTTTAACCACAACCAGTCCATCATTACCCCACTTTATGTCTTAAGTAAAATACAACCTTATTTTCCGGAAAGTGTAAACGTGTAACGAGTTTGTTCCTAAAGTGTCCGAGTGTAATAAATTCGGTCACTATCGATTCGCTCGGAATAAATTACAGTTTCGATACAGTCAATGCAGATATCTGGGCTCGTACTAATATATGCAAAGGTCGTATTAAATCAGTCATTCATTGAATGTAAGTACATACCCCTAGTATTTCCATTTTATTTATTCACCTCTCGCGGGGTTCCCTCGGGATGAGAATTTATTGTTTGTGGTCCTTTCGTCGACAAAGGCGCGATAGACAATGAACACCGAGTGAAAGATATGAATGGCTTTTCAGTAAAAAATAACGCTGCTGTTATTTATGGCAAAAACCTTTTTAAATGGGCGCACGATTCGGGTATACCTACGCTCAATATTAAAGCAATCAGTGTTATTGAAACGGGGCTTTAATCAATTAAACCTCTTTGCATTAGACTTTTACAGTCAATAATTGTATAGATTTTGCATTTAGCCATTATATCAACAACCCTTTTGGGTTCAAAATTTGATGTTGTTTTTAGAGATAACATTTTCACAATTTAACGTTTCTGGTCGCCTTCATCTTGTCCTCGTAACCTAAAAAAATACAGTTTACGCCTGTGACCGTTTTGATCGATCGCTCCACTCGTGTACGTCATCTGTCTCATTAACGTTTCGGCGGGGAGGGTGGCAGTCGTCGTATATAAATATATACTTACATTATAAACAGCCCTTACTGCCGGGAGGGGGTGGCGGGAGCGGCTGGGGTGTTCTTCCCGTCCCTTGAACGCTGACAGGATTATTGACGGTCACATTAATGGCTCGATCGGAAAAACCGGGCACACCGTCTCTCTGTTGTTGTCTAGTCTCGTGTTTTTTCGCTATGTAGACAGGGTTTAAACCGATTTAATTATGCACTACATAGAACCGACATCGCGCCACTCAGGACGATTCTAAAATGATTTTTTTCTTTGTCGTTGCTTAGTCTCGTTTTTAAACTTTTTCATTAAAAGCACGCGATTAAAATACGAGTCGGTGCACGTGGACGTTTCAGAAAATTGTTTAAGGACATCTTAAAAAAATAAATATATTGTTATAATTTATCTGCCTTAGTAAAAACGATATACATGCATTATCAGATTTACTCTTGTGCAGGCCTAAGGGGGGGGCAAACAAAAAATATAATATTCTCCTCACTTTAAAAGCCTATGAACAAATTCTAAAAATCTTTCTGACCTGTGGCCAAATGTTTTTGGGTGTTTTCAGATCAATTGGATGATTTTTTTAATGTTCGGTCGTTGATGAAGTTGTCTCTTCGTATCTACAACAAATAATGGAACTAAAACCACTCGACTGGTAAGATAATGTAAAATCTCTCACTCACTGTAGTTCTTAAGAAAAACGAATAATATTTTATTTCTATATTTTGCACATAAATTAATACAAGATGGAGGATTAAAGATTTTTTTAAATATAAAAAGCATTTGTTTTAAGTTCCCTGAATAAGTTGCATTATGCAGTTACAAGGTCATAAGAATATCAGATCGAACTTTTCAGCTATAAAGTTGCAAGACAAAGTCCGATCAACTCACTGATTGCAGGACTGAACACTGAACGAAGGCATCTCCATCTGAAGTGAACACTCGCTGAATAAACCGCTCGGGGCGTCTTACGGGCGTTTGAGTTTCCACACGGTCCATTGCTTTCTGCCGCGGGACTGCCGACTGCAGACTGTTGCTGCTTGCCGCTCTCGGATTACAGGCGAAAGATAAGCAGGGTTGATTCTCTGAAAATAATAGCGAACGTTGTTCAAACGTGTATTGCGTGTTCTGATTTTTGTAAAAATCGGCATTTCGGGAAAGTGCTTTGGCATTGAAGTGTTATCCTACATTATGTTTTAATCACTGGCTTGCGATGCAATCACCTACGATGATAAATCCACTAATAATTCTTCGGAGTTCGATTCTCGGTCGCATTAAATCATTTTTATTTTCTACGTCTATTTCTAATTCCTATTTTAAAAAGTTATTTTTAATATTAAGATAATCTTTTTCATCTCATGCTAAACGTATACCTAAACCTTGAATACCGGCCTATTTGGCTACTGGAGAATAACGTATTAAATAAATAAAATATAATTACGTCATTCCATTTCAAAACGAATTTCATTCGATCACACCCGTTCAGTGGTCTTTCCGCCGACATTTGTCGATTTGAGCTTTGAACTTGTAGAAACAGTAATCACCTTTTCACTTGACTGTAGGTACAAAATATCTGTAAATTTATACATACCTACCTATTATCACCCGTGGAAAGCCTACATCGGGATTTAAAATCCGTAAAATTCCACCAACCGGGCGACTGAAAATTACGTTGAAAACGTTGTGTACGCATTTTAAAGAAATGTTTTTTTCTCTTTGTAAAGTATTTTGTTGATTTAAGTGCTTAATATTTACTATGTATGCTTAGTGCAAACAATTTGTAAATGTTGGCCTTGAAACTAATAATACCTATCTCACATATTATATCGATTGAAATGGCCCACTGTAACTGGGCTTTTAATACAAGCTTGATTAATTCACTCTATTTCCTTTGCCCGTCTGCTATCTTAAGGTATGGTCTAATGAAATACAATACCCTACATCGCTGATAAACTTTCCTTATCTTGTACTCTTTCCGACCTTGTGAGGGCCGAAAGCCCTCTTGACTTTAACCCGTTCTAAATTTACCGATCCTAAGGCCTGGGCCCTACAGGAAGCCCTGGGCCCCTGGCTCTTATCACCAGGGCCCTTGGCCATCGAGATGGCCTCGGTCCGAACCTACGACTTTATTAAAAATATATAAACGGCCGTTTCAAGAGAAGGGATGAAAACGGTAACGAAGAGTTCGAAGAAAATGGTGTTTTGTATGTGGTAAAAAAATAGTGTAACAATATTTAAAAGTTCTGTTCTCGACCATTTAAGGTACGCACCCACGATACGTATGTGTATCCATGGAAACATCAAAACCGTTAAAGTTCATAAAAAACGTATAGTGTGAAAGCTTGAATGGAAATGGTTATTAGGTATCTACGAGTATAGTTACAAAAAATCTGCATCTAAGTTCTTTTTTTTTATTTATCGTGAGCGCAGAGCTTTATTCAACTTAATTTTAATCGTTCTACGTTTGACATGACGACTTTTGTCGTTGCATTGATGCGGATTTTAAGCAAGGGCTAGGCATCCACAATATGCTATCAACTGTACGTCTACAGCGTATCCTAAGATATTTTCGACACGTTGTTCGCCAAACTGAGATATTAAACCTGGAGAAACTCACGGTCACTGGCAAAGTGGAAGGCAGGAGAAGCGGAGGAAGATCACCGATGCGTTGGACTGATCAAGCCTCACCGGCGTCCGGGACGTCTGTGTCCGCGGCTCTTCGTGCCGCGCAGGACTGGGGGTGCCTGCTCGGCCGGGGCAGTTGGGGTGGGTGTCGCGATCCTCAGCAACGAGGCAGCGACTAAAGAAAAAGCACGGCTGAATTTAATAATCTCAGATTTCGTAATGGTTTTACAATAATTTTGTCGTTAGTGTGGAAGAACACAACAGGTTTGCCATGGTTGCCATATTTAATATTTTCACGTGAATAAACTCCACTGTAATAATTCTGCATTTTGTTACGAACTCATAACTTTTCCCATTGTTTCCATTCGTGCAATTGCAAAAGTGTGTGTGATTTAATGACGAATGGAAACAATAAACCCATGACAGAAGTCAAACAAAAAAATCAAAGCCGTATTGCACAAGTCTCTCTTGTGTTGACATTGGGAGTTTTGTAAATACGTGCGGCTTATCCAGTAGCGTAGTGACAAACTTCCGGGCCCCGGGCTACTTTCTCAACTTGTCCCTTTGCAGTGAATAATAAAACATATTGTTGTGTGTAATGCCGCGCAAGATTAAACTAAAATTTCAACTAAAACCATATCAAGCAACTATTCATAATATTGGTCTGAAGAGTATCTTTCACACATAAAGAAGGTAGATAACAATATACTTTAAATACGAGGTTTCCGGGGGTAAAGTGCATTAACTTAGGGGTGTTATTCTGCGTGATAATTAATATAAGAAAAAAAGATAAATAACTTTTTTCTAAATGTTTTTTTTCATTAGCAAAAACAACATTTTTACCCGAAAAGTTCCTCAAAACAGAAGATACCTTTATACTTGTATTAATCATGTAGAATCATTTCCCGACGTTACTGCACTTAACCCTCGGACGTCTTGTATATTGATTTGTTTAAAAAACAATATTATTGCGCGGTTAGTCCCAGGGCCTTATTTGGGGTCTTGCTTTGCTGCGAGGTCGTTAATATGGATCCGACACAAGTGATATATAAATATATATATATATAAGTGTATATATATATATATATATATATATATATATATATATATGGAGAGATTTGGATGTTTTGGCGGGTCACTTCACGCCGCCCCTTTGGGCCGCAAAGCCCAGCTGACCTCTCGCTACGCCACTGGGCTTAGCCGTAAACTTTTATGTTGCATAACTTAATTTACATTTGATGAATTTCCATTAAAATTTCTTTAACACCGACTGAAGGGGAAAAATATTCTCTTTGTTTATTTGTTATGACATTATATTAATTTAAACCCTTATTGGTTATTTGGATTCATTTGATTGAGAACATTTGGTGTTTCAATTGAAATTCATCGTTGACTTTCGTAATTTAAATATGTTCTGTGTATTATTTTTTAGCATCAACTCACAGGAGGCTCTGAAGGATTTTTTTCCCTCAGATTATCTTTTTGGATGTTGGGTGGAGGGTCTTTTTAAGGAAGGAAAGGAGTGAACCAGGGTATTTTAAAACCTCATGTACGAGTATTCGTAACTCGAGTAAACTTCAACCTTTTTTTTTTTTCTGCATATTTTTTAATTTATCTTACAGTTTTAGCTATGGAAGAATATTTATCAATCAGAACTAACAGTTTTCCTAAAATTTGCATGAATCTCGCATCCTTCAGATTCCAAATTTAATAAGACTTCAATATTAACTTCAATGAAAATAATATATTATGGCAATAAACGTCGATTCTTACTATAAAAGTTTCATTATTTATAATTATTCGCACAATTAATAAATCAATTTTGAGAAATGATCAAAAAGCCAACGAATCAAAACACCCCTGACATCATTCTATCCCGATCATAGCGTCATTACAAAGCTTTGTGTATAAATCGTATTAACCACTTCTGTTAGGATTTTTTTTAAATGCAGGCATTTAAGTTATTTGACTACTGTAAAAATTGATACAGAAGTCAAATATCATAATCAAATAATATTCACGAACTTAGACTTGTCATGCTTATTCGATAACTCCTTTTCTTCGGAATCAACCCACCCCCCTCACCCTCCAGCGCCACGGCAAATGACAATGTAGTGTTGCAACGAATAAAAAAGCAGAGTCTTTGAACAAAGGTAGCGGCATAATGCGAATGGAACAATGCACTATTTTTATTCGCTAAAATACATTTCTTCATATTGTAAACATTTGATTGTTTACGTAATTTGTTTTGACCGTGTAATGTTTAATTATTTTTCCACCTGACTGAGACCGACAATTTACGCCGTCACCATCGAAAATTACACGATGCAATGACAAGGTGACCTCGTCGTTTTTTTTATTATTATTTTTATTCGACTTGTAATTCTTTTTATGAGATAATGATAACTGCCAACTGCCCCGTGGCAGTCGAGGACACCCACCACTTTCACGTCAAGACTCTACTTTTTTTAAATGGAACTACTTTTTTAAATATTCTAAACACCCTCGACTGTCCCTACACAATCAAAATATTTTTAAAAATTATGCACACTAAAAAAAGTAGTGTTAATGCCCAGAGCCCTGTTCGTTCTTATTTTTCCTCTCCGAAGCCAGTGGGACTACAGTATCCCCAATATGGGAAATGTTGCGAGGTTGAAAGAGACGAAATGGGGTAGAGGATAATAGACTATTCAGGTCTAGTCAATAAAAAAACTATAGCGGATCGTCATAGATTTTATGCATTTCCTTGGGAATTTAGACCATTTCCCTTATGAGGGCCGTTCTGTAGTAAAAAAAACTCCAAAATCTATTACTGTCCTCGGTTGACTAGATATCTTTAATATAGGTCATACAACCCGGCGTTTCACGGATCAATCGTTTTGTTTATAGTGTTGCTTCATTGGCTTCGTGTAATTCCAAAACAAATGGAACAACCGTAAATTGGTTCTTATTCTCATTTCCGTTGAGGTTTATTCATCCGAGTTGTGAGACGGATCTATTATTTCCCAACGTTCCTTCGTTTTACGTTTTAGGCCTCGAAGTGGAACGTGGCGATTGGCAAGAAAACGACGCGATTTAAATTATCCAATTATTATGATTAATTAATTATTGACAGTGCATTTTCAATTATTTCTAATTTCATTACCTAAGCTGATCCGATGAATCCGGAAGTGTTACAACAACTTTTCTCTTTTTGTATTGTCAAACTTAATTTACCGTTTCCATGCTTGCCGTAGAATAAATTGTTGAATCTTATTTTATAAGTCACTCTTTCGGAAGCTCTTGTACTGTTTATACTCGTAAATGCTTTCTAAGTTATTCGATTACATATTTCCATGAGTGACATTGACAAACCAACACGAGAAACAAAACATATCCGTTTGTCAAATTAGCAAATCAACATGAGTGAGTTAAATGCATCACATTACTGTCTGCTATATGTCTAGATATGAACTAAAGTGAAACTGTTTTTATAGGCGTACTTTTTAGAAAATGCATATTATTTGAGTCACCAGACTTAGCGTCTTGAAAAGCGTTAGAGGCTAACCCTCTTTTGCGGCTTCTTTAATTAAAATTGGTAATTATACTTATTGATCAACCTTTGTGTTACGTAAGTGTCCAATGTCTGTAATCCAATTATTTTGATTCCACGTTACAATAAATATTTAATTTGTGCTAAAATGATTATCTCTCGAGTTAGTTTTGGCATGATCGTCCACCTCCTGACCATCTGCCTCATATTATCCTCCTTCCTCCTCCCAGTATTATTCAGCTTTTGTATATCGCGTGGTTTTTCCGAAACATAAAAATAAAGTAGTATTTACAAATAGTATTTTCTTTACAGTCCAGTAACTATTTAATGTCAATACTAATTGGCCCTACCAATTGGTATAATATTTATATATTTACTTACGTTTAATCAAAATTCTAAGGTGTGATATATTATTTGCAATTGAAACATCAATATTTTATACCGACATAGTCAAAGTATGTCAACAGCAACTACCAATTTATCACTAACCCCATCAAATTGCCCATTTTCTAGAAGAACAGTTTTTGCAGGAATGGGGACGAAATAA
Source organism: Drusus annulatus (assembly GCA_022651775.1). Taxonomy (NCBI): domain Eukaryota; kingdom Metazoa; phylum Arthropoda; class Insecta; order Trichoptera; family Limnephilidae; genus Drusus; species Drusus annulatus. Next base: position 1,855,275 of record JAGWCC010000112.1, read on the forward strand.
CATGAATGTACAAGTTTTTTTTTTATCACGAACCATAAATTGACACAATTCCCTTATTTCTGAGGATTTTAAGCTCCCAAGCTCCTACACATGTCACTTTAGAAACTTTGTGGGATTGAAATGACATTTTATGTTGTTTCCAAAATATATCAGGTGTAAAAATTCTAACATGTTTTTTTTGTTTGTTTCAGGTAATGATCAGACGTCTTCCTAATCGAACAACAGAATCTTTAATGGTATCAGGTACATCCCTGGACCGAAACTGTTTTAAACCCTGTATTAAACTGATAATTTTTGCGGAAACATCGCAATCTACGCCGATAACCCCTTTCGTATTTGCATAATGTCGCTTTGGATCTTTTTCAATGTAAAGTGAAAATGATAATATCGAATTAACTACCCTTAAAAGGTGCAAGATGGGCAACTCGGATACAAACTTTCTCCCCGATAATGCCAAGAACGGCGTAGGTCACCGCGTTTTTGGATTTTCTCCCTCTTTAGGTATTGCGAATCCGTTCCGCGATTTACCAGATTCCCCAAATTATTCGTTAACTTTCTAAAGGGTTCGCGATAACCTTGTGAATTGTAGATAATTTTGTGCAGTAATGCCTCGGTTCTCCAAGCAGATAGGTTCTGTAAAACAATTCGCTACCGAATGTTTCCTTTTTCAAATTAAGGCGCTTGGAAATCTTCAGATTTTCTAAATATCTGAAATATTAAAATAAAAAACACAGTTTTGGTCTAGTCAAATAAACAAAGATATATTAAAGGTCAAGGCGTCACTACTTTAAATGAACACCTATTAAAGAAGGTCATTGTAATTCAATTAAATAACTTGCACCATTTTATTTTTAGTTCTTTACACTTCATACTTTAATTACTTTTAGGTTAATGGTAGCATTGAACGGAGTGTAAAAGCTCTTTCTGTGATTTTATATTGACAGCAGAGGAGCACAGTAGAAATGTTAAATAGATAAGATGATAAATCGTTCTTCATCTATGAGCGGATTTTTATTATTTCGTACTTATATTCTGTAGGTATATAGATTTACGCGTTATTCTCCCGACGCTTCACGCTCGTTATTCAAAGTTCTCACCGTACAATGTTATCATTTTATTTCCGCTTACTCATCGCTTCGATGAGACACCTTCGAGTTAAGTAATCTTTCTTAGGTCTTGTCTCCTCGCGCGGACTCTCCATACTCTAAGAATTATCAACACTTTCTACTCGCTTTGTGAGATTGTACTATTTTATTTTATATTTTTCAAATTCTTTACAACCGTCTGCAAATAATCGGGGGCATTTGTTGCTGTTATCCACCCTAATCTCCATTTAATGTCAGAGGATGTGAAAATTGGGATTCTTTGCATCGTATCCTTTGTATTGGCGAGATTCTTGGAGGAGTAAATTTCCAAAGGAATGTGCAATGTATGCCTACTAACTGAAATATGCAAATGAAAAGACCGGGAAAACCGCGAATGTCGGATAATTTTAGACGTTTTTAGGATATCAAGGTTTGATAATTTTGATTCGTAGGAAATGGATTCTAGAAATTTGTGTAGTTTTATACCGTGAAGTCCGTTAATCTGTTCGTATTTTTTTTATATAATTAGCTCTTGATATTTTGTACGTACGTTTTCCGAATTTCGGTATCCGTTTTTATATTTTCCGAAAGAATCAAATTCAAAACAAATTGGACCCAAATTTTTAAAGTGCCTACAACAGGAAGTGGTAGGATTTTCGAATGCTGGAATGTTTGGCTAGTAGTCAGACGGACCGTATTCGATACTTACAGCGGGTGGTTACCTTCCCGTAACGATATTTTTTTTCCAAAAAAATGGTGATAAGTCAACTACGGACTTTCCCAAATCTTTCCAATACAATCTGATCATAAGGACACCCCATCTCCTTGAAAGGAAATAATGTATGTTTTCTAAAGTATGTAGTAATTTTGTGACATTTAATTTATATTTGAAAATAAATTCTGTATACATCACAAATACTGTATTAACGTTACAACTTTGAACACTATCCGTGTCTACATCACTTTGGTCAAAAATGGATTAAATATGCAGCTTTGATCAGTTTTTATTTCTGCATCGAATAATGCTCTGACTCTCATTTAATTCTCAAGACTTATGTGGCCCTTTCGCCATCTAAAATATATTTGCCATTTGGGAGAAGGCTCGATTCAAGCGACACAAGTTTGAGAATTTTTTCAGCTTTTTGTCGCTTCGGGTAACTCATTGAGGGCCTTAAGTTACCTGAGTCAATGTTTTTTTTCAACCAGGCACTAAAGACTTATGAATTTTATTGTAAGACAAAAAACTTTAAAGTGCTCTGGTGTAAACTCCTAAAAATGGCGCTTCCGTCCTTTTGGCTTTCCGGGGACGATCTGTACTAATTTAAATTTAGTAAGGTACGAATTTAAGAGTTATAACTAGTAAAAATATCGTAGAGTCATTGCCTAAATTTCTATATTTAAAAAAATATTTTGACCCAAAATGAATGTGATATTGTCAAATTAGAGTCGTTAATGTTTAAGGAAGCCATTTTTCAATACCGTTAAAACAGAGACGGTGTCCAACCACTAAACAAACATCCGAGTGTTCTGTGTTTCTAAATTTTTTATAGGTTTTGGGATCAATCGCACACCAAACATTACACTATTTTAACGAACACCGTTAAGTGAATTTTACTGTAACAAACTTACACAATATTATTAAGCGAACATTAAAAAATATACATACGATAATGGTAAGTTATTTTACTGATTATTTCTTGTTTCGTATTCACTTTATTTGCAAGAATTCACTTTCCTTTTTTTATTACATATTACTTGACCTGGTCTTATAAAATAACACACTGGCCATGTTTACTGAGATTAAAAAAATAAGAGTTGCTCGTGGTAATCGGATGATATCCTTTAGAAAATCTTGCTCATATAAAATGCAAACTAAATATTTTAAACGTTTAAAAACTACACCTACGCAAGGTTATTTTTTATTTATTTAGTCTTGCCATCTTGTGGTGTCTATATTAAAACTTAAGGGTAAGAATTCAAGAATGACTAAACGTTACTTTCTAACATTCTTATACAAGCAATACTACAAATGATTTATCTGTAAATTTTCTATGGGTAGTTAAATAAATGTCTGGGGTTTCCAGTGAATACTTTTTTTACTCTAATCCTTTAAATTCTATGAAAAACATACTAAAATGACAGTAAAATGTCCAATTTGAAAACCAGCAAAGGCATATTTTACTTTTTACCTAAAATTCTAGTATGCATTTCATAAAGAATTTAAAATATTACTGTTTAAGAATTATTGTATTCACCGGAAACCTTGGACATTCTTCCAACTACTCGTATAGAATGAACAGATAAATATTTTGTAGTTTTACTTGTATTAAAAAGCCAAAAGTGTGTATTTTTGGGTGCTGCCCTTTAACAGGTATTATCACTTATACAACACGATTTCACGTACCTATTACTTTTATTTGTTTTTGTGTTTCTATTTTGACTGCGACGTACCATTTTGTTTTAAAAATAAAACAAGCACACTGTTTTGTTACTCTTATAATAAATCGGTAGGTTTTAGATCATCGGCAATACGGAAAACCGATCTAAATCGCACATTTTCAATCTTTGAATTTTTAATTATTTTCAAAATAATTGATCTCCCAAAGCAGACTAATAATTATTACAGTTCAGACATATACCCAATCACCGTGTAATTGTCCCATACAGAGCGCAGGCGGGTCGCGCCCTTTCGTTTACCATTCACCATTCAATCGTGTAGGCAATAATCACAATCGCCGGCAGACAACAAACGACTTACAGGAAGCCGTTCGGCAGGATGGACAGACAAGCTTCTAATTGTAACGTCCATTTTAAATTGCGCGTTATTCTGCCTAGAATATTCTAGATTAAAATTCTACATGCATTTTCTGATCTTAATGCTTTTGCTTCAGCAGGGGTCAAGATACAGTGATATAGATTTGAAATCCACGTAGCGGACAAGGGCGTGCAGTTTTTTTTTCGCAAAAACCGTTTTATACCATTAAATAAAAAAAATTAAAACATAAAAATAGTAATCATAATTATACAAAAGTATAAACAATAACATAGGTTTTAAGAAGTATATAATATAGTTAGAACTTAACCCTTATCACTCGAGAGGCGCCGCTACGGCGCCATATAAAATTTTAATTCCACTCGTTAGGCGCCGCAGCGGCGCCATGAACAATAGTCATACATTTTATTGTTTAAAAAATCCAAGGGTGCACGGACAGGTTTCTTCATGTTTACAGTTAGTTGCGTCTAGTACCTGCTACTGAATGCTTGTGTATTGTGCTACATTTTTTTTGTTTTTAACAATTAATACGCAGTTATTTATTCAAATATTTTTTTACTCCATAGTAAACATGTATGAAGACGAAATTACTGATGATGACTTTGTTTTTGAATGTGAAAGTGACTGTACCGGCGATATTTCAATGCAACATGACAGTTCAGATAGTGAAAGTGAGTTAAGTGGTAATAGAAGAAAAAATGCGTGTTTTGGACACAAGTAGCAGTTCAAGTGCTTCCGACGTAGATATACAAGAGGAAGATGTAAATGGTGGCGCAAACTTTTTTTTTGGGGGATGGAGATATGTTCCATAAATTCGTATATCTTGTATAAATCCATAAAAAAAAAAAATAATAAAAAAATAAAAGTTTTGGTTGATCAGTTAGTGGGTGAGTACAAAGAGCCTCCAAGTAGGCCATCTACTTCCACTCCATCAGAGACCAGGCTCAATGTAAAACTGCACATTTTAAGGAAAGGTCCTAAGAGGGACTGTGTGGTCTGCTCAAAAAGGGCAGTAAAAGGCGGGAGACGGAAGACCAGCGAGTATTGTGACACTTGTCCTGGAAAACCGAGGACGTATTTGGGTGATTGTTTTGAAAAATACCATACTTTAAGGAATTATAAAAACTAAAATTGGCCGTTTTTTCTTTTATAAATACTTATTTTCTATAGTAAATATATATTTGTAAACATAAATAAGCATTCTTATTTGCTACCTTTCCAAAAAATATTTTTTTCAAATTTTCTAAGAATATCTTAGTTTTTTCTCATATTTTTGCTAAAAAAATCCTCGAGTTGCTAGAAACCCATATGATTTTTTTCTCGAGTGATAAGGATTAATAGCTAGTTCGTGCTTAAACTTGTTATAAGACATATTAAAAATATCCACATTTACTGCGAGGCAGTTGATTGACCTTGCAGTTGATTAGTCTTCCCAGGGGTATCACCATTGGTTAGTTAGTTCTGCACCTGGGAAGAAACAAAAAGCTGTGTTGGTGGCCTCGCGTGAAATTATCAGGGACATTAAATCCAATTTCAGCCAGAAGTTCAGGTATTAATAATACACCGCTTAAGTGTTTATGAGCTAAAAGCAGTAATGCTAAATCCCTCCTCGAACTAAGGCTGCAGATACCCAGAATTCCTGAGATAAATGCTGTTGGAAACAGCCATGGGTAAAAACTGCACTCTCAAATGTAGAAGAATCGTAAAAAAATATTTTGAATTTTCTCGACCATTAGTACATAGGTGGTGTCCTCTGCCCCCCATACGTGAGATCCACGTATGTATGTATCATCTATGGACTGTACGCCTATCTGCTGACAGATGCCGAAGAGACAGAAAGAAAAATAAGTCGTTAGACCAAAAGTTCCATGAGAATGTACCAACTACAGTTCATCATTGTCGACTATCAAAACCGACCAAAGTGGTAAAAGAAGACTAAGAAATCACAGTATAATGTATCGTTTTTGTTGGGCAGCGATTCCGTGACAGTCCTAGTCAATTAGAAATTACAATCAACTTAAAAGTTTGTTAATTTGACGTTTTAAATGTCTCCACACGATATATTATAGTTAAATGTCTCCATCGGGCCTCTCGTTTGGATTCAAATTATATCAAAGTCTTGCCAGATCGCTTTGATTTGGTGGTTTTTTAATCATTTTTCAAAATCGATGCATTACTTGCGCAAATAACCACGTACAGTAAAACTTATACGGGGTGTTACAGAACGTTCCCCACCAGCGATTCCTTAACTATTTTGACTGAAAAATGTAGACATCATTTTGGTATCCGGTATCATTTTTCCCAATTAAAAACTCTCACGTTTCGTCACTGATTAGAAGGTCCGTCCCCCGCACCATCCCTTACTGCACAATGCTGCGGGAACGGGACGGTGCATACCTTAGAGTAACAATATAGAGAGACCGTCCTTATTATGAGTCAAATCGTTCATACTCGCAAAATATAGCTCTCTCTTTATGCTCGTTTCGTAGCCATTTTTCAATTTATTTCTAACTTCACAGTAGTTTGCTAGTCAGTCGAATTGACAGACAAAGAGCTTAAAATATATAATTACTTAAGTGAATTTAGTGCAATATTAAAAAAAAAACGATATGGCTATATGTGCAGTTGTTGGTTGTTTCAACTGAAGTAACAAAGGACCAAAAAAATCAGTTTCCACAGGTATTTATCCAAGAATTCGTATTTTTTAGTTTGACCTCAAATATTTTACATGCTAACCTACAAAACAACTTGTAACCTACACCAATATTTAATCAATCTTTGCATTATTTGTTTCGATATAATAAACTCCCGTTTAAAATGAGTTTGAATGCTTTCTTAATATTTTTTACTTCGAGAGATATACGGGATTCTGACGTAAATTTGTAAGAATTGGGATTCCCTGATTAGTCCAACATCTGAACGTATCCATGTCTCTTTCTTTCTCATGTAGCAACTCAAAATTGTTCGCGAACAGATAAAGACGGAATAATGTTTATCTTTACGGTTTTCTTCGCATCCGATTGGCTGGAAGCATATACGTCATACCTCCTTTGGTCAATGCTTGGTCAAAAAGCGGCTTCAAAATTTCGCAATGTTAGGTCTCTACGTTACTCTAAGGTGCATACCAAATGGTGCAAGTGGGCTGGCCTAAGGTTGTTGCCAGTGGCGACATGTAAAAGTTTTGTTGCTTGTTTATAGGTAATTGAAAAAAAAAGTCCCCCGATACCAAAATGATTTCTACATTTTTTAAGCTCCAAATAAGCTCTGAAATCGCTGGTTAAAGTCTCAGTCACCTTCTAAGAATCAAAGTCTGTTGGTCTATATGAAAATATATCTTTTTAAAAATCGTATAAATTGTTTTTCTCGGGAATTCCTTGGTAAATTTTTACGTATTGGATTCCGGTTCCCTTCCCATTTTTGACCATCCCGAGCTTGTTCAGTTACCCGTAGAATATTAATGAAACTGGTTGCGAGTTCGTTCCTGCGTAACGATAATTAAATAATGACGCAAATTATCGTACGCATCGCGAGGGTCTTAATTCTTCTGAATTGTGATGTCTCGCCCATTGTCCAGACGCAGTCATTTTGAATGATCGTTGACGATAATCACGATATTAATTCCAAAATAATAGGTTCAGCTAAATAGTTCCCCTAATTTTGACGACCTCCGTGGCCGAACGGTTAAGGTCCTCCGCTCCGGATACAGAGGTCACGGGCTCAAAACTTGGTTTGCGTAAATACGTTTCATCTAATGTGTATGCGTTTTTCGCACATAATTAATAAATAATAGTACATAGTATATTTTTAGCACCTTTCAGACTGCTAGATACTCTCAGTATCGCTCTGGTGAAAGACCACCATGAAAAATCGACTGATACGTTGCTTGAAATCGCATAAATCGTATTTAGTGACTAGATTTGATTGGTCAGGTACTTCTCTTGTCTATGTCCATCCCCTCTCCACTTCCTTCAGCCTCCAAACATACCCCATTTGGGGATGCAATAGTAATACCATCCTATCGGCTTCGGACAGTTCGGACTCTTGCGCGGTATTCACGTAAAAAAATCCAAAATAAATCTCATAAAGGAGAACTAATATCGTAGTTTCAAAGAAAATAATCGAACATTCCAAGCTTTTCTTTTTCCCAAGTAGGTAGTTCTAGACTCCATGCTTTTGTATTTCTCAAACGCTTCGACATTCCAAGCTTTTCTCTACTCGTCCCCCCTTGTTCGCAATTGCCGACTGTCAGCGATACTCTTCGATTTCCCACGCAGTTCTATTTCGATCCGCTTGTTATCAATCGATGCGGTGGCGATACCACAAATAAATTAATTGTCAGACGGTGACGTCAATGGCATTATTATTTTGCAGCGCCCTTGTCGTGCGGCCTGGCGGTGATTAGCGGATACACGTACATACCGCACAGTACCACAGCACCCTAGTGCCCCAGCACTACCACCATACCATAGTACCACCGTATAGATGGCGGTTAATCTGCCGATGTGGTGCTGGCAGGCTTAATTAATCCAGAGACTCGTACTATCTCTGACCGACCAACCTATAACGGATCCATTCTGTGTTCTTAATCAACCCTATCTCTTGATCAGACGTCAATCATATGAGCCAGTGAAGAAATTAAGGGTTGTATTCTTTCTTCGTTCTGCAGTTTATCGTTATATAAGCCATTACCATACATATATTACATTTATTTTCAACGCCCATTGGTGACGTTTGTTTGGATTTCGTAGAATGCAGGTAGGTTAACTTTAGTTTACGTTCTTGGGGGACTGCGAGGCAAGACGTGTTGAAAGGTTTGACGATGAATAAAACAGTGTTTTTAATGATTGCCAAGTCAGTTTTTTTTTAATTATATAATCTTTGACTGTTTAGCTGTATCTACCCATACACGAAACACGAACAAATTTCCCTAGTAGAATAGGGGGTAAGATGTTAAGATTCGCGCTTCGGATCAAAAGTATGATTCCCTGATCTTCATCATTGACACCTGCACAGGAGCAGTGAGCCTACTCTCGACACATTTGGTAGGGTATCTAACCTTTTATCGACGCCAATATTACACTACGAGAAATGCAACTTATTGTTACATTTTCTCAACTATTCTGCCTTCCACAACTTATTTCACTGCTTTATCTCAATCGTGTTTTTATCAATCTCCTTCTCGAAGTCTTCCGCACACCAATTCGAACCATCCAAGATCAAAAGAAATTCAATCAAATTAACTCAGGCGTGTTTTTTTTAAATCAATTAAATAATGTATTTACCGTGACATTGTATCTTCCGGCTCCGCTGGGAAGGGCATGTAGCAAGGTGGAAGATAGCCGACCACCAAAAAGGCTTGTCTGCAAGACGAAGGAGACTTGAGAGCCCAGACTAGGCGTAAGAAAGTGGAACTAGAATTGGAATGACAGTATAAGACCAGCAGGGCGTGTCTGGTGGCGTCCAAAACTCTTCAAGGGTTGTAGTTCCCGCTACGACGATATACTTTGTATATGTGCCGTTGTCCACGGTTCTAATTTGTTTAAATTTGTAGTAAAAATATTTGTCGAACTCGCAAAATATTCTCCTAGAAAAATATTACAAATTTATTTTCCCTAAATGTATATCTTCGCCACTGGCTTCGTGCGAAGTGTAGTTTCCAGCTTTATAATATCCGTCTGGGCTGTGCTATGTTTAGGTAGGTACTTACCATGTTGATTTTCACTTTCGTATGCCAAATAAAAATTTTGTGTTAAAATTACTATTTTCTCAAACCCGCGGTGAAGTAAGTTCTTTCTTTAAAGGGGTATGTTTATTTATGATAAATCATTTAAAATGTCTATAAACTATCATAGTTGCCACAACAAACCCCGGGAAGGAGAAAACGTTTCGAGATTTCCATAAAATAAACACTGCCATTGTCCATTTCGAGCATTTCAACGAAGCAACAGCCCCAGCTCCGCCGAAAGCAGTAAATGAATAATCGACGAGAAATTAAATTTAATGAAATTCAGCGCCGAGGTATTTTATTCGCATTTTAATGATATACTACTCGAGAATCGTTGTGGCGTAGAACACTCCCGAGTCTGCCTCCTCAGCTCCTCATTAGATCGGAGTACCTCCCCAGATATTATTGTGAAATGGATTTCAGCGGCCGACTGACCCATTTCCTCTTTCCAGATCATCTCTGCGTAATTTTTCCCCCGGACTACTAGGGGATTCTTTACAAAAAAATCCAAACGACTACTGCGGCATCCGCATTTATTTTTCCAATTTAATTGTAGGCGTAATTGAAACGGTAGAAAACTTATTTTAAAGAATATAACCAAATAAATATATCCCATAAATATACTAAAGAGGATTAGATTTCTCTTGCGCAAATTATTTTATCAATCTGTTTATTTCTTGTGGAAATAAAAAGCATTGCAAAACCACGTGTTATCTGTTGTATAATAATAAAAATATATTATAGTTTCTAATGATAAAAATTCAATCATAATATATAATATTTATTACAGTTTTACGATACCCAAAAGCGTAACAGTCACGTGTAAAGATAAATATACCTTTCAGACCTTTAAAAAAATCACTCAATATTAAGTCACAATAAAAAAAATTACAGGTCAAAGAATAGTTTTGTCACGTTGTGCCATGTATGGGCGACCACCATATTCATGCTATAGCAGCCTAGTTTAAGGAGGGCTTCGTGAAATAATGTTGATATGAAATAACATAATATGAGGAACACGAAAGAGGTCTATTATAAACCATTCTCCCACGCATTTTAGACCACTTCAGCGTTTGCCAAATTTGAAAGGTTCGTAATGCGCGGCAGGCGCCATGGCTCCTCTCGTCGACCTCGTATATATTTTAAACTAAATTAAAGTCGGTACCATATTTCAGCCATATATGTGCAGCTATGTGAGAATGTGTCCGAGCGAATTAGCACACAATGTGCGGGGGTGGGCCGCCGCTTCTTCAAAGCCTGCCATTTCGTAGATCGTATGGAGCAATCCTGATTACTGTAAGATTATTGAACTTGGATATATCTGTATTTGGGTCATTTTCAGTTGGAAATCCACTCGACCAACCGTTAGCGCTACTTGCAATGTCTGTATGATCAATGAACTGTGTGGTGTGGGCTATAAACTGGCTAAAATGAACTCCCGAGACGTGTGTGTGTTTAAATCGAGTAGGTTCGACCGTATCAATTAAGAGGAGATCCAAAGATAAATAAATGCCGATCTAAGTGTAGCGAGATTCAGAAAGAGACGTTTGATGGTTTAGACATGTTGATCAAATGGGCGGAGAAAGCAGAATGAGTTCTCTCTGCTTCTGTAGAAAAGAAGTCGGGAATGTGTCAAAAAAACACAACAGGAAAGTGTGTTGGAGACGATGAATGAATGTAAATTGTGTGCCAAGACAGTGTCGAGTGGCATTTATCGTCTATGCTTACTGCAAGAAATGGCGTGATAGTTGGTCCTCTGTTTCTCTTCGCCAATCAAGGAAATCATAGGATTGTGCTTTGATTCCACGTGCTATCCGTTAGTCGTGCCATACGCACATTCGTCTGTTTTAAGTTGTTTGGTATTTAATTCAACAGTTATTTTCTGTATCGCGTCAGCTATGCGAAGAAGTGACTATTAATCGAGGATTTAGCCTCTAAAACTGTCTAGCCGTATTTTAGTACCTACCTACTCAATGACATCACGGATGCTCTGTCATCGGGTTGTATATGTGAACTGCTTAGCACTTACATTTTCCTTTGTAATTTAATAAAACTATGTATGTAAAATTAAAATTTTCAAACGCAACGATGCTTTTTGTAACACGACATCGACAAAAAATGTCTACCTAAGTTCAATCGATGCGGCACATTGAATTTATACAGCTCAATCTGCGATACTATAGGAACATCGGTAGCGGGATTACATAGCTTGTCTATAGTTCTACATAATATACATTTGTCTGACGAATTGATTCCGACGCTTTTTTGCGGTCAAGGCCAGAGGCGGACGGCAGCATTACAAAACGAAACTAACGCATCAACCGGCGCCCAATAGTGAGGCCATCATTATCAGAGACCGAACATTGTTGGGAATTAAGCTGTTAGAATGTTTTTGTATTTCCGGCCTTCGTGCTCGGAAGCTAACGGGAGGCCAGAAAAAAGCTGCTCAGAAAATTAGTCGGTTTCCTATTGCCCGCAACGGGTAATGCCGGACGTGCTTTTTCCTGGCCTTAACAGTTGAATTATATGGTTCATTCGAAGCGGATGGTAAGTATTTTTAATGAGTTTTTCCTGTTCCGATTTAACTCCCTTATTCACACCCTGTGGATTCAGACACCACGTGTTTGTAAATGTAAAAATATAGGCTAAGTAAACGAAAAGGTTTTTGTTATTATTTTTTGCCATTCAACTATTGTTAAAAAACTTAAATGAAGGCGATATATTTTTTTTATAAAAACATTTCTGTCAGTGAATCGATGCATTCATACAAATTCCTTACACACGTGTGTGCAAAGTCTGCTTCTCTCTTTACGATGTGCATTGACATCTAAACATATGAATCATTTACATCAAAAATATAATGAAAACATTTCTCGTTTAATGTCCGTGTCACACTATTTTTGTTTCCTAGATTTGATTATTAAATTACTGCTAAAATATCTCATTTCGATACCTAATGTTCCAGTTATTCTTAATCGATGGCAGTCACCCCTAAAGTCACCCACTCCGGGTGAGCTCCCCGACGCGAATGATCGTTAAAATTTAATGTTCAATTGAACGCTCCGTAAAAAGAATGCAGCAAAGCAAGGCTCTCGAAAAAAGTTCCTTATCTAACCCGCAAAACCCATCTCGAATAGTTATTATTTTCCTTTCCTTTTTGCTAAATGGTTTTGTTTTGCTGAAAGTTCGGCGGATTTAGCCGGCCATTCTGACGATGCAAGCGCCGCCGAGCGGCCGCCGTTTCCAACTAATGCCGCCAGCGCTTTTCCGACTTTCCCTCGAAGTTTGTCGGTAAAGCAGGTTCCTATGCTAAGGGTTTGAGTCTTTGAAAGCTTCTAGAGCTTCGGTTTTCTGCCCACAGATAGTTTTAGTGAGCCGTAATATGAGGTCGGGTTAAAAATATTTTCATTACCCAACTTAATTTTTTTTTCCTTTTAATGTTGTTTATAAAATGTATTTTTTAGGAAAGAAAACATCGTTTTAATAGGACGTAGATATGCAGAAAGCGTCCAATCCACAATTTGCTAAAATCGAGTTTTACATATTTTCCTATAGATAAATACGAGATTTCTACCTGGTGAAAATATCCAAGCTCCAAATGCAATAGATTTTTAGTAATTCATTTTTTTAGTAACGCACGTTGTAGATATTTGTCTTAAATTGAGGTTTAAAAAAATTAACATGTAGAGTAACTTAGGATTTTTTTTTTTCAATAAATACATTGATAGATTGTAAATTACCCATTTATAATAATTCTCTTAAATAAAAAAAAAAAACACTGATATTCACTTTATTACTGATTACGCATATTGATGCTTTTGTATCGTCATATTTTCAAACGCTTTTTTTTCGGTTTCATCGTTTAGGGTTGGATGCTTTCTGTATAACTACATTCAATTGATGAGTAGTCATTTATAGGAACATGTTATTTGTATTATTTAACCTATTGTGAATTTACTGACATTCTGGTTTATTATTGTTAATAAAACGATTCTTTATTCTAGGATTTGAAAAGGGTAGTGAAATCCCACACATTCCGTATAATATGTACACAGTACAATGAAAGTGTTTCGAAAGGTCAACATTGTTTCAGTGAATTTATAAAGAAAATCATAAATATTATAATAATAATATTTGGATAATTTGTATAGCGCCGTTTTTTGTGAAAAATTACCTCAAGGGCGCTGTATAAATCTTAATTCCTAGTTTATATTCATATTTATTTGAATTAAGCAACAGAGAAAATATACAGGAACATACTTACCTGACAGGTCACAGTTACTTTATTATTAAAACTTAAAATTTTTGCTCATGTATACAAACAAGTTACTCTTCGATCAGCATCTTTAACGGCCATAGATAGACTCACTGTACCTAAACGCAATCCCAACACCAATTTCGGAGAGCGAGCTTTTGCCGTAGCAGGCCCCACAGCTTGGAATAACCCCTTCACATCTGCGAAAGATTGACAGCTCAACTGAATTCGGAGCAAAACTAAGACACACCTTTTTAAATTATCACACCCACAATAGCGTCAATTTGCTTCACTAGAGTTTTGATCACTCCGAGTGCTATACATAGTTTATAAAAATATATATATAGTTTACTATTACTTTTTTATTATTTTTTTACCACAGCACGGGCAACAACCATTATATATATATATAATCAGTGGCGGCTCGTAATTTTTTAGTGTGCTAGAGTGCTAAGATTTAAAAATACGACATCGTTCGTGTTGTAGCCGAAAAAATTAAAAAAAAAAATTTCAAGATTTTATTTTTTGTATGAAGATTTTCAGGATTTTTCAGTTTTGGTGGTGCACTGCACGGATTTCTGAAAAATCTTCATACAAAAAGTTGAAATTTCGAAAAAAATAAAAAATGTTTTCGGTTACAACAACATCAATGATGTTTTCAATCTTACCACTCTAGCACACCAAAGTCACGAGCCGCCATAATATGTGTATATAATATGTGTTAATATAGATATGTTAGTTGTAAGTCACTAGTTATTAGTTGATATTAAGTCTTAGTTTTAATATTATGTTAATTATGCTGTAAAGCGCCCTTGAGGTGATTTTTCTGTCACGAAAACGGCGATATATAAATCAGCCAATTATTATTATATATATATATATATATATATATATATATATATATATATATATATATATATATATATATATATATATATATATATATATATATATATATATATTATATAATTATTAACGTTCTAAATAAAACAACTGGTCCTCGAACAGCAAATGTTTAGTCTTCTAATTGAAAGGCAACAATTTTCCTTTTCCAAACAATCAACGAATTTTAATTAAAACTATAAAGTCACCATCTTGTTACCTTTAGAGCCGAATTAATTCGATAAGTGTTTTCTACCTCCCGTCCCGTGTCCTCGCCGCTTGCTTCCACCGGATAAGGCACGACCGGCTGCCTTCTTTGATATTTTGTATCTTAAATAAACGCCGACATTTTCTGCCTTAAAAGAGAGTAAAAAGGATCACGGGGGTGGAATACCAATAATGGACATCTAATATTAAATTAAAGCGAAAAAAAAATTGTATAATATTTTTGCCGTCCTTAAATTCGGAATACGATCGAAGTGCGCACTTAGTCATTGTGCCCGTGGCCAATCTTACAATTACGTTTAACGCTCTTTTTTCATAAAATGACAAAATAATCGTATATTAAATCTTATAAACATACAATATTAGGAGTTTTTCAAATATTGTCAGTTTATTCGTAACCCGGGAATGTTTGTCTTCGTTTTAAAAAGGAAAATAAATATTATTACGTTATATTACGAGTACTAAGCCTCAAATGGTCTTAAGCTTTATTTAGGCGATTAAGTTTCACTGGCTCTACAACAGTAAAGCCAAGGGACTTCTTGTGAAATTTGACATTAAAAAAAAGTATAATATCCGCTAACTTACATTTTGTCAAGGTGTCATTATCAGGCCTCAATCACATACAGATTCTTTTGGAGAGATTTTAAAATATCTGCACTGATTTAGTATGCAGTTTGACAGCTGTGTTCACAATGCAGTAGTCCCGGAATTTAGTCAGATTATTTTTATTCGTTAACCTAACCTTCACACCGCTTCCTCGAGGGGCAGGCAGAGATCCGTCATACAACTCTGCATTGACACACAATCTTTGCTTTATTCACATTCATTCATAAACTCATAAATACTTCCATTTTTCTGACTCTTGATAGACCCAACTCATGTAAATGATTCACTTGATAGTGCCATGTCTTCCTCGGGCGTTCCCAACTTCTTCTACCATTCACTTTACGTCATACATTCTCCCTACACTCTTTTCTTCGTTCATACACTCTTCGTGTCCAAACCATCTAACCGTCCCTTTCTTAATCTTATTACTTACGCTCAAAAATAAAGACTTTTTAATTTGATGTAAATTTGTAATCGTATTTCGAAAATCTTCCTCTCTGTAGGTTTATATTTATCCCATATATTTTTAACTTTTCCCAGTATGACCGTAGACAACGTCTGTAAACAGTATTTTTCCGTTTATTTTATATGGTTTTGTTTTAACCCATAAGTTAAGTATTTTAACTATTGTTTTAAACAAATTTTATAGCTTAGTAAAGCGCTTTTGAGGTGGTTCTTTTTTTTTTAAATATTATTTTGTTTCCTCGAATATATGAAATAATAAATTTGCAATTTTCGCGTTTATTTTTTGATTCTCTGGTAGATTTGTATTTTGAAACACCTTGAGGTTTTATGTTGTTAAGCTCGAGTATCTCGACCGACTCGCTTAGCAGGCGATCCGGCCATTTGCAGCACCTCTAGCCGTTTAATGGTGCTTTAGCAAAAGTACTTAAAAAGTTAATCGCTAAAAAAAAACTACACCACGTTTAAAAGTACGCCCCTGCATTAAAAAAAAACTAATTGCTCAATTTATTTGATACCTCGCGACTGATGAATACTTTATAACACCTTAGAGCCTTAAAAGTGCTAGGCTGTGCTAAATTACTAAATTGTGTAATGCTGGGTAGAGACACTTACGCGTGCAATACTGGGCAATGTGATCTACTGAACAGGAACGCATTTATGGGTTTATATTTATTTATTTCATTTAAATGTTAAAATAAAATAGAAGACAGATTTTTTTTAACCTTTTCCACTCTGACCATTTTTTTTAGAACCAATTTGCTACTCTGATTAAAAATTAATGTTATATTTTTGAAATATAAAAAATACTCTTTTTACTTATCGGAAATAATAGTTCGTAGAATGTACTTAGGTGCATAGAAATTGGTGATTAAATTTATACTTGCGCCGGGCCAGACCCTCTGGCCGACAGAGCTGCCTACCAAATCGTATGGGCCAGAATGTGTGGCCTACAGAGTGGAAAAGGCGCCATTTTGGTAAGTTTACAACAGGAGCACTTTAAAAGTTTTTTTTTTTTACAATAAAATTTATAATTCTTCACTACTTAGTTTGATTTTGAAAAAAAAGTTAACTCAGTAAACTCAATGCTCTCACAGAGTTACCTAAAGCGACAAAAAGCTTAAAAAGTCCCAAACTTGTGTCGAGGAGTCGAGGTTTCTCCCAAATGGTAATATATTTTAGATGGCTGAGGGGCTACAAAAGTTTTCGGAATCAAACGAGAGTCAAAGCATTCGATGCAGAAAAAAACCTAAACAAAACTGTATGTTTACCTGATTTTTGACCAAAGTGTCGCTTAAGCCAAAATAAACTAGGCGTGTGCCCGTATCATGGTGGTCTGTATTCTATCAAATAAAAATAATAATTGCCAAATTTTAAACAAACAATTAGAGTTAACTAAAAGTCCGATTTTAAGAATGTTCCCCTTCTCCTCTTCCCATCCCCCTACCTCTCTACCTACCCCATTACCACCCCCTCTCTGATGCTCTGTCCTGCTTATACTAATGTATTGTCTCTTTCCCTAATTTCTTTGTCTCCTGTATAACAACTCTATATTTTAATGTTAGTTTATATATACTTTCCTGAAAACGGTTAAGTTTAACCGAAACCGGTCGAATGTTATATCTATATAAATAAAGTGGCTTAAAACAGGGTCTTGAATGTAATTTATATCTATTTTGTTTTAAATAAAGTGGCTTAAAACTAACCTTCAAAACTTATACGTTCCTGATGAAGGTTAAGTCTAACCGAAACCGGTCGAATTGTTATATGTGTATAAATAAAGTGGCTTAAAACAAAATTATTTTTTATTTAAAATTAAAACATTTTTATTTAAATTATAATGTCAAGCCACAAAGTGATTGCTTCCTTCGATAAATATAATAGTATCATATAAAATATAGTAGTGCTCAATAACAACAACCATTATCTAGTCAGTCTGGGGATGTCACGATAGACCACAGGGGACACAAAATGACAGCATAATCTGACCGGTGATAGGGATGGTGTAAAGGGCAACCCTTCCTCCAGGTACCACAGCGATTGGTTCACGTCATTTCGGTGTTTAGAGGCGACTGTTGGGCTTTTTTTTTCAGTCGGGACAATAATTTTATTGAGGAAGATTTCCTATTCTTTTTTGTCCACTTTCTATCGGCCATATTGTAATCCGTTTTTTAAGTGAGTTTTTATTTGGTTCGTGCATTTCTGATTGAATTCATTACATGCCTTAGGAGCTAAGAAAATATGGAATCGTTGTCTAAATGAAGTATTTATTTTTGTTACTACCACCCATGGTTGAATTCCTAATCGCGTCCTGATACTTAAATAATGATAAGGTATTAATCGAAGTTTTCAATTTGATCTTCCGAAATCAAATAATATTCAAAGAAATGAAAAAATAACTTTTGTATAAAACCACGGATATTATTATTTTAATTTTTATGACTGATGATGATGATGCTTAGGCTAAGCGAAACCGGGCGGTCATAAAAATTAAAATCATATCCGTGGTCTTAAACAAAGTTATTTTTTCATTTCTTAAATATGTCAAACCACAAAGTGATTGCTTTCCACGAAAATGTAAATAATATTTATTCCTTTCTATATTTTCCTTTAAAATTGGTCCTAAAATCAACCTTCACCCATAGAGGTATATAAAAATAGAGAAGTCACCCCATACGGAGGGAGACTTGAAACCGTGTTCCATTTGGTTCAGAGAAGGTAGGAGAGATTACTCTCGCCTTCGAAAGTCGAACGATGGTCGCGAACCATGCCGAACCTTGCCGAAATTAGCCGAACATAATATATTATACGTACGATAGTAGTGGCAACGCAATGTGACAGTTTTTGTGTGTTTTCGAATTTAAGCATGAAGGTTGAAACAGTTATTTTAATGAAATAAAACCAACTTTTATTCGGGAATGTTACTTCATCGGTTTTTCCATACTTTATGTGAATGTTTTTGCCTCTGTTTTAACAGTGAATCAGTATTTTAGGGCAGAGCCGTTCGACTAGCAATACGTCAAGCGTGGACAGCCGGTCGTAAGCGACTGTTTGGCCCCGGCGAAGCTGTGGCTTTAGGTTATTCAGCTATCTAATTATATACATCTATGTCTCCACCCACAAAACTTTATTTGCATTGCACTCGCCGGTAACAGCAAAAACTATCGAACGGTAAGCTTTGACGTCATGATACTTGCACAGCTTTTTCCATCCGGAATTTAAAGGTTTTACCTTGCAACCTCATTTCTTACTGTTTTTCTAATTTTTGAAACTGTTAATTCGTTGTGGAATTCCATTTTAATGATTTTCATAATACCATTTTTTTAAACTTTATTTCACTATTTTTTTTAATAATAGTGGAATAAAGTTAAAAAATGGTATTATTAAAATCGTTAACCTCATTTCTATCACGAGCTACGAAGCTTTGAAATGTGCATTCAACGTTAATGATGTAAGATCAGACGCAGTATTGCTTGTTTTATATTTCTCATTCCAAATCTGGAACGATAGCGGTTAATAAAACTAGTACCTGTAAAAATCCTCGTTGAACCTCTTACAGCTCCGTTGTCCTTTTGCAGCACCTGATAAATAAAGTCAGCTTTTATTTACAGCCAATAACCGGGGAAACAACCCGCCACCTGTGTTCGGCTTGCTTGTGAAATTTCCCGTCGCATTGTGGTCACCGGCAACCCCTTCCTTTGTACCGGCAACTGCGCTCGGTCGGGATAGGTAAAGGGGCGGTTAGGGGGTGGGCGGGTAATGTTGTAGGGATGACTCTTGCCTCGGGTCAACTGCGGGTCGCGACATCTCGTCACGTCTGCTTCTTTGTAACGGTTGCGCCTTCCGCAACTCGGAATTTAAATTCTTGCAAATGAAAAGATAATAATGTTTAAATAATTACTTTTCCAGAATGCTACCGTTGTAAAATTACGCCTAATTTCTACATACCCCTTTCATTTCAGTCGAATAATTATTATATAAGGCTTTTTTAATTAGACCGTTTTCGTGAGAGAAAAACTATCCGAATATTTTTATTATATGCTTTTGTTTATTTTTACTCGGTACGTTTAATGTTTGTTCCGACTTTCGAAGCCTGTTTTTTCGAAGTTTTTTTTCGGCTACAGCAAATAATAATATTTCAAAGAAATTAAAAAATAACTTTGCATAAGACCACAAATATTATTTTAAATTTTATGTACCAACCGGTTTCGCTTAGCCTAATTTTATGAGTTTAATTTTAAACTCACAAAATCGGTCATAAAGATTTAAATAATATTCGTAGTCTCATACAAAGTTATTTTTTCATTTCTTTAAATATGCCAAACCACGAAAATAATAATATTTTATTTGTTTCAATCTTAGCCTTGTAGCATAAAATAAATTAACAATCGCCAATACCTGTCAATAACTGTAGGTCACTAGCGTTTTTAGTTAAGGTGCAGGTTAGATAATTTAGGAGTAAAATTTTTCTTTTTTTCACGTAAACGACGATCTAGAAATATCCAATTATTATTGTACCTAACTACATTTCTGCACATTTATGAAAAATAACATATAATTTTCTTAGATTAATTTTAATGAAAATTTTAATTATAAGGAGCTTCGGTCCATGATATATTTTTTCAAAAAACAGCGGTAGGACATCGTTTTGAGTTGTTTTTTCAACTGTCTGTATATAAGTAGGTACGCTACGCATTGTTCCGCAAAGCGTGTGCCGCGGCACACTGGTGTACCGTGGTCATCAGTTGGTGTGCCGCGAAAAGACAAAATTGAAAGCTTTCGCGCTAAGTTGGTGTTATGGATCAGCCATACTGTCAATGGTAGTATTGAAATGTTTCCAAATGTCATGGCTGCCGATTCAGAAAAAAAAATTGCAGGCTTTGGTAGACATTAAAACAAAAATTTTCTGAAGTAGAGCTAGCACATTTTTGGCTGCATATAAAAAATGAGTATCCACTGCTTTCAAAGCGTGCTGTTGCAATTCTATTACCATTTGCAACATCTCACTTATGCCAATTGGGATTTTCAACTCTCACTACTATTAAATCGAAAAAAAGAGAACTCCTGAGGACGACCAATGAAGAGATGAGAGCAGCCTTCATCAACGATTCAGTTAAACAGGCTCAAATTTCTCACTAAACATCTTTTCATATTAGGTATATTGATTTTAGTAATAAATAAATATTAAATAAACATTGCTTTTTCTTTGCTGTACCTCTAAAATTTCTTGATTTGATAGGTGTACCTTGAACACAAAAAGTTTGCGGAACACTGCGCTACGGGATAGTAATACAGTAGGCAATTTTGTTTTTCACGAGCCTTTCGATTTTTCAAATAAATTATTTCACCTAATGACCCGGAATGCCTCCCCCGTATATTTTTATTCACCGCTTTAAAAAATGTGACACTCGCGCAAATTAATTATCCTGGAAGTACCATTTATTACGCGGAAGGACGCCGATTAGGCGATGCTCAACTGGCCCGGCCTCCCGCGGACTTGTTAAAGGACATACATTTTTTTAACGTCTCTTTTAGGCTACTCATTTAAGGGACCTACTTACATATTTTTTTAAATACTTTTTCCATTACATCTTTTCCTACTTTTTCGTTCATCTCTTTCGACAAGCATTTGAATTTATTTTTTTAAGGTCGAAAGATGTTAATAACAACTTTTATTATTTATTCCAAGACACATATTTTTTTAAACGTCCTTTTTAAACGGCTGATTTAAGGAACCTATTAATCATTTTTCAACTACCTTAATTTTCCCTTTTCTTACCCCCTTTTCATTCATCGCTTTCAACAACCATTTGAATAGATTCTTTTTTAAATGTACTTTGCATGCACAATAGTTTTATTTATTTTAATTACTTGTACATCAAAGTTTACAAAGTAACTAATTATAATGCATAACTTATATACTACTTGATATTACTGATGTATTTTATATGGTTCTTACAGGCTATTTTAAATATATTAATTTGTATAATTTTGATGGTTATAAAGTAAACCTTACTACTATTATATACTTAAAATTCTCACCACAGCGCTGTATTCCGTAAATCTGTAAATATGTCAAATAATAATGACTGATTTTTATAGTGCTCTTTTTACTAAATATCGCCTTAAGCGCACTTAAAAAACCTAGAACATAAAACTTAAAACGTTAGTTAAAATACTTAAACCTTTAATGGTACAAATTAATATTTCAGTTAGCTCATGCCTAGATAATATTAGTACACGGTTTATGGATTTAACGTGACTTACATAAAATGTCCTAGGAATGATTTTTCATTTTAAACCACGTTGAACTTTTCATATTTTTTGTTGTTCTTTCTTTTTTTTTAAAAAAGTTAGTTTTTACGATTTAAAAATAAATTGTGGAAATTTGGTTGAAAAAGAGCCTCGACGTTATACCAAATGGATACGATTGATTTAATTTCATTAGATTTCTAAATGCTTTCAAACCATCCATCCCTCTTTTGTAACTGCCGAGTGCTATGCAAATCGAAATCACCATCCGCTGTAACATTGGACCATTATGGCACCTATGTTCTCTCTGAACATTCTGTAGGTACAGTTCGATATTTCAGTGTTAATTCTTCGCCCCGTCTCTGTGTACATAAATCTTTCGGAGCGAGGCAGTACAGCGGGACTGTATGAACTGCGAACACATTTATTTCCAATACCGTTTTGTTTCGATTTATTAATATTGCCCAACTGAAACACTGCCAATGCCTGTCGCTTATCGAGCTCGCATTGTCTGCTCTTCTGTACAAAACTCCTGTTCGTGTAGAATTAGTATGTGGTTAACACTTAATAATTCTGACTTTTAATTTAGTTTCATATTTTTTCTTCACCTGAAAGAAATAATAGACACGAAAAGACTCGCCGCGCTTAATCCATCCTTTGATACCTGCCCACATCTTACATTCCTATGTTGGCTCTAAGATGCTATGTATAGCGGCTGAATAAACTCCAACCTCCTTCCCAACCTGAGAGCACATGTTCTAAGTCCTAACAAATCAGTGCCTACAAATCTTGATGTGCTGGTTGCGCCGGGACAGAAATGCTCTTGACTATGGAGGTATATTCGTATACGATATGATACGAATGTATCACCTCAGCCAGGAGTACTCCTGTCCCGGTGCGACCGGTACATCAGGAGGCGCTAATTTTTTAGGACTTGGAAAATTGGAACATGTCCTCTGATGATGGAAAGGAGGATGAGCTTAATCAGCCGGTATACATGGAAATCTAGAGCCAATATAGGAATGTATGACAAAGAGGGATAAATAAATGAATTAAGCATTAATTATTTCTTCATGTCTTTCTTCTCCTCGTTTCTTTGTTATTTTTCCTTTATCTTCTTGCCTCATTTTGCCTTCTCTCGAATCTTAGGTTCTTCTTGGCTCTTATTTTCTTTTATTTTCTCTTCTCGTCCAAACTTGGTTCTTTTTGGAATTGTTTGGCTCTTCTTGAATCTTAGTGCTTCTTCTCTTCTGCTGATCCTCACCCGCCCCACTCACATTCATACATCGTCTCTTCCTTTTTTGTAACATCTACTGACATGACCCGACTCTAGCACTCGATCCACCCGATATCGCCATCTCTCCCTCGGGCGTCCCCCACCCCCGACATCATTCACTTTCGGGTCATAGACTATCCTGGCACTTCCCTCTGCGTCCATCCGCTCCGCATGTACAAACCTTCCAAGCGTCTTCCTCTCACTCCTTTTCACACGCCCACATTATTGGTCTTGCATTATTTCGCAAATTTATCTGTGCAATATTGTTTTATCTTCATCAATTCCTTACGAAAAGGAAGCCTAGCTTTTACCCTTCCATATTTACATTTTCATATGTTATGTAAAATACACAATTTCCACAACCACGTTACTTCAAAGTGGCTTCACACCACCATATATTTTTTCCTACGTTGATTTTGAATTAGTTAACAACATAGAGAGTTTATTATTAAAACAAATCTTCAAAGGCTTAGTGGAATGTAATAAAAATAACACGAAAGCGACGCAAACTACCAGTGGCGGCCATCGACGTAAGTGTGCCAGAGTGTCGAGACTGAAAAATACGAAAGCAACAGCTCTGCTGCAGCCGAAAAAATGTTGTTTTTTTTCATCATAAGTCAATCCTTTGTATGAATAACCACAATTTCCGGAAAATTCTCATACAAACAATAGATATGTCGGAATAAAAATACGTAAATGTTTTCGGCTACAACACTACAAACCATTTTGATTTTCTCAAACCTAGCATTTCAGGACGAACCGCCTCTGTAAACTACTATAATATAGATACTATTTAAAATATCTTATCTGTTTGTGAAGTGGTCCATGATTTATTGCCTTAAACCACTTAATTTGGGTATGTTTCAACCTTAGAGTAACAATAATTGTTACTCTAAGGCATCGATTCTCAACCTGGAGGTCGCGGTCAGGTATAGGCAGGTTCTCATTCTGTGAAAAAAAGTCACGTATAATAAAAATACTTTTATTGTATAATGAATTTTAAGTTATACTAAAGTATTACATAAACCTAAACTAACTAAATAACCATCACGCCGTTTCCACGCAGGGGTAGGCAGAGAGGACGGACCGCCATATAACTCTGTCTTGGCACACACTCCTTGCTTCATTTACATTCATACATCGTCTCATACATACTCTTCTGTTATTCTGACTCTTCACATGACCCGATTCAAGTATTTGATTTACTTGATCGTGCCATGTCTTTCTCGGGCGTCTTCGACTTCTTCTTCCATTCACTTTCGCATCATATATTCTTTTCACACTTATTAATATATGTATTAAATTTTGCGTTAAAAATGGAATAAAGTGCTCCGACACACTTAAAATGTTGACTGTGGCATTCGGCGAGTCTACTTTGTCTCAAAAAAATGTTTATAAGTGGTACAAGCGCTTTACAGAAGGCTGAGAAGATGTTAATGACGATGAGCGTCCTGGAGTTGTGGAAAAACAAATCATGGATTTTATTCTTTGATCCATTTTTTTCAAAAAAAAAAAAATCGAAGAAAGCACAAAAACGTGACTAACCTTTCCAGTTGTCAAAAACAAACCACTAATGCAAAATGGCTGATAATGCTAACATATGATTAACATATGTGTACCAACATAACAACAACAAAAAATCGATAATCGAATGTACACAGCCCACGAAAATTCAAAATTCACCTTTTCTTTGAACAGGCCATGTATATGTATTTATCTTCTTCGTGAGCATTCTGGCGTCCAGCTTCCAACGTAGACCTCCCTCAAATGCCTCCAGTTTGGCCGTTTTTTTGCGGTTCTCGCCCTCTTTAATTCGTCAGTGCATCATATCTTAAAAAATCTGAAAAATATTAGGAACATTTATCTAAGGCGGTAAGGATATCAGGGATAATCAAGGATAATTCAGCTAATTTACGCAACTGGGATAAACCTATTTGGATATATAATACATATCGTCGCCGCAAAGGCAAAGGACTGAAGCGCCTTTTCGGGAAGTTTACACCAGATCACTTTTAAGTTTCTTTGTTTGTTTTACAATAAAATTCATAAGTCTTCAGTATCCATTTAACTTTAAAAAAAAATAACGCAGGTAACTAGTGGTCTCACTAAGTTACCTGAAGCAACAAAAAAAATTTAAAAATCTCAAACTTGTGTCGCTTGAGTCGAGCCTTCTCCCAAATGGTAAATATATTTAGATGGCTGAAAGGCCACAAAAGTCTTTAGAATCAAATGAGAATCAGAGCATTCGATGGAAAAAAAAACTGTTCAAAACTGCATGTTTAACTATTTTTTTTACCAAAGTGTCGCTTTACCCCTTTTGCCTTTCCAGTGACGATATGATCTCGAATGAAAAATGTATTTTAATAATAATAATGTTCTGTTTTATTGCTATTTCATGTGAATGTGTGAAAACAATCTAAATTGATATGAAAGTAGCTGTTAAAACTCACCTGAATTTAGAGCATACTTTTGGGAAAGCAAAATGCGTAACAGGGATTTGACAGTAATTGTTACTCGGCATCCCAAGCTTGACTTATCTCGCGGTCGGGTTCAGGCAGTATTAACATGTGGCAGAGCCGCGGAGACTATAAACAACTGAAACGACCGAATCTTGTACAAGTTCGCATTACAAACACCTGAATTCTATTTAATGGGATAAATGGCACCAATAGAATCCGAATGTGTTATTCAAAGGTACGGCTGAATGCGCTGAAAATCTAAATATAAAATATACCCATTAGTATTTGTTTAATTTATTGAACTTTGCTGCAAACAGTGCAACTTAAGTGTTAATCTCAAATATTAAACACGTTAAATTACACACATCACATACCATTAAAAATAAATTAATATGGCATTTAGAATTAACTTTAAAGCATTAATGCTTTTTTTTAATATTTAAATAATGTCAATAATCAACAACACAAATATGAAACAAAGAAAGCCAGAAAATAAAAAAAAAGACTATGGTCAAAATCGAAGAAAAAAATAACATCAATAATCTTCAATGAAAAAGTATAAGATCGATTAAAAATGTCGGTTTCTAATAAGATCCCAATGACTGACTTGGTTGAAGCCTTACTCCCGGATAGAGTAGAGGATTCGTGTTCGAGTCACGGTTGTGACCATTGTCTTTTTTATTTTCTGGCTTTTTTTGTTTCATATTTGTGTTGTTGAGTTTTTATATTCTTTGAATATTCTAATTAAAATTAATGCCTGCGTCGTATTAATGCATAGAACCATAGAATCATTTGAATTACTTTTTGTTTTAGTCTAAATTTTAATAAGCTGCATTATGGTGTATTAAAATAATTTTAATAGAAATCCTAACAAAGAAATCATCGCAATAATTAACTTATTCAAAATTATATGGAAGCAATTTTAACAATCCCTGACTATATCCTTGGTAAAATTTAAAACATACCTGTCTTCAGTTGCCTGAGAGAGGGTGAAATTGTACAGGTTAAAAATTAACGCTATTCTGTAGTATTCTTTAACCATTTTAGTTGAGAAATAAATGCAGGATTAATACTGGCTAGGCATTCACATACGAGAAACTAATCAAACTAAGACGGCGCCTAAGATGACAGGAACATCGTAAAGGTAAACATAAAACATGAGAAACCCACGAATGCGTGACGTGGTTTTAGCATACGAGTACACCCCGTGATGGGCTTGCCAGCTAAAAGCATTTTAGTTCAAAGTTCGCTTGTGAATTTAAAAGAGAAACATGCCAGATTCTGTTACTCGTAACTGTCAAGCGTCAAGCATCCTAAATATAATATTTATAGATTGATTAATAAAAGGGTCATAATATTTTTTGGCAGAAGGCGTACTTACTGAGAGAATTGTTAATAGATTTGTTCATATCCGAGTACGCGTGGAAAAATGTTCATTTAAACACAAATAGTACACTTTTGGGAAAGTAATACATAATTCATTTCCCGTTTGCTTGCTAAACGTCGACATGATTTAATGGCTTTTATTTCACATACACAAAGCGAATGGAAAGTTTTTGCTTTTTTCGGCTGCTTTCTTGGTCGGCTGTCGGTGGTCCGCTGCGAGTATTTAAATTTACAACCTGGAGCCAGCTTTATTTTCACGAATTTCCATTTGATAAGCTTTTCCCGTGGGTTTTATAAATTATAACTAAATTGAATCATACGTAGATACTTTGAAATAAGCTTGGCTTTTGCATAATATTTCAAGTTTGGTATTTTTATATCTTTCGTTTTTTTCCCAAATATTATACTTTTATATAAAAAAGTGCCAATACTTGAAATAGTAATTTCCGCCTTAAAAAAGTAATCTCCTTTTATATGAAAAGATGTGATTTTAATTAGCTATGAAAGTTATTATATATAATCGAATGTTTAGAAGCGCTCGGACACAATAAATTATTTATTTCCTAAAACGTCAGCTCATTTTTTAATTCGATTCAAGCAAGTCAACACATTTCGTTGCCTACAAACGACATTTTCTCCCTGAAAAAACAAAAGAAGTTGCCAGAATTTCGATGTTTGAACTCGGGACAAAAATTACACCTTTAAACTTCCAGTTTTCTTACGTAAGCAGTGTGTTCCCAGCATGTACTGAATAAAAATTTAGGTCATTCAAACACACGGCTCTTTGCACTCACATTTCCCGGGCTGTTTGTCCAATTACGTGGGTTCTGTTCTGATGTTGAAAAATGCTCTCTGCATTTCCGTGATGTGACGGCTCGGCGCTCTCCGCACTTTATTCTTATCCCGCGTCGACGTGAACTCTTCTACTCCCTTGCTCTTCTGCTTTCTGCTACCCGGGCACCTTCCTTATTCCTGCCTACAATTCTTACCCTGCACTTTAATCCAAACTTATGTTTCGTGGGTTTTCTCCCTCTTCTTATTTTTCGCATCTATCCATTATTGTAAAGCCCGCGTTTCTTCAAGACTCCAGGCGAGGAATATACGAGTACAAGTTCTGCATGGTCATCATGGCGCGGCTCTGCTTTGTTTTCGCCTCGTAAGTAACTGTGCGGTGTTACCACCCTTCAACATGCCAGTACTTATTTCGTGAACCCAACAATACAATACAATAGTTAGTATCAAGAATTCAAATATTACGCTTACTGAGTTGATAGCGGCTGGTGACGTTTTTCATGGTTGAGTGGTCAAATTTTCGTATTCGCAGTATTAGTATTAACTTTAAATAATTTCCTTTACGAGTACATACTTACAAGAATTTTAGTTTTTCCAATTTTTAAATTAAGTTAATCGAAATTATCAAATTAAAATATATATTTTAAATCCCTACCTGCCTAATATATTAGGTATTTAGAGTTGTAAAATTATGATATTTTGATAAAATAACATTAGCTTGGTAACTAACACCATTGAATGTAATTTAAATTCTCCTCTCCGTCTGAACATTATAACGTTTGTCCTACATTTAATAATGGTATCTTAAGGGTTATCTTTAAACATTGATCAACTATCACAACCGCCGCACGTGATTTATTACCAAGGTCAATTCTGCGTTCGCCCGTTTTGAAAAAAAAAAACAATTCTCCACAAAAACGGTTTCGAGCGAAAAGTGAATATTTAGCCGAATGCTTGACAGGATTTAGATGTTATTGGAGGGTATTTAATATAACGTATTTCTAAAGATCAATTTCAATACATTTTCTTAATTCGTTTATTTTAGATTTATCAGCCTTTTCAAACGAATACTTATTATTGACAAGCTTTCAAGTACCAACGCTATTGTATTAATACTCGTTGAAATCTAAAACCATCAAATATATAAGTTCACTTTCTATCCATTCTTTATACATGTGTTGAGATAATGGAATGTTTTTGTATATTTGCTGTGAAGAATTTCTCACCAAACCTAAGCAGCTACTAATCTCCATATTTTCCATTACATTTTATTCTCTTCTCGAAGGCTCTATCAGTAAATCTGAATAAAGTAATCTAAAACGTAGACGGTGGAAATTTTCGCCGAGATAAAGGAAAATCTTCATTTTGCCTTGGCTAGATGGAGAACTATTGTTGGATTCACCTAGCCGCGGTTTGGCCGTCTCGGGCTGTAACTAAAGCGAAACGAAAGAAAATCTAACGTCACTCTCGTGACAAGCCGAGACATGCCTCCATTATTTATTTTTCGCTGGTACCTATGTAACTGCTTATTATATCAACTGGAAAATATACGTTTATACACTTTTGGCTGGATTTATTCACAGATTATGTAAAATGTTTCGATTTAAAAATGTTTTATTCCTTCGTTTTATTCATCAGTAAGCAACTGTATTGTTTTTCAAAAAAATATTAACCCAAATGAAATATCCGATTTAGAAACATTGTAATAGTCGTATAATGCTTCGAATTAATCGCTCGATATTTTTTTCTAAAAAAAACCTACGTCCCACTGGATCGCTTCGAATTAATTTTGAACGATTCATCGATTAAGTATTTATAATTTTAACTGTTTCAAAACCACGATTAGAATATTTATTTATTCCAATTAAACGACTATTTTAAGAATCAAAATTTTAGGATTGTTAAATTAATCGATCACTTCGAAATGAATTTGGAAATATGTACTCTTCTATTATGAAAGCAGTTGGGACTATTGTGGGGTATTCCAATATATATATATATATATATATATATATATATATATATATATATATATATATATATAAATTCCAACCATTGACAAGACCCGACACGTGTGTGATTCACTTGATCGTGTCATGTCTTCCTGGGACGTTCCCGAATTCTTCTTCAACATACTTCCCCGTTTAATATTATTTTAACTCTATTTCTCAGCAAATTTTACTCCACTTATCCAAACTAGCTTTCAACAAGCTTTTATTTCGCTTATATTGCCTTTGCACTCTTTTCGGATCTCCTCATTTTCGATGGAATTTTCATTTTGGATGAGATTATATCTTGAAATAAAATGTCTACATCACAAATTGAGGTGTCAGTTAAAATTACACATTTAAGGCATGTTTTTCTTTCTATGAAAGGTTTGACATTTCCAGCGTCACAAATAACCTTTTCACACTTTTCAAGCTTTGATTTCGACTGATGTTATTTTCTCTACCGAGAATCCCTATTAGTCTTCCCGGGTCGTCATCATCAAACGGATGTGACCAAATCGAATGACTACTGAGTAAATCTATATCATTTTATACGGTTTCCACAGATAGGCATGGATATAGGCAAGGAAGAAATCACATTATTATTCTTGTTCAGAGCGTTTCAGAGATCTGTAAACAATATATTAGATTTACGATGAATTATTCTGAGCTTATTTAGGATTCTTAAGTCCAAATTTTTATTTGTTTTTATATTTTCTATGCCTAGAAGTCCCAGTTATTCGTCAAAAGAAGAAGACTGCCGCGATTTGTATCATTAATAACACAAAATATATTTTCTGACAGCTTTTCGGAGATCACATTACGTGATTGTATCCGCTACATTGGTTCGACTTTCTGAAATAACTTGGCGCCCCATACAAACCGCAAGGGGGCAATAAATCATGTAGGAATTCCGGCAATACAGGAATCGGGCGAATGCAGGGGGACGATAGCCACAGAAGGGACAAGGGACACTACTTCTTCCATTCCTGCGATGTCACACTGTGTCCTAAGTTTCATCCCCCGAGTATCTTTTCAGCCATTCATCCCCAAACTGTCTTTACCTTACCCATATAAGGGCTGCACACGCTACATTGCTTTTACAATAGTGTCCTTTCCGTACCTAAGCTGACCACTTTGCTGTCGTCGCTTTTATTGAAGAACTAGCTTTGTTCTCCGCCTTTACCGGAAGTTTTAATTGATTAATATGGATCGAGCAATATGGCGTCTTGTAACAGAACTGAATTGACATTTCAAGCCTGGAATAAATTTTTGATCAAAAACTCCTTGGAATCGTCGATAATATTTATCTACACGTTTAGTGAGAAATAAAAAAAAACACTACTTGGAAATACATTTACGATATGGGGTATGGATTAATAAAAAATCATTGCAAAAAAATCTCAGCCAGGGTTTTCAAATAAGAATTACCGCAAACATTTTGAATTTTTATTTGGCTAAATGGACTGTATGAAATGGGCCCGCGGGCCGCAGGTTATGCATCACTGATGTAAATAGATTTTCTCCTATATAATTTGAATGGAAGTAATAGCAGCTCAGTAAAGTCCTATTTTTTGTATATTTTCCTGTCTACTTCAGGGCGTATATATTGTAATAAATAAATAATGTGACGTTTTCCAGAAGCTCTCCAGAAATTTGTCTAGGTATTTTACTTCAAAATATTATAATTTATTAATCTTTCCGTACCTTAAAGTAAAAATCCAACATACCATCCGAATGGGGCTGACGCGGTTGCCCCATTTGATCTGACTTATTAAAGCGTTTTCATGACATCATATTGGGTAATTCGTTTTTGGTAATACTAAGAGAAGTATATCATAATATTTCAGTAATATTTATCTAAGATATCGCACAAAACTCTTGTTCGGGGTGACATTAGAACCCCTTTCGGAACGGGAGTGTTAGTAAGTGGTCACCCGTGAAAAACGCGGAGTGTAACTTTACTTAAAATTTTAGTTACTTAAATATTAGTTTCATAACAAATATAGAATAATGTCTGCTGTAATACATTGTTGGTGGGTACTTCAAGTAGGTGGGGATTTAAAAAAAAAAATAATAATGATTATTTCAATTAAGATCAGTTTCAAATTTGAAAAGTTCACATTCTTACGGTCGTACGTACTCACAAAATAAATTATTTACAGTTAAAGATTGTTAGCATTTTTTTCCACGTGGTCGGTTTTACCCTGCTTCTGGCATATTCTTATCTCTTGCTTTGGTTTAAAATGTATTGGTCTGCAAATCCCCGTGGCAGAGAGAAATAGATACGGTCGAAAATAAAACAACAGAAAAAGTAACATTGTTTGTTTTAGTCATATATTATTACAGTAAAATCCCACCATGAATATATTATTACGCCGGTACTATCTTTCGTACCCGGCTTAGTTTGCAAATTGTTCCCATTTATACCTTAAGTTTTAACCCTTCAACATCTGTAATGATGCTTTTGTTTGATTATTTTCACCTGCCAGTACCATACGGGTGCTCTAGATGGTCCGTTTATGGCATTACAACATAAAACGATTAAAAAATCTCCAAACTAGCCACCAAATTCTTGTATTAGGAATTTTAAAATTTTATCCAAGATATGTGCTTTTAATCGCAAGAAAATCGAAAAATCAGCTCGTCATCTTGACATAAATACATTTTCTATCTAATGACCGGTCGGTAGCTGAGTGGAAAAACGCGTCGGATTCCCACCCGGGCGTCGTGGGTTCAATTCCTCTGCTGGTTAAGTCCTCCATTGCACAAGCAACATTTTCCGCTTATTATGATGGTAGTAGGAGTTTACCGGTAATGTTTGTTGTTCTTCAAAAATAACTTTGTATGAGACCACGGACTTTATTTTCATTTTTGTGACCGACCGGTTTCGCTTAGCCTAAGCATCACCAGGGTACAAAATTAAAATAACCTGATTACTACTATTAGCCTGATGATGCTTAGGCTAAGCGAAACCGGTCGGTCATAAAAAAATAAATAAAATCTGTAGTCTTATACAAATTTAATTATTAATTTCATTAAATATGTCAAACCACAAAGTAATTGCTTTCTACGAAAATACATTTTCTATCGTATGTCGTGTTTTTTCATTTATATTTGTTAAATACCTTATAATGGGCGTCTTACTTAAGTCGGCTCTCCGAGGTAGGCGGGAAATGTACGTAATTTCTGTATTTATAGTTTTTGTTTTTTTTTAGGCTTTTTTTTTTAAAATAATTATTATATAATTAATTTTTGTTTAAAAAAATTTAAAAACCTGAAAATTAAAATGGAGTTCTACCAAATAAACTTTAAAACAATAAATTTAGTTTTTGTGTTGATTTATAGAAATCCTTTTTTTTCAAATTTAGTGATGCTATAATTAAGTTTTGTTAGTTTTATGGTAAAAGTGTGACAGCTATTTCGTTACCAATTTAAATTTCAACAGAGATTAGATCCGGTTGGAAAAGACATTGTGAGCTGAAAACAATTTCGTCAACATGAATATGTAGGTATAGCTAAAGGTCAATTTGTCAGATAAATGTAAAAACAGACAAACACTCTTTGATAATTACAGTGTAGATACAATATCACAGTTTCTGCTTATTCGGTTACGCCGCAATAACACGTTACCTACTTGAAAACTTTCATTATACTCGTAGTTCGACGATTTTGAGGCCAGAAACAATAATTCCCTTGCTGGCTGGCGATATTCATTTTCATTATCTAATGCACGCAACTAGAATTTATTACCTCATAGAACTTCCCTTCTTTATTTTCCCTTTACAGATTTTACAGCAACTGTATAATCATTTGTGTTACATAATTCGACCGAAAAAATGTTTGACATAACAAATTTTTCAAATAATGGTCCATAGACGTGAACTTTCTCCATTCTACAGAACCTACAAATCACGTTTGAATCCCATTTGGCCAATTCGGAGTTATATCTGCTCGTAAATTGTAGGTACTATTGTCTGGAAGATATTCACAAGAGAGATTAATATACTGACCCAAATCTAGATTGCTCTTCTTAAATCACCTGATTATGTTAATTTTATTAATTCAAAATCTAACATCTCACTTCTATTTATTACACTTTTTAGGCTAAATAAAAGACAGAACCCTTTGTCATGATCTCTATGTTATACAACTTACGTTTTAAGCTATCTTAAGCAGCAAATTCTGTCTTACGATGAGCTTTGCCGTCATGGAATTTGCACAGCTTTTACTGACTGGATTTTATAATCCAACGCAAGTATTTACATCCTAAGCTATGGAGCTTTCAATTATCCATCTATCAATAAACACTCTCAATATACCGTCGCTGGAAAAGCAAAAGGGCTGAAGCGACACTTTGGTAAAAAAAAGAGTTAAACATGCAGTTTTTTTCTGTATCGAAAGTTCTGACTCTTTGATTCTAAAGCCTTTTGTGACCATTCAGCCTTATAAAATATACTCGTATTTTCCATTTGGGAGAATTATAACTCTAACGACAGAAGTTTGCGACTTTTTTAAACTTTTTGTCGTTTCAGGTAACTCAGTGAGCATTGAGTTACCTGAGTTCACTTTTTTTTTTCAAAATCCAACTGGGTACTGACTAACTTGTGAATTTTATTGGAAAAAAAAACCCTTAAAGTGCTCTGGTGTAAACTTCCCAAAATGGCGCTTCAGCCCTTTTGCCTTTCCAGTGACGATATGTTAAGCTATGAATATATTTGACCGCCAAGCGAATATCAACGTGGTCAAAGCTTTCCTTTTTAGCTTTAAAAATTAAATAAATTGTCAATGCCTTTGAAAGTGTCAGAAGTTTCGTGTATAGGTATCGCAGCGAATGTTAAGTCAAACACAGTACTTACACAGATGTACGTAACTTATTATCCTTCTTTTAAAAAAGAAAATTCCAGTGAAAAAAAAAGTTCGTTTTTAATATATAATATAATAAAAAGAACGCACGGTAAAACTTTTCTATTATTTGAATTCGATGATCGTATACACTCGTTGTCGCTTTCTCGCTAATATCAATAGAGTAGGCGTGAGCAAGACAAAAACAGTTTTTTGTGACGTTTTGCAAGGTTATCACTATCGGAAGTGTAAGGATTTGCACCAATATACACAATCCTAAGCTTGTGTTGTGTGGGTCAATTGCGCCCCCTGTACCCAAATGCGTAAAAAATGAACTTTTTTTAGTCTCAACATTATGCAACAGGTAGTTTTCATCATTTGAAAAATTAACACATTAGCTATTTTTTCACTACACGACTTCATCCGGTTTAAACTCCTAGCTCTATAATAGCACGCCAACGCGACAGCTTCAGCTTTAAAGCCTTGAACAAAAATTGTAACAAACTTTCGGTTTTGCCATTTCCAAATCCAGGCAAACTTGTTATTGTTATGTCTTCTCCGTGAATAATCCTCCGGCCTCCTTGGGGTGAATTTTTCAGGTCTGTTCCTGAAATGATGTCGTCTTAAATCTTCGCAAGCATCCCTTTGCGAGCCTTGCCGGTCCAGCGGGATAATCTCTCCGGGCTTATTCCGTGATTTAAGTTCCAAGCAAAGCAGGTGGTCCAAATAACTACCCCGCCTTTCCGGTTCCAAATAATCCCGCCCTAGGCCAATGTGAATTATTTCACTTTAGACTATCTCTTGTTGCTGGTCTCTGGGTACCTTTCAGAAGCATACTCCTATTCTCATTGAAAAACTATTTATGCCTGCTCTATGCTCTCAGCGAGACCACACGAGGAGATGCAAAAGAGTTATAGCCGTGCCCCCCTCGCTTTCCCTTGCCGTCCCTCACCACCCCTTTCCACTCATCGTAGCGCTTGGTCCTGTATGGTTTTTCTGTGTCCTTGATTAGAAGGACGCGAAGTCCTAGAGCAAATAACTACAAAATCACTTGTAGTCTATTTATTGCCTTCTAGAAAGTCTTTCAGAGAGTGTACAGCAGATGTAATAATTATGGAAATACCTTCTACTCGTTTCCTTTATATCAGTGATGCAAGCAGCCCGCCAGCCCAATTCGTGCGGCTTGCGAGCCCATTTTGCTCGGCCCACTTGGTTAAATAAAAAATCAAATGTAAGACATAATTCTTATTTAGAAGAATTTGTCAAGATTTTTTAGTAATCCATTCCTAGTGTGTTTTAGAACTAAATTTAATGCGATAAACTTGAATTTCGCTTATAATTCCTCCCTTCCCCACGAATCTAAAAAACCCTAGAAATGTGAAAACATATTAATTTCGTTGCCACCCCTCTCCCCCTCTCCCCCTCTCCCCCTCTTCCACGAAAATATTGCACTCTATGCGACCCACGAATATTTGAAAAATAAGTAAATTGGCCCTTTGCTTGGTCCCAGAGGTCGTGGGTGCAAAACTCGGCGTGGCGCTTATTAAAAATCTGCATTTTTCAGCTATTTTTTAATTTATTTTAAAATGGCATCGCGTTTCTTTATTAAATTGAAATGCTTTCAGTAATGCCCTCGTGAGAGACCATATAAATGTTGGTGGTAAAAATGGCTTTTTTTACTAGAGTTGCGCATAGTCAGGTATTTATTTCTCTCTTTATCTTCCCCTCGTCAATTTCTTTTGCCTCACACCATTACCAATCAGGAGTGCCATAAAAACTCCGCTAGTAATATCAATTGCCCAATGTAAGTTTTCTTCTTTCTATACAAACTATAGAGTTTTGTGGTTTTCAGTGATCTACTATAGCATAGCTTTACATTGATTGGATAGATACTTCAAATTAATAACTTTGGATTTTCTATGTCATAAAAAGCTTATGGATATAAAGTTTGCTCTTCGCATTTGCAATTTGACTGTTGATTTTTCCCTCTCAAATAAGATCCCGTTGTATTAAAAATCCCCGTGGTTTAGCATTTAATGTGTACCATTGCAATGATTTAATAAAACAAATTTGTAACTTTATTCCACTTTTATTATTTTGACTGGACCGGTTTCTGCCTATGACGGCCATTCAGACTAGTACAAATGTTTGTTAACCTATTTATACTATTTTTGGGGATGTTAGGGGTAGTAAACAATGATTTTACTTTATTATTCATCAGTATTGTTGCATGATTTTAATAGTTACAGGGTAAAAGTTGCTTTTAATTTATTGGTATTACTATTTTATATATCTATCTGGAATATTTATTTATTTTATTTGATATTTAAGATGGGTTACAGTTGCATTTCTATAAATATGAATTGACAATGTATTTATATAATGAAAGGTTGGTAACTCTAAGGCTCCAAAGGCTCTAACAGTGCATAATGAATAGAATCATAAAACTAATATACCATAATGCGAGTAACCCAATAATTAGAAAAATTATGTTGTACATCTGGACATCACAATTGAGATGGGAAAACCTAAAGTAAACTCATTAACAATCAGTATTCACCAACCTTTCATTATATAAATACATTGTCAATTCATATTTATAGAAATGCAACTGTAACCCATCTTAAATATCAAATAAAAATAAATAAATATTCCAGATAGATATATAAAATAGTAATACCAATAAATTAAAAAGTAACTTTTTACCCTGTAACTATTAAAATCATGCAACAATACTGATGAATATAATTAAAGTAAAATCATTGTTTACTACCCCTAACATCCCCAAAAATAGTATATAAGCCGTAGGTTAACAAACATTTGTACTAGTCTGAAGATGGCCGTCATAGGCTGAAACCGGTCCAGTCAAAATAATAAAAGTGGAATAAAGCTACAAATTTGTTTTATTAAATCATTAAAATGGAATTCCACCACGAATTAACAGTTTCAAAATTAGAAATAATAAAAAGTGTACCATTGCCTTTTTTTCAAACTAAAAATAATGAGACTTCATTATTTTGTAAATACTGTGTGCTCTAAACATTAAATGAAAATGTATTTATTTTTCTTTTAATATTCTCTGAAGTCTTATTAAATTATTAACGCAAATAACGTGTGGGTGCTACTAATCACAAAATATGTTTAAGGGAATTCCCCAGAAGAAGATTGGTTAATGTATTATTTTTCTCCTTTGATGGTGTTTTAAAAGGTCAACTGAGCGTTTCTTTACACTTTTAACCCTCGACATATGTCTTTCTAAATTATTTTTTTGCCCCATTTTTCTTCCTTTTTTGGTCAAGGGCGGCAGTAGCACTCAATGTCTTATATCAGTCCAAACAATTTCAACTATTCACCCTCCTTATTACCTCTATTGGGTATAGGACGGGGATAGCAAAGCTATGGCACGCGGGCAATGTTCGAACCGGTTATAATTATATGACTAAGTTTTCTCTTGTCATCAGTCTGCTCATGGGCCGAGTGTCACGGACCTTTGGACGATGGTTATTGCATGCGGTGAATTTCTCTCTCGAATCTCTATCACACTTGCGTGCGGACAAGCAGTATCTATGCAAGAGCAACTGCCAGCGCCAACTTGCCTTTATTAATTTATATATTTATAACCTGGCATAAAATATGAACAATAAATTATAAGAATTATTATATAGAATGTTGGCCAAGCCTGCGATACGAGGGTGTTTTGTGTCCCAGTGTCCTTACTGTGACGTGCAGATTCCTTTTAAAAACTTGGCATATTCTTCGACACGCTTGAATAAATGGGTTCGCCACCCCTGCTGTAGGATGTACCGGAAAGTGTTAATATTGACTTGTCCGTTCCGAAACCTTCCGTTTTAAAACCGCCCGTTTGGAAACCTTCCACTATGGATCGTGGAACGTGGCCTTTGTAACGTGCGCACCGAACGTGGGACAAATTTAATTTGCCATATACCATTGCGCCCTTTTTCAGTGGGATCGTTTCAGCCGGGCTGGCCTCACTCACCCCTGTTGTCTCCTTTTCCCGGTCTTCAAACAATCATTCGTTCGAAATTTCACACATTTTAAACTACGCGTGTCTTGTCTGTGCTGAAAATCGCTTTGTATTTTATTTCAAATTAGTCGTACTTAGGAAGGATTACGTTTTTTTTACAAAAATACAATATTCCTTTTTATATTATTAGAGTTTATGTTCATGAGTTTGTGCAAATACAATATATGATGTAAGTGTAAAAATGTTTACAAAATAACAGTCAAAATACAAAAAGGTCTATTTATTATTATAATTTTTACACTATTTGTTTTTGTTTGTTGTTTCTTAGTCCTCCTCACTAGGGGGTCCTGTGCTGAGGCGAACTAGAGATATTTAATTCCATGTCATCTAATTTGGTGCGTCTACTGTATTTAACTAATCCCCTCCGACCAGTTCCAGTTTTCCGACATAGAAAAACCCATAGATAGCCAAATCTGCAGTGTTCTTACGTTTAAATCAAATAAAAGTTTTATTTGGGAAAACAGCAGTAAGTATTGTTATATTATTATGAAAAAAATAATTTAACCAATTATAATAATTTTATGTAAAATGATCGACCACCATAATACGGGCGTGCGCCTAGTTTGATGGGTCGCAATACAAAATATTTTACATAAACAATTTTGAAACATGACATTAAAAAAAAATGAGGTTCCGATTAGCGTTGTGACAGTTTTGAAAGAACTGTTTCAAAGAAGTACTTCTTTTGACAGCAGTCCCAACTTCATTCATTTTTCATTGAACAAAT
This sequence comes from Drusus annulatus, assembly GCA_022651775.1. Taxonomy (NCBI): domain Eukaryota; kingdom Metazoa; phylum Arthropoda; class Insecta; order Trichoptera; family Limnephilidae; genus Drusus; species Drusus annulatus. The sequence continues at coordinate 1,895,058 of JAGWCC010000112.1, forward strand.
ACTTCAATTGAAGTTGGTTAAGTTGGTACTTCCGATTGAACAATCTATGGCATCTACTTCGAACTTCAATTTTTCATTCGTTCGAAAGACTGAAATATTGCATCATCCACAGTTCAATTGTTCATTCCCTTCTTCCTTCGATTTTAGTTCGAAGAATGAATGAAGCAATGAAGTATCTTTTTAGTTATCCGTTCCCTCGCACGTACTCGTGACATTTGCTTATGATTTCTTTGCTTGTTTTGTCTATACGACACTAGTTTTTCCGAGTGTTTTTTGGTGATTTTGAATTGTGAACGAATTATTTTGTTGAACTTTTATAATATCTCAGCTTACAAACATACCTTTCAATCTCTACCTAAAATTATGACTGGCCGTTCAACGAGAAAGAAAAGTGAAATATGGGTTTATTTTAAGGAAGATGAGGTTTACCAGGCCAAATGCAACTTTTGTTCTGAAGTTCTATCCATAAAGGGGGGAAATGCCTTTAATATGAATCGTCATTTGCGCAATATTCAGCCTATTGCTAACCAAACTGTCAAACTGAGTACTGTACAGTAAGAATATTCAAATCGTATCTCAAGCCCTGAAAGAAGTTTATATCGCTCTTACAGAAACTGGAAATTTTGCTAGTACTTCATTTGCTTTTTGCAAGTTCCTTGTGCATACTCATTGTACATCATCCCTTTTAAGTCATGAAACAATGTCAATTCAAACCTTGAATACTCTTAAGATTCAAACAATTTTGACAGCTGTCATCCGTAAACCATAGAAGAGAAACCAGTAATAGACAATTCATCATCGTTTTTCTACAAGCTATAATTTTTGCCATAGAATAATGCACATACATACATCAATTTATGTGGTTGGGAGAGCTGCCCCGAAAATATTATTATTTAACCCCCTCCCTCCCCCCGACGAGGAATGCTGTGATTAATATGTTACTTCAATTGAAGGGTTCATCGTGAAGGGTTCATTTTGAAGAAGCATCAATTCGTGAAGCATTCACAAATCTGTGAAGCTTTTTCCCATCGCTAGTTCCGATTAAAGGGTAAAATATAATTCAAAAATAGCCTACAAAATAACACATTGGATGTAATTGGGAGAGGGTGGGGGGATAAGTAGATTTATTTCAATAACAAATTGGTCGCAATTGAATGCGTTCGGGGGTTCTAGAGAATCTACAATTGAATATCAATTTGCCGATAACTTGGCGCTGTCGGAACAAATTATTTTCTGGAAGTTATATTAGGGGCCAATAACGGTGTGTGATTCCATAAATTTCCATAATGGTGCAGGTTTAGAGAATTAATCTCACTCGAAAGACCGTTTTTTACACCTTACTTCACTAGTGCTATGCAATTTCGCCAACTGTATTGGTATTTATATTGAAAAATGCAGGAGCCATCGATGCAATAAGATTATTTTTTTTAAACAAAATTATGTCAAAAATTCTAATTAGATATGTTTTTTTTAAATTATAGAGTTAATTGACCAAGAATGAATTTTGAAAAGTCGCTTGATATTTGGCAAGATGTTTTTGAAACTTGTATTGTTACAACGGGGCACGAATTCTAAATTAAAGTATTTATTATTCTGTAAAATTGTATCGCTATTGGTATAAAATTTCGTATCGAATAATGAACTCAAGACGATCGATCTACTGGGATTCAAAAACTAAAAAATATATTTATCGAGTAAAAATTTAAAATATTTGTTTGTTTTATTGGCTTATTTTGGTGCACTTCGATTAGCCACGGAACATTACCGCTGAGCCATCGGTGTGCAGAACCGAACGTGGCAGTTAATGTAAGTAACGACCCGTTCGCCGTAAGATTCAGTGTCTCTGTGGAAGCTGTGTGATTCGCGGGCTTTGTTAGCACGTTCAGGGCCGAAGATGCATCGCCAACATGCACGGGTGCATCTGCACTTGCTACATTATTGCAGCTGTGTGATTTTTATTTTTCGTATTAATAATGATTTTGAAATTACCTCATTGATATTTCACAATAAATAGACATACCTTATTTATGTATGTAAATCTAACACCAACGTAACGATTCACCAGTTCAAAGCAAAAATAAGTCCGAAAAACGAGTTTTTGAGTTATTGCCTATCATTGAGAGGTTGTAGCGGAGCTATCAGCGAAAAGTTTTTAGCGTGCAACCCAACAAATTGGAACTTCTAACCCATTAATCAAAATTTTTTAATGTATTATTGAGTGTGATGCCGTATGCAATTCTTATTCATAATATAAATACAGAAAGATCATCCACACATGCACTCTTTCAGAGCACTCCGAAATCGCATGGGGAGCTTATTTTCAATCATTTTTACCGCGGCTGCCTGTTATTACCATGGAATCACCTCTTGATGGCCTTCTGTAGAAAGGAGACCGTCAAATATCCTCTTTTTTGTTTTTCTTTGTTAGTTTGCATGTATTACATTATTTTATCCAGTTTTTTTTTGTATTATTTGTATCGAAAGTATTTGAATTCTACTACCTCTGCATACTTTCTGGAATAAATGGTAATTATTAATATTATTATCTTCCATATACATGATAATTCATTGCGTGCTTTTGAGGGTAATATACGAGTATCCTACATTATTAATGATATTTTTGATGTGATGTGATTGTACAAATAGTAGTAACAGAATTATGTTTTGCAGAAATAGGTATTTTTTTTGTTTAAATGTCAACTCGTTATTTGATCACCCTCATTTGTATAGAGTTACTTTTACCAATTTGCTGTTCTAGGTCAGCTACCACATTACACTTGGTAAATATTTCAACAAATGCCCGCTCTCATTCTTAATACCGAAGGATCAGCAAACTTCCGAAACAAAAGACCTACACAGTAAAGTTGTAGGTTAATTGATAAGTTTTTCAAGAGCCATAAGCAAGTTGGTATTATTTATTAGAATTCACATGAAAGTTAAACACGGACTAGAAAAAGCTTTTTATTGTTAAGTGTAAAGGCAGTTTTTTCAGTAGGCAGAATTTCAAAACTTCCTCGGTCAATACCAAAAGGTTACTAATTTATTTAGCTAGTTTTGGTTTTCAAAGAATTTGTTATAGGGGCTATGTTAAGTTTATTTTTCTGTAGGTATTTCTCGGAAGCATCCTTAAAAAGTTTTTCGATTATCTTCCTTAAATAATGCAAAGTCAATTACAGCTTATTTTTAATCCAAAGACCCACACTATGCTAGCGAGCCGCGGCTCCTCGAACTCCATCTAATACCGAGACGTCTATCACATCGAGAATAAAAATGTTAATATAATTTTCAGCTCAATTCTTCATGAAATTTATATTCCATTAACTCACTTAATAATGACTTTCAACAGTTCACATCCCAATTACCAATGTGCATTTTTACAAATGAGGGATACTGTTAAAAATATATGTAATATTTAAAGATTATATTTCTTATTCTGATGGTCTCACTAAAAATGTAAGAATTTAATATTTTCATAAATAAATGTATATTTTTTTAAACCCTCCAACATCACTAGTTCATAAACGGTCCGGATATGGCATTGGTGTAGGTACTGCTAGTGGTTGCTAACAGAACTGTCATCGGTACCCGGAACTGCCTACAAACTTTGCCGGTGTGACGTCACAGACGCCTTCCGCACGAACACAGGCGGATATATTGTTTTGCCGGCAAATCAAAATACGCCTAATTAAAATCGCTGTCGGAAATTTATTCGTCGACGTAAAAATATAATACGAATACCGTTATTTTTTTTCAAGAATAAATATTCTACTGAAACAAAAGTGTTTTTATGACCTTTTTTTCCTTTATGTTTATAAAAAAATACGGAATTCGCAAAAACATGTTGATGCCCAAAAAGGTGTATAATATTAAATTATATATTTTTTAAGATAGACAAACATTCCCGGGTTACGAATAACCTGACATTTGAAAAATTGCTACTGCCATCATAATAAGCAAAAGATGTTTCTTGTGCAATGATGGAGGACAGGATAGCAAAGGAATTGAACCTGCCACGCCCGGGTTAGTCCACTCAGCTACTAACCTATCTATTTGCGTGTCGTGATTTTTTGGGTAGTTAGATCCGAGCGATTAAACCTAGACGTATTTCGCTTGTTTCTTTTTTGGAATCTGATGTTTCAATTTCTAACTTTCCTCTTATCCACGTCATTTCATTTCACAACAAACCCCACTAGTCAAGCATGCCATAGTCCAACCGCTGGCCCCGAGCAGCTGGTACTCTTGTAAAATAAAACTTCCCTCCAAAATATATATATACGAGGCCTGTTTAAAAGAAAAGGTGAATTTTAAATTTTCGCGGGCTGTGTACATTCGATTAACGTTTTTTTTTTTTTTGGTACACATGTTTATCATATGTTAGCATTATCAGCCATTTTGGATTAGTGGTTTGTTTTTTACAACTGGAAAGGTTAGTCATGTTTTTGTGTGTTCTTCGATTTTTTTACTTTTGCGTTAAAAATGGAATAAAGTGCTCCAACGCATTTAAAATGTTGACTGTGGCATTCGGCGAGTCTACTTTGTCTCAAAAAAGTGTTTATAAGTGGTACAAGCGCTTTATAGAAGGCCGAGAAGATGTTAATGACGATGAGCGTCCTGGAGTTGTGGAAAAACAAATCATGGATTTTATTATTTGATCCATTTTTTTTCAAAAGTAAAAAATCGCAGAACACACAAAAACGTGACTAACCTTTCCAGTGGTCAAAAACAAACCACTAATCCAAAATGGCTGATAATGCTAACATATGATAAACATATATGTACCAACATTACATGAATTAATTTGTAAAGCGCCCTTGAGGTGATCTTCCCACAAAAACGGCGCTATAAAAGTAATCCATTTATTATTGTTATTATTATTATTAACAAAAAAAAAGGATAATCGAATGTACACAGCCCGCTAAAAATTCGAAATTCACCTTTTCTTTTGATCAGGCAATGTATATATAGGTAACTGTAGTTCATATGGAAAGTAGGAGTTTTTTGTCCGTGTGACTCCCCCCTGTATCAATTATAATTCCCAGAGGCCGGAGAGCCGAACAGGCGTGATAATTCCACCGACGGCAGTGGCGGACTTGTTAGTCGGGGGGCGGCGGCGAGACCAAAGCGCGTTCATAAGTCACCAAGCGACCGCCGCGCCGCCCCGGCCCGCCCCGCCCCGGCCGCTTTATGTCTCCACTTCGCTTACATTAAACCCTCTCGCATCCGCCGGCCAAATGGCAAACTGTGCCTACCCACCTCAGAGTAACAATATAAAGAGACCGTACTAATTTGTGACAAATCGTTGACAAACTCGCAAAATATAGCTCTCTCTTTATGCTCGGTTCTATACGCATATGATAAAAAGAGACAAACAATTGTTGAAACCAATACACGATTTGGGGCGGGCTAAATACCATGTCCGCGATATTTGATCTGTACGCACTTCATTCACGTTTGGAGTGTCAGGCGAACGGACTGTCAAAAGTGCGTAAATAGTTAAAAACTTGAGTTATTTTTTGTCCGATATCTAGCAAAACATCATGGCCATATGTGCTATACTTGGTTGCTTCAATCGAAGTACAAAAGGACCAAAAACAAACAGTTTTCACACGTATGTACCATAAAAATCGTCTTTTTTAGTTAGATCTCAAATATTTAACATTCTAACCTACAAAACAACTAGTAACTTACACCAATATGTAATTAATCTTTGGACTATTCGTTCGTTTGAAATGAGTTTTAGTGGATTCGTAATATTTTTAACTTAGAGATATTTACTAGCTGTCACATAAGAAACCATTACAAGGGGGAATACCCATATTGTACGGCTTCTGAAAGTATCCCGGTCTCTTTTCTTTTCCTCATGATACTAACGCTAAATTGTTGGCAAACAGATAAAGACAGAATAGTGTTTATCTCTTAGTTATATTTATAATTTCGGTTCCGTCCCCAGATTCAGGGCTATGCCAAAATTGGAATATTATTATTTATTTAATTATTTTTAGATTTCCAAAGGATGAAAAAAGACGAGAAAAATCTAATTTCTTTTTCTTTGATTTAACAAATATGTTAATATGAATTCATATACGTTTCATCTGGATTTTTATACCCTTAGCTTCTAATTAATTGTTTTTTTTAAATCTATTGATGTGCACATGCACTATTGTACCCATTTCTGAACCTGTTCTCTGATGATTTATGATAACGATCATGCATTTAGATAGTTTTAATTTTGTATACATATTATATATTATTTTCTCCTTGTTAGTTAGAATTATTAGCTTAATTAATTAAGTATGAAGCGCACTTGACGTGAAATATCACAAAACTGTGCTATATAAGTTCACTGTTATTATTATCTGCATTCGAAATTTCCTTACAAAATAACGCGGGACGGAAAACATCCCTACAATACTTAAAAGCGGTGTCATGTTTTGTGAAATTTTTTGTGTCTCTTTTCTCTCTCATGGTGTACGACGTAAAAACGCAGAGAAAGTGATTTATCGCAAATTTATATAGGTAAAAAAATTGATCTCTCTCCATATATTCTTACTCCAAGGTTAAGAAAATGATTTAACATCTGTTATCACCGTACATTTTTTTATTTTACTTTTGTTTGTAAACTATTTTGTTGATGGAACTGAAGTTCATTTTATAATATGTATTATAAAATGTTCTGTACTAATAATTTAATTCGTTTATATTTTCATCTATAAATAAGATTTTAATAATCTTATTGATTAATGTATATTTGAATAAACAAAAAAATATACAACATTCATTCTTTTTAATGATTTACAACTACCTACTCACAACAAAATACCTAATTTACTTAATTTGTGACAACCCTGTTAGTGATTTTACTCTGAGTACCTCGCAAAGTTAGGTCTCTTTATATTGTTACTCTAAGCTACCCACTTGTGCAGCTGGCAGGGAGTCCGCAATGCTGGAGGTCGCGGGATTAATTTCACTTTTCCTCCCGTCATTTTTCCACTATCGTGTTAAATGGTTACTGTCCCCAGTCTGTTAGATCCTTTCATAGCCGTATGGCCAAAGATGATATCTTAATTTTTAATTTTGTAACTGTCGATTTGTGGTGAAACTCCATTTTTTTTATAAACTTACGGACTAATTTCCAACTACAAACTCATTTTATCATTAACTGTTGTACCTATATATACCTGTTAACTCTGTATATTTTTTCTTTAGTTATTATATGTGTCCTGACGAAGCTTGATCCAAGCGAAACCGGTTGTCCTTCATCATAATAAATTCTGTGGTTTTAAAACAAAGTATTATTTTATTTAATACAAAAAAATACATAAAACGAAAAAAAGCAACAGGGAAAGAACATCACATACGAGTACATAATATTTTAATGATGCAATGACAAAAATTGGACATTAAAATACAATTTAAAGAACATTAAAGTCAAAGCCTGAACAAGGTTTTGATAGAGTCGTAGAGAATGACAAAAATCATTTAGACAAAAATTTCAAGAACATCGCTTGAGTTAACAAATCTCGACATTCTGGACAGTAGAGAATGATACTCATAATAATAATATTTGGATGATTTGTAAAGCGCCGTTTTTGCGAAAAATCACCTGAAGGGCGCTGTACAGAACTTATTTTCTATTATTGTGAAAATTCAAATAAGACCAAACAAAGATTACAAACATCACTTTTCAACAGCAATTCATTGTTTCTAAGTATACGGAAAGGAATGTTTTAATAATACCAAATTTTTAACTTTATCCCACTATTTTGTAATAACACCGGACCGGTTTAACCTTTAAATCCCCGTTGACTTTTATGCATTTGACGGATGATATTTTGTAAGAAAAAAATGTATTTTTTACAAAAATACTTGTACAAAAATAGAGCAAATATTTTTTAAATCGTAAAACTAGGACTGAGGTAGCTTGAAAAACTTCTTTTCAGAGCGAAACAGCTGCCATGTGTAAACATGTATTTTTGGCCAGACGTTATGGGGTGAATTTAGTCAATCAAGTCACCCAATCTGACGCAAACGGTTGTTCAGCTTATCCCATAACGCTACAGAAATACATGTTTACACATGGCAGCTGTTTCGTTCTGAGAAGAAGTTTTTCAAGCTACCTCAGTCCTAGTTTTACGATTTAAAAAATATTTGCTCTATTTTTGTACAAGTATTTTTGTAAAAAATACATTTTTTTCTTACAAAATATCATCCGTCAAATGCATAAAAGTCAACGGGGATCTTATAAACAACCTTGCATATTCAGATACACTGCTTTATTTGAAAAAAGTCCGGAAGATGTGCTACGGCAGTTGAATAAGAATAATATATTCAGTGCTTCGTATGTAGCGTGAAGGGGAACTCCTTCTCGCAATCAAGAAGAGAAGAATCTCAGATGTGAAAAGTTTCGACTTCTTCAACTTGTCGTGCAAGAAAACGTAGAAGCAGATTGTCGTGACTGAGGAACTCGAGGGAAGTCCCTTCACTGTTTAGTACTGCAAAATAACGTGATAATTGATAAGCGGTAGTCCGACCTTCGATAAAAGATGACTTTACAAGAAGAAGAAACACCCTCCCTTCAATAATTGTACTTCGTAATAACTATGACTGACCTTTGACTTCGATTGTGTTGAAAATGTCCGAGCGATGGCCACGTCTTACTTAGTTCGTGGCATTTACAGACATTGTCCGTGCTTTAAACTTGCAACACCCACCGCAGACGACAATTTCCCCTAGTTTCAACAGAATCTCGTTAATATATTAGAGTTATTGTTTTCACCTACAAGTGGGGTTTTAAATATTTAGCGATGTATGCATGGTGCGCAATATTAACATTGCCGCGAGCCTCGCCTGGAACTCTAAACTCGATCAATCACAACAGTCCCCCTTACATTTCGGCACTGAAATGAAAACACGAAGACCGTACGTAAAAGCAAACAGGGAGAAAAGTTTAAGGTCTACCCGTCTTCAAAACGTGTTTTATATTGTCGGTTTAACTATTAAACTGTCTCTCTACATTTGGGAAAAATGAGAGACATACACCTGTGAAAAAAATTGTTCTGAAATAACCAAGACTGATGGATAATTATTTTTTTGTTACTTGTGTCGCATGTACGCATTTTATAATATTATGTGACGTCAACATTTCGTTCGAGAGTCGAAATGGTCCTTCCACTGAGAACTCCGTTGTAAACCCCGTTACATGCGTCCTTACGATAACGAGGGAGAGTTTACAACGGAGCTATCATCGTTATGCGTTTATTGCCAGTTACCTGCCTGTAAGACGTTCTCCTTATATGATTATATCACTTATCTTATATGTCACACCAGCACTAGCTGGACTGGCATTTTACAATTCAGGCTGGTTTACAATTCATTTTACAGTTCCCAATAATAATAACAGTGAATTTATACAGCGCAATTTTGTGGTATTTCATCTCAAATGTGCCTCACACTAAATTAACTAACCTAATATAATAACCAGAAAATAACATACAACAGAAATGTTTGCAAATTAAAACTACGTATAATCATGATATTCACGATCGTTATCATTAATCTTAAAATATTGTTAAGATAAATGTATTTGATTTCCACTCCTTTACCGTACATAAATCCTTTGCTTATGGTCCGTCATTCAGTCAAACTTTCCCTATAATAGAAACATTATTAAACTAATAATTGTTTACGGCTTGTGATAAAACCGATTTGAATTTTCAGCTTAAAATTTCATGCGCCTCGTTACCTGTCATATTAATAATAATAATAACAGTGAATTTATATAGCGCAGTTTTGTGATAGTTCACTTCATGTGCACTTTACACATAAAATAATATCGAAGGCAGTTGACGTGTTGGTACTCAAAAAACATAAATATTCAAGTATTATAAGTTAACGGTTCTAAAAATGCAAAAAGTGTGAATGTAAAAAGTAACAAAAGAACAAGGAAAATATTTTACGACAATAAGTACCATATATGGTTTTCAGTAGACGGTAAGGACTTTGAGTTTCAATGATACAAGCAAGGAGAAAACTGAAACTAAGGAAATTAAGGACGTTCAAAAGAAGTGTGGGTTTAAATTTTATTTCTACGTACATGAAGCTTTGTTTAAAATATAGTCGCCGGAAAGGCAAAAGGGCTGAAGCGCCATTTCGGGAAGTTTGCACCAGAGCACTTTATAGTTTTTTTTGTTTTACAATAAAATTCACAATAAGTCTTCAGTACCTGGTTGGATTTAAAAAAAAAGTTAACTCAGGTGACTCAAAAAAAGCTAAAAAAGTCCAAAACTTGTCTCACTGGAGTCAAACCTTCTGCCAAATGGTAAATATATTTTACTTAGATAAAAGGCCACTAAAGTCTTCGGAATCAAACGTGAGTCGTAGCATTCGATGCAGAAAGAAAAACTGATCAAAACTGCATATTTAACTAATTTTTGACCAAAGTGTCGCTTAAATACTGTTGCCTTTCCAACAACGATATGCTGAAAGAATTTCAAAGTGACCTAGAGCAAAAACGATAAATGTAAATGAAGTTTAAGTGTCAAAGATGTGGAGTATTTTTTTTAATTGATTTGGTTTTTATCTCTCGTTTGAATTCCTTAATTCTATTTTGATAAATAATATTAAATACCGTAATGTCATAGGTGATATTACCAGTGAAGGCCAATTCCCCTTTAATCCCAATTAGCGGCTCTTCCCGGCACTCGAACCAACGAACCACCGCCCACCTTACTTCCGCGGCTCCTGACTCCTAGAGCCTGCCCGGTACCTGCCCCCCGCTTTATATTAAACTCGAGTCCCAACTTCACGACTAGTTTCCTTTTGCAAATTTCTCCTGGGAGATAGGAGGAGAACGGGGAGAATTGGCACGAGCTTCGTTTGGTTCGTTTGTTCTGAGAATTTGCGGCAATTCCTGACTCTGCACCTATTGTGCCTATACTTCACTAAGCCAACTGCCGACACCTAAATGGGTAACCATTACCTGACCATAATATAATTACATTTTCCAGAAAGACGTAAATTTTACACTTACAAATTGAATCAATATTTTAAATGGAAAATGCGTACTGTAGTTAACTTTATAATGATGAATTTAATCAACGCGCCGATCCACGTTTTAATAGCGTCGCGACGCAGCGAAAACAACAATAATTTTCCTTCACTCTAATTAGTATTTATGATAATTATTATGAGTTGGAATGACTTTGATGTGACAGTTTAATAATGCCTTCAAGATTTCATGCAAAAGGGGCAGGGCCTCAGAGCGGTGGGCCGGAGTCGAAGAACGGAGAGCTTAAAAATGTGTTTTTGCCGGAGAACCCAAGAAAGCCCCGACTACTCCCAACCGTCCGGAGCCAGTGGGACTATGGCATCCCTAATTAAGGTATGTTGTGAGGCTGAAGGAAGTGGGGAGGGGAAGGTTGTGAAGTACCTGGCTATTCAGATCTGGTCACCAAACACATCTACCACTCTAGAACGTACCACAAATATATTATTTATTATTTTATATGAATTAAATGTGAAATAACACACATTCATTAAACTGGGATTTGAACCCGCGGCCTTTGGACTCGTAGTCGAGCGTTTTAACCACTCGACCACGGAAGCCTTCAACAAATTCTCTGCTTTAGATTCATTCGATTTTGCAATTAAATAACATTTTTTAAATATTTACTAATAACATTATTTCATCATAAAAATAATATATTTGACACAGTGGTCTTGGTGGTCCAGTCCTAGGTCCTAGGTCCCAATATACGAGTATTTACGCAAAGTTTTTTGTTTTAAGTTTTTTATCACTGACCAACTGAGCTGGTGCAGGTATTTTAATGTCAAGGGTGATAAATATGGAGAGAACGAAACAAAAAATGTCCCTTTAAATTCCGTATTAAATAGTACTGTTAAATAAATTAATTGCTTGTCATACGCGTGACTAGAATATGTTATAATAATTACCACTTAACACTGATCTTGGTTTTTTTTAAAAATTATTCTGGATAAACATTAAAACTAACATCAGTCCTGATGATGGCCACTGCAAGGCTGTCTGAAATGTTAGCTCAAGGAGAAGAAGGCGCAACACGGCATAATACCCCAAAAATTAATGACGATAATAATTTCTGCCATCAGTATTTTAAATCATATCCAAACACTAAATATTGTATTTTATAGTAGTTTCGAGGAGCTAACGAATATAACCGCACTGCAGTAGTGTCTCGCTTTTCGAATCCCTCAAAAAGTTTATACAAATTTAAAAAAAACACCATCCGTGCTTCATTCTCAAAAATATTATACGGTAAAAAGATTGGTTAAGTACGCTGAACTTCTTGTGAACATTATAGATTCAATATTGTGCTACTTATTGCGTCGAATCTTTCACTCGCTAGTTTTATTAAAATATCCCCCAAAAAGTTCTGAGCTTATTAAAAAAACCTCTTTCTTCACCTCCCTTTCGGCCATTATTTGACGTGATGAATAAATCTTCGCCGTTGAAGTCTTTTGGTGAAGATTTTCTCTATAATATTTCATTCATATTATTGTTATTATGCTCGGCGATAACTCACCCTCGAGTGAATATTGCAAAGAACATCCATTTTGTCCTTGGCCCTGATATTTTATTTTAGAAAATATTGCTCATTTACATTTTTCCAATGAAAAAAACATTTTCTTTTGAAATTACTTAATAAGAAATATTCGCAACTTTGCGCCACTCAATTTTTTTATTTGCATTTTTCACTTTCCAAAATCCCCTGAAATAGGTTTATTTTCCTTTGAATCTTTAGAAAACTTTATAGCTTTATTGCGAATATTCGTATCAATTCCTGCTTCGAAATTATAGTTCATCGTATTAAAGAACGTTGGTTTTACGTTTAACTAGTTAAATCAAGTTTCTATTGACTTTCATGTGACAGGCACTTTGGAGTTTGGGGTCGTTGTTTTAGAAACGCGTCCTAAAATTATCCCGATTTCTTAAATATACTTTTCATCTCCAAATATTCAATTTTTTTTTTATTTAAACGAAAGATAAATGGCTTTCTTCCTTTCTCCACAATTTTACAAAAAAAAACTATAGATTCTCTGCGGTCGTTATCGAGACAAATGGGTTCAGTTTTTCATTCCACAGATCATTTAATAGTTTTTTTTGTTCAGAATAGTATGCTTTTTATCTTCTTTATACGCACTTCGTCACGCAAGTTTCAATGTTCGATTATTCTCTGTCATTTTTTATTCACTAGAATAATCGTGAAGATACCTTAGACTAGTTACGACATCTCTGTTCCTTTTTTTGCATTATAACCAGTTCGCCTTTCGAATGCAATTTGATAATAATGATAATAGGTAAAATGGATTGATTCAAATTATGGTTTTTTTTATAAACTAAAAATAAATAAGCAAATGGGTCCCGTGGAATATGTCGTCATTTTGTAGCAAAAAGCAAGGTTGAACGGATTTACATCCGTTCAATATTACATTATTTATCTACCAGAAACATGAAACCTTTTTAAGTTTCAATGAACCGCGCATTTGGACCGACAAAGGGGACATAGTTTCGTCTGCGCACAAACCTAAACCTTATTATTTATGACTCTATCAAACATTTTCCCCAGAAGCCTATTTGGTACCCCAACGTCCCTCTGAAATTTATGTTTATTTGCTCAGGGTTCTGGTGAAAAGGCCGTATTTCTTCCATCCTCTGGTTGGCGATTATTTTGATTCTCGCTTATATTCGTTAATTATTTGGGCGCTTTCATGGCTTTAATATTTAGACAGGTATCAAATTATTTTTTGCCGTGTTTTAGCTTGCGTTTTCACAGTTTTAAATTCCCTTTTAGTCAATTTACATTGTCATACTAAATAAAATACGATTTTGAAAGTTATTCCAAGTATAGTTATTTTCTTTCGTTTCTAATGTCTCTTGTCATTTTTATACACCATTTAGATTATTTCATACAGTTGTTTTACGTGTTTTATATTAACCTCAGAAAATTTTGTATTTTAAACTTGCGATTATTGTGCGATTTTTTTATACCACCCAAAATCTACCATGTATTCGCAATTCTATCAGTATTATAATCTTGCAACCATACAGAGCTTGACAACTTTTTTTCTACTACAGCACAACGTATTTAATATTCACGTTTGGTTCTTCTTGTAAATCTCAAAGCTATCTTTGTAATACAAGTTTCGCAAAGCTCCATATTAGTTTCTTAAACTATCATATTCTTCATGCTAAGGAACGGAAGTTACCTAATATACAGCTAGTGAACAGGTTTAACCGAAAAGATAGGACTCCAGCATTTGTTATTTACTTCGGTGTTAGGTTTTCGCTCGTATGAAGACTAATTTGCATCGAAATGTGACAACTAGCATTCCTCCGCGCACTGTCTGCTTGTCAACACTGCCCACTCAAATGTGGGTATTCGTGTTTGTGCCGTGACTCTTGTAATTTATGATTTTCAAAGGATAGACTCTTTTAGGTATCGTGGAAAAGATTGCCATCAGTTTTGAGTATTATAAATACGATTGAATTTGGTAGCCGCTGTTGGTCTGGACCTCCTCAGCACCTGATAAACCCTCGATAACAAAAATATATTAATTTATAATTTCAACAACTCATAATGGGGGGGGGAGTGGCCATGTACTCCGTATGCCAGGTGATCAAAAAGTTTTTTAAATAGTATCTGTATATACCCATAACTTAACGGACGAATTACAAACGATGTGTAGAAATGCTCCGAAGGATTAGCATCAATGATCCCTTCAGCACCGGAGACACCCCAAACGCTTGAACAATGTATGTACGCCGATATTTTCCTCGTGGAATTTGGTTTGAATTTGATTAAGTTTTTAGGTTTCTTTGGGCTAGTTGAATCATTTTATATCGCCTTTCCACAACATCGACATTATATAAATTATCTGATTATTTTTACAATGATGGACGAACAGACAGCAAACGATCGTGATTACTTAAGTGTATTTTATGCACTTTATTATTTAGCATGGGTTTCTTATTTAAAAAATAATATATATAAATCTGTCAAGATAATGTAAAAATCTTGTATTTTTGCGGCTGCGATTACGCTAAGTAGGGACCTTAGTAGCGATGTATCTCGAATCTCGATCTGAGATAATGCTTTATCGCTGCTTAATATTCTAAGGAACATTGCTGGTGCCTGGTGCCGGTCTGTTGGCGCTGTAGGCCAATCCTCTTACTGCTTTAGTGTGCGCAATTTTAAACCTAGAACTTTTAGTGTTCCCTGAGAGCGAATTTAACTCGCGTAACCCGGCAACAATCGGAATCCACTTAGTACTTAGAAGAATTTGTCTTGTGATTTTCTTATTATTTCTATTTTTGAAAATGTCAGTTTATTCCATTATATTGATTTGATTAAATATAAAAAAAGTCCTCCCCGAACCAGGGCGGAAATAAACAAGTGAACAAATGTTAAAATTTTCTCTTATTTGCCAGATAAAAACTTGCTAATATAGAAATATTGTACCTCGAAAAAAGTGTATAGGCACACTTCTTTATTTATACTAAATTAGAATTAACCATAAAGCTTTATAATTTTTTATTTTGATATTAATTATTGAAATAATATCTACAATCTTCAACGCAAATATGTAACAACGATGGCAGCCTATATCGGAAAGAAATTTAAAAAAATATATTTTAATAATTTTCAATATAGTATGAGATCGATTAAAATACCGGTTTCTAATAAGGTTTCGGTAGCTCAATTGACAGAGGCGTTACTCCCGGATAGAGTAGAGGTTCCGAGCTCGAGTCTCGGTTGCGACCGTTGTTCTTTTTAGTTTCCGGCCTTTTCTGTTTCATATTTGCGTTCAATAATTAATATCTATATTTTTAATTCGAAATACTACATGTAATATTATAATACTAATAAGTAAGAATATTTTTTTCCTTTAAAAGTGGAAATTCCATTTTTCAAAATCAAATTGTATATGGACAAAGGCACTTAAATCAAACCGCTATTTAATTAGTGCTTCTATCATAGCAAGTTATTTATTTGAATGTATCTGCATAGCAAAGTTTTACCACTAAAAAAATCATAAGCAGTTATCTAAAAATGTGTTATAAATAATAAATGGATTATTTTTATAGCGCCGTTTTTGTGGGAAAATCACCTCAAGGGCGCTTTACAAATTAATTTATCTAACCTATAATTTATCACTTAAGCTTATAACTAAAAATTTACAGTTAAGATTTATTACTAATGGCTTACAACTAATATTTTCAACTAGTGACTTACAATAAGGACTTATGGCTTGTAACTTACTACTGAGTATAACTTATAACTAGTAACTTACATCTAAGATTTCATTATTATTACTTCATCACCTCTTCATTATTGCTCCACATTTGCATTACTGTTCAACTATTCTTTTCTTGTGTAACGACAAATAATAGAACAAGTTTCAAATTCTCAACAAAAACAAAGAGGAATGAGCATTATACATGGCAAAATAGATTTTAAAAAGTAGTAAAAATGTCAGGCGACAAACTAAATTGGCTAACAGGAAACAGATGCTAACATTAAAAACATTAATATTTACACATACAATATAAATACAAATAAAACTTATTACGAACTTATTACGAACTTATTACTAAATTATTTACAACGTAGGTATTCACAGACATAATACAAGGAAATTTAAAAAAACTTATCAAATATTTTTTATCGCTTTCTTAATTGATAGATGATTTAACGTAGGCCCACGTTTCATAAAGGAACAAATAAATGGGTCTGTAGAGAGCGGACTGTTTATGGCAAAATGACAGCTGAGTTTTATTTTATAGAAACGTTTTTTTTTCCGGGAATAAAAAACCACCCGGAATCTTTTTCCAGACAATGACAGCCTCTAGAAAGTGTCGTCAATGAACGATGTTTTAGTGTGTGCTATAAAAAGGCAACGGATGTTTTTTACTCCCAAATCTACACAGTGAACCATTTTTCTAATCGGATTCTTTGATTTTGCGTGAAACCCACTGTTCTTGAAATAAAACTATGTATTTTCCACTTTGATTCTATTACATGTAATTTTCCCCTTGACTAATATTTATCTGTGTATTGTTTCAGGTAACGGAATTGAATGTGGACTGGGGTTTTATGCTGATTTGATGCAAATTAGATTTATTTAATCGTTTTTGCCCTACGAACAGGGTCTGCACCACGGTAAGTATTTTTAGTGAATTTTCTCCTCGAGTTTTATAAATATTATTTTGTAAAATTAATTAAAATCTTTTATGTGCTCCTCGCCTTCAACTTGGCATTCTTTCAATGCTATTTCATCCGCCGGCAATTCCTATTGTGTGAATTTCAGTAATTCTTGATTTGGTATGTAATATCTTAAGAAATGTTTGTTTCGATCTAAAATGACAACGTTCAAGATTATTACAGACAGAATATTAACTTAGAATTTTGCACAAATATGTACTGATTTACAAGTTGGTAGGTAGGTAGCCACTTGGGTGAATTGGAATCTAAGGTAAAAGAGAAATCGTGCTTTTAATCTTTCCTCCCAAATCACTTTCCATTAATTCGAAGATAGAAATGATTCTCCTCTCTTTGTTTATGTTCCCGGTCCGAATATTAATCTTCTTCAAAGCTTCTCCTCCAATTCGCAAACGAGCCTTTTAAACCTAAAATATCCAATCTCTAAAAATACTAATGACTTTGGTCGATGTTCGAGAAAATTTACATTCCTCGTTCATACAACTCCTTCTTTGAGTCTCAGGGACTATTCCGTGAATCAATTTTACCGGATGGGAATTGGGACTAGTTACCCTTGTGCTATTTCATCTCTGACGTCTCGCAGCAGTATTCTCTGAAGCAAATTTCACTTCGTAAACGTGGACCGTAGGTAGCAGGCACCCTCGCTTTCAATTTAAATTAATCTGAAAGTTAAAAGTCTTCTTCACGCGGTAAGGCTTAATTCTCTTCACGTTTTACAAAATAATACATTCACGAAACAAAACATGTAGATTTTTTTTAACGTTAAATTTATTTATTGAAATACTGTTCTTGTTGTATTCTCTAGTTTTACCCGAGAATCGCAAAATTTTTCGTATCTACCACCCATTTTTCAAATAGCGAAGGTAAATTTAGTGGGCGATCCAATATTCATAGCTGGCTTCGCTCCACACTTCCGATAAGCGCGTTCAAACTTTAATGCCCTAAGTGCAGGGTAACTGGTAAGTGCCCGTGTATCGGTAAACCCGCAATCCAAGGGCACTCGCGGGGGACATTAGACCTTGCCAGCCTACTAACCTACCAACCAACTATTTGGACTATCTCGGGCCGCCCTTAATCAGGGTCTATTAATGATCACCGCTTCGGTAGGGACTCGGAACCCACGAATTCAACTTTTAATATAGTCATAATAATAATACTTATTTGGCTATTTACTGTAACGCCATGTATGTAACATATCACCCAGGGGCACTTTACAAAGCTCTAAAACAACTTAGTGCAACGGTATTTTCTGAAATTACCTTCAAACCTTGATTACCCACTCACCTAGTCAAACAAAGTAACTCATTATTTGCATTAAAAATGTAGTAAATAGGTATAATCATAAAGATTATTTTTTGTGTAGGTACATAATATATAAACAGCTGCTGGATATTTTCGGGAAATATTAAGTCGTTATCTAATATTTCTTTAATATTTGAATGCTATAAATTCCCTTCTTTGTTTTTCTACCCTTTTGTACTTTTCTATTGTCGTTTTTAAAGCTTCATCAGAAAGGAATTTTTTGAGTACGCTACGATTTACTCATTAATTTTCTCAAACTATACAATTTCTTTGCATCTAAATTCATACTATATATTTACTTTCTATTTTCATTCAGTTTTATGGCTATTATCGCGTAAGACTTAATACGAAATTTTGACATAAATCATTTATTATTATGTTTTATTATTTATCTGAAGTTTTTTTTTGTATCCCAAGTTCAGTTTTAAATGATTATATTAAATATTATATTAAAGGCTGATAAACCACCGTAAACTAAAGGATCTTCATAGACATTTTTTCCAATGTCGAACAACTTCTAAAAAGTAAAATAACATTTTAGTTTGATAAAGACTTCAATGAGGTGGGAGAAATATTCACGCTTTAGCTGCAAGGCACTTTCAAAGTTATGAACACTCAGTTTCAATTTTTATGCTTTCTAGCCCGAAGTCAGACACAAAATCATTTTTTTATGATAAAACTTTACAAAAAAAGATTTCCAATCATGTATTCACAAAAAAGGGAATCAATAGTAAATGTAAAATTTTGGTTGAGAACAACAGCAAAATCACACAATTTACAACGCCCTTGACGTGATTTTTCACAAAACGGCGCTATACAAATTATCCAAATATTATTATCAATTGATATGGTTATTTTTGTGGTATTTTTTTTTCTTATTGAATATTGATGATTTGCTAGCAATTATTTTTGTGATATTTTTTTCTTGTTAAATATTGATGATTTGCTAGCAATTATTTTTGTGAATATATTTATTATTTTCGTTAGTTAACCAAGGTGCATTTGAAAGTTCTTCGTTTCTTATACAAATTTAAAGCAAAATTTCTTGCTTTTATGAATAACTCAATATATTTTGGGTCAAAACTTGGGCCGTGCTCGGGGCATAATATCTATTTCGATCATCTCTTAATACGGAAGATTCTACCCTACTTTCCAGCCAACCAATTGAACGTATTTCAGTCAATTGAAAATCCCCTTTAAATTCTTTTTTATACCTTGAAATTTGTTTATTTCCTGAATGGACCATTCCAATTTGCTCTCAGACTTATTTCTAACAAAGTTCTTTCAATCAGGGGCACGTATTGTGTGTGCTAAAGGTCTTGGATTTTTACATACATTTCCGCTCAACATGAGAGAAACTCGAATTTACCCGGGCGGAGAAATCCTCATTCACTGTTCATAGTTTCTAAGTTAGATTTATTAGAGACTTCAATATTGCACGTCCTTCGTTAGAGAATCCCAATATTATGATTTGAACTACATTTATTCCATATCCATTATTTACGTGATGGTGAATGTTTTAGAATTTTTAAGGTACGTACCTATTCGTAGAACTGATAACATTTAGTTGAAACTCATTTATTAAATGAGAAATAAATATAATGTAAAATGATTATATTCCTTAATAATTAAGACCAAATGTATTTGGTAGACTTTGCAGACAAGACGTCATGTGACAGCTTTGCATGACTCCCTATTTGTTTCTGTAGACACAGCTGTAATATTGATGTCTAAAATATATATATTTTTAAATCATATGCGTAAACCTAGTTGTACCTTTGTTAATTCTTAGTCCGAGTTATTCTTTTTCCCACTTTCAGATATTTCTATAAGTTGCCGTTTGTGGTAATATCTGATGAATAGCTGTTTTTTTTTAATATATATTTTGAAAATAGTTATATATTTGTTAACTGTATCTGTCTACAAAGTCTAGAAATATTTTAACAAAATATCGTGTTATTTAATGTATCACTTAACGTTATAGGTATTGAATATATGGTATTGCAGTCCTCCTCATTACAGTTTTCATTCTGAATCGGAACTCCTTTCTGTCATCTGTGGAACGCTTCAGCTGCTCCGTTGGCATGGTAATCCACTACTTGAAGTAATCCATCCACTTCCTACGCTGTATCTCTCCCTCCGGGATCAATCTTGTAATCGCGAATTGGTCGCCCTTTTGTAGGTGTCTGAAGATACCAACCTTACGACATCTTTACCGCAGCCTGGAGAAAAGAGGAATTCAATCAACTACTTATAGGATTGAATTTTTCTCGACAGACGATAAACCAATCGCTTATCACGAGCGTGAGTTTTGAACACATGTTAACATCGCACTGTTTAAATACAGTGAACATTTCCTTGTTTTAGTAAGGATTTTTTTGGAAGATACGCATAGGCTGCCAGTCTTCACTTCATAGCCCTACTTACCCCATAATACACTCACTTTATATTTAATTACAACAACACCCGCGTCCTGAAATGATCGTTGAACATAACAATCAACATTCAATACATTTTTGGGCTGCGGCGGGATTCCAACCCACAACCTTTAGACATAACTTAAGTCCAAGTGAAATTCTTAGATTATTGCACAACAGAGTTGTCGCCAGCTCTCGTGTGATTGTCTTCTTTTCTAGGACCCAGTTTTCGTGTCCAGTGCATCACTATGTTTTACATAGCTTTACCATGTTATTGATTGGTTTTGGTGTCTAAATTCCCTAAAATTAATAGCAGTATTTATTACAGAAAAATCACTTCTTCACACTGGAAATCACCACTTGGGGATACTACTAGCGCTCAAAATGAACCCTTTTCCTTTTAATTTATTTTTTCCTTCTCATTGTCAAAATGAATAAATTAACCGTGTGAAGAATAATATTTGGGAAATTCGTTACGGGGTTACGAACACGTTACCACATCGGTTAAAGCTTGGTGTTAGCAGTGAAAGGGTGAAGGGGTTAAGGGTATGATTTAATAATATAATTAAAGCGGACGTCCAGGTATTATCAGAATATAGAATAGAATGTAATCTGGCTCCGAGCTGGAACTAATTATATTCCGGAGGCACACAGATCCACAGGGATATTAATGGAGTCTCCGTATAAGGAAGAAGTATCTCATCTAACCATTGTTGAAAAAACATTTTGAAATATTACAGCAGTTGATTAGAATATTTCCTTCCTACGAGAACCTGACTAATATCCAACTCAACAGCCGCATATAATTCAAACGTTGTGCAAATAGCACTGTTATTAACATAATGTACTGTGAATTATGTATATATTTTATTTTTATTTTATATAAAGCTTCGTAATTAGATTCATATTCATTTGAAGTTTTACGGAGGTTACGCAACTTCCGATTAATTTGCATTGCCAATTAAAATCAAAACGTAATAACTGTCATATAGCTTAAATGAATTAACAATGAACTGGTTTATACCGTGCCGTTTTGGGGAGTTCTCTAATTTAAATTTAAATTACGTAAAATGGTATTGATGCTATTCATTATAACCACGTTCAGCTGCGTCCAGTCGTACGCTATCGAACCTCCCGCCGCAAATATTAACGTAGTATCTATAGCACGAATTATGCTGGTGGAAACAATTTTTTATGCATGAAGTAAATCACTATAAATCAGCACATGGAATATAATCAGAATTGCCGAAAGGAAATGATTTAGTCCTGGGTCCTTTACGATAAGGAGGTCTTGTCAAAGCCATGTATCCTGACCAGACTAAGAAAGGTGTATAGGAAATATGATAAGAGTGAATTATCATCAATCCACAGGTTTCAACATCAAGTCGAGCGTGAAAATAAAATTCCCTCGATACCCGAAAAAAGACTTTACGCGTACAAAACTGGCATTCCGCCCAACATCCAAACACGATGTTTCCCGCATGATAAGATGTAGTTTTTAGTACATGCGAGAATTATCTCTAACAGCTCGGATGTGGAACGACTTGCCGGCTTTTGGGTTTACTTCCTTCAAATCTGAAAAAAAAAAATACCTAAATTTGATTAAAAAATAATATTTTTATCTAAATTTTCACTTTATTTTATGCTCTAAAAATATTGGAGAGTGGAATAATCTTATGTAATTTATTTATTAAATTCACCCTCGCACTTGGTACTTAATTTCCGAAATCTATTAACATTAGCCGAGAATTTAACTTGACCGTCATATTTCGATAATAATAATCCTTTTTAGTTACGTTATAGCTCCCAGTTTCCGCATGAAGCGAATAACCCGTGCATATCTTGAAAGATATTTCCTTTTGGCCGATTAGGAAAAAAAATTCGATATATTATTTCGTAATAGCTGGTGTATTTCTGTATATAAACAGGTATATTGTATGTTTCCTGCAAACATATTTAAAATTGAATTAAATATTGAAGTTAACATAGAAATTTTCTTTTTAGTAATATTACCGTCTGTTTAAGAACCGTTATTAATATTTTTTTCAATTCTAGTATTTGTTCCCCCTATCTCTTTATGTTAATTTAATAATATACTTTTCAAAATAAGTGTAGCCTTTATTACTATAACTCATTAATATGCAGCAATACACATCCCTAACACCTCGAATAAAAACGTAAACTCCTTAGCACCGGTTCTCTTAGTGAGGTGTTCACCAAACACTATAATATACTTGACCATTTACAGTACCCATCATTCCTACCTTACACTCCACAATATACAATGTTATATTATTTTTACTATGTATAACCTGTAAATTTTTATACAAATAAAAAAAATAGCGCATGAGCCGTTCCCATCTAGAAAGTAAGTAAATAAATACTTGAACATTGATGGGAAGGCCCGAATATGTTATTATTGTCACAATTGATTTAATTCACTGTATTGTGCCCTTTTGACTGCAATATTATTTATTTGCTAGTTGAGAATGGCTCACGTGCGTTGTGCGGACTGTCTGGACGAAGCTTATACCTCTGTCCACACACGCTTACGCACGTGCGACGCTTGAGCTAGACAAGTGCGATCAAGTATCAAGCAATAGTTGAACATTGATTAAAAGGCCCGGATATATCATCATAGTCACAAATGATTTCATTCAGTTTATTTTGCCCTTTTGATAGCTAATATATACATATTTGTTACATGTGAATTGCTTCAAATGCTCAAGACGCGGAGTCTGGACGAAGCTAATGAAGAAAGCGTTACCATAACCTTATGGTAACGCCACCTCTGTCAGCCACTAAACTAAAATCCTTAAGTCACAGATGATTTACTATGAATATCAATACCCATCCATTCCGGACCTAATAGTATATATTCCATAGCCTTACTTAAAATTGTACCAGTCTGAAGATGCCCGTCATAAGGTGAAACCGGTCAGGTCTTAAATAAAAAATAGTAGAATAAAGTTTAAAAAAATGTATTATTAAAATAATTAATGCTTTCTAGCTATTTATTTTAATTATTTTTTATGTGAATATCTCACAAAAGTCCCCACTGTCTGCAGCCAGTGGGACTATGGCATTTCTAATTAGGGTATGTTGTGAGGCTGAAGGAAATAGGGAAGGGAAGAAGATGTGGAGGAGGAAGATTGGGAAGAGCCGGAAGATATTCAGATCTAGTGACCAAACACGGCTGAAGCCATTTCAAGCAACGTTTTCATTCATAATAGTGGTCTTTCGCCAGGGCGATACTTCGAGTATCTATGGTCTTTTAGTATCATATTATATTATGCACACGATACACGGGAGGTTTAGGCGCTGCAAAAGCGTCTGTATGCTGTCGGATTCGATTACTAACTGCCCCCAAATGCGCAATATAAGTGATGAAAACCCGCTGCGAATACATTATAAATTCAATTCGAAATTGTATTTGATAGAGAAACATCCTGACGAAGCTGAGAACTTTTAGATTGTAATGTACATAGTTCCTAAGTCAGTAAAATAACAATTTTGTAACAGCAAATTTATTCATATCTCTATAAGATGAAGTTTTCATTTGAATCTCATTTTGTTATTTTTTAATATTCTTAGAATACAAAAGCTTTAAACCTACACAAGTGTCCCTGTGGGGTGAAGGGTGAATTATTTGCGAGATAATTTAAGTTGAAAAGTTCTCTGCAACCTAAAACATTACGTGACAGATTCGGCAGAACATCCGTATGTCACTGTCACCCTGCACATATTTGGAGGTCACGTTTCATTTTCACATCCCTTCTCTCGTGGGAGCCTGAATACAAGAACAAAGCTGGGACCCTCCGCGGGGTCATCGGGGTCAAGCGGTCGGACGTATCTGTCATCTCGTCGTTGTAAATTCTCTTTTCGTGCATGTTTTATCGTGTGTCCTCTGTAGTCGAGTGGTTAAGATCCTCGACTACGGATATGAGGTCGTCGGTTCGAATCTCCGCGTGCGCAAATACTTGTTATTTAATTATTGTGTGTTACATCACATTTAATTAATATATATATTCTCTCAGTCTCGCCCTAGTGAAAGACATTCAGAATCGAAACTTAGCTTAAAATATATTTAGCCGTGTTTGGTGACAAGATCCAAGCGGTAAGGTAATTCCGCACCTTCATCTCCATCCCCTCCCAATTCCCTTCAGCCTCACAACATACCCCAATTGAGGATGCCATGGTCCCACTGGCTCTGGACAATTGCAAGCCGTTGGGAAATCTTGTACGGTATTCACATGTTAAAAAATCTACCCGCTGTTTGCGGACCATGACTAATAATTGTTTTTTCGCAGTAACAGCATTTGATGTTCGTGTTCGGCTTTCTGAAATGATGTAGGTATTTAAAAATTATCTGAGACGTAACAGAATTTGCGTTAAAACTTTTAATTTTGTAAATTTCATTTTATTATAAACTTAAATGTAAAAGTTTTACGTCAAGTGCTTTGTGCCTTCGTAATCATTTCGGGATAATGCTCACTAAATCATAATTTTAAAGAAAACTTGTAAACCCATTACGAATGTTCACTCTTGCAGAATTCCTTCAAAACTCACTCGGCTCGACAAGCCATCACCAAACTTTTGCATTAGCATGTAAAAAATCAAAAGCATTTTTTTGAGGCGTCCTTTTCGTCCTGTTCGTTGTATTTTAAAATTCTGGTAACGTCATTTTCCTCTGAATTTTCCAGTTATGCTCCGGAATAAAATGAGAGGTTGATTAGATTTCTTCTTTTCAACAATTATTTTTTTTCCTGCAGACTGCGGAGAACGTTCAGTTTATTAGGGACACGAACATTCCATCCGTCAAAAGCAGCATTATAATTACAAGACTAATCTTAGCTTGATTTTTTATACATAATATAATTTTAGCAACGGGAATTATTCTTGTCCCGACCTTTGTCAAACGCAGATGTTACCTAACAACCTTCTTCCGACCTTTCTTACATACATTAATATGATCTCTAAATACAACTTTGTTCTAATTGAGGGACGTCATCTTCTTATGCGAGTGAAGGCTAACATATTCAAGTCAAATCTACGATATTTTAGTAAAGGATATAGGATGTTTCTAAAGTGAACTATTTTGCAACATTCTTTGAACACCACTTCTCAGACTTGAACACAATAAATAAATAATTCCAACTAATTATTTTATATTATGAAGGCCTGACATTGATTAGGTTCTATGCGGCCAACAGCAATGTCTCCAATCCGACGAATCTAACGACCGACCGGAAAAGATTACGTTAAGATAATCGTCAACAATTGCTTAATCCTGAAGGAGTTGAGGTTCCAGAAAATGTTCGCGCATGAACACGGTTCCTGTGATTCTATCCGCGCGCATCGATTTTCTTGTTTCATACCAGTTTTCTTTTTAAATATTTCCAATTTTAATGTTATAAACAATGACTTCAGAAACGTTCTATATTAAATCCTATTTTTTCTGTAACACCTCGTGCCACGACTAGAGCTAAATAAAACCGTTGACAGCGCCTAGTTTGAACGGCCAATTACTGCGACACAGTGGACATACCCTTACGGTTTTCATCAGCGTTCCAGCCCATCCCTTTTATTTTATTTTTTTATTACGGATGATTCCCCTGACTTCCTCCCTTATATCCCTTCGCCTTCTTCATTGGTAACAAGACTCACCTAATCCGAGAGATTTTTTACGATTCACCGTCGCGGAAAATGGCCTAAGAGGAAATAAACGTCGCGACATTTTTCTCAGAGTTATTGCCGGAAACGTCTCTTTTATTGATGTCATACTATTCCCTTGTAGCGTAATTACGCCCTTCGTTGGGGTGATGTTATATCTCTCACCGTTATTGTGTGTAATAAACGCAATTAGTTTCTATTAGTGTTACATAAAGCGCGCCTGTCAGTGAAGTCTACTTTGACTACACTGAACTGGGACATAATGTTGATTGAATTTGATTCGCACGTGATTCGTATTATTCTTGTCAAATAACTCTTTAAAACGGCGCTTTCAAACGTCTTCTCCACGCGAAGTTTTTATAATTGTAGTCAGGCGCGGCAGGTGCATTAAATGTCTGCTGGTTTATCATGCATCGAATAAAATAATAATTAAAAAAAACATACGAAGTAAGTGTGGGGTATCTTAACCTTGGTTTTAAAATGTCCGAGTTCAATTTGAAAAAAATAAACAAAAGGTAATCACTAACTTAGGCATCAGATTTATGAAAAAAATGTCCACTGCATCACAAGGCGCGTACTACTAGAGGATGGACATATTAAAATAGCGCACGAGAAATTAGTTTCCCGCGACTCTTTAAGATTTTTTTTTGGTTTTATGGATTCTTTCGTAATCCTCTGCTAACTAGCTGGGGCTTATTCAAATACCCCTCATAATGTCTAACTAACTAGTGCTGCGGCTCATTAGGCCTTATTACTATCACCTTCTGATGGTTGTATTTAATTGACTGAATTTAAGTTTACATTAGTGAGTTCTTAGGGAAAAGGTCTTTGCTGGATAAAAAACTCTAAGCAAGGAAAAAGAGAAAAAGATGGACAGAAGTTTTGAACTCTTTACTATTATTTACTTTTATACCTGACTGAAGTTAAGTATTTTATGTTCTCGGCTGCTCTGCCTCGGCTGCTTCCTCTGCATCGTTCTGGTCATTTTTGTGGAAGGTCATTTTCAGTTGTTTCGCCATACGATGTTCGTTTTACTTTTGAATGAATTTGACTTTTGACGCTGTACTATCCGTTGATGGTGTCGGATAGTAGTTCCATAAGGATTTCCAGCTTTTCAGCTTTGGATTTGTAGGTGGCGAGCCTTCCACGGACCTTGATGAGGCCTTGCAGAAGAGACTTGATGTCCTCGTCATCAGAAGAGTTGGTGGGTTCCTGGCCGCGTCTCTCGGGCTCCGGTTCACGTCGCTGCTCTGGTGGGGGGGGGGGGCTCGGCGTGCCGCCACTGGCGACATTTGCCCAAGATCTACCGTTTACTCTAGCTGATAGGGCTTGCGTTTGCGCCTCTGGCGCCCTGCGTTGCTGGACGCTGCTGGGCCTCGCTCTACGCTGAAGAGCGGCTACGTATGCCACTCTTTTGGGGCACTCGCTGTAGTTGACGGGGTGAGTGCCTCCGCAATTGCAGCACTTGGCGGGCAGTTCGCGGTCGATCTTGGAGCATTCGGCCGTGGCGTGATCTCCCTCACACTTGACGCAGCGAGTGACGTGGGCGCAATTTCTGGACCCACGTCCGAAATGTTGGCACCTGTGACACTGGGTACCGTGCTTCAGACGGTTGCTTCGGTATTTTGTCGTAGATACCTTGCAGTGGCAAAGGTATCTGACGGCAGCTTTGAAGTGGACCATATTGGTCTGTTGGCCGAAGTGGGCGAGGTACAATGGGTACTCGGAGCCCGGTGTGGTCATCTCGACCACGACGTTTGCCGGGAATCCTTGGGCTTCTATGTTCTCGAGGATGGCTTCAGTGGGCATCCTCGGTAGCTCTCTGATGCCGGTCTTTTTGGTCTTGTCTGCCTCTGTAGCGAATGTGTGAAATTCCTTCTTTTCACCCCGTAGCGCGGCCGTGAGTGCTCCATGTGCCTCGATCGAGCGGACCGTCACGCTGATGGTACCGCTCCGGTTGTATTTGAAGTTGAACATGGCTGTGCCGATGTGACGTTTCACCTCTACGGTGATTTGATTGTGGGTCATGCTACCAATAGTCATGACCACAGGCGGCACCCTGGTGCTTGTTTTGTCCGTTTCAATGGCTGCAGAGTTTCTGTTGTCTCTGCGAGCGAGAGCAGGCGTGGGACGTGATGCCGGCGTAGGACGTGATGTCGGTGCAGGACGTTTGAGTGGCGGAGGTGCGACGGAGTTGTCACCTCCTACCTCCGGGAGGCTTCGTACTTGTTTTTCTAGACAAGCTTAAAAGTCGGTGTTGGCGGGGAGTGCGGACGTTTTGACGCCGCAACTCTCTGCCACTCAGCCTCCGTGGGCACCGATTTGCTGGACGTTCCAGGTCAATTTGTTACTTCCTGGGGGGCAGTTGTTTCATATGTTAACTCGTGCATATTGGTGCACGGGTTCAGTTTAATCCCGATGACTCCCTCCGGGATGTCAATATGGATAGGGATGTTTGTGGAGGTGTTTGAAGGGTACACGTTCTTGGTGCCCTTCATTTTTGAAAGTCTCATTCGTTGGGGTGGGGCCATAGCGTGAGAGTCCGCAGCGGTCGCGGAGGCGAAAATCTGAAAGAAATTCGATTTTTGGGGGGTTATCGGGTTGCCTTGATAAAGGCAGTTTCGATTGTGGGCAGGGCTGGTTGCCGGCAGCAAATAACTTCGCGCACACCTCTGGTACGCGTTAGCCTCACTCTGCCAACACACAGTTCCTCCTTGCGACCTCGTGTATTTGCTGTTTAGCAGAACCAAGCCTGCTAAACCAAAAAATCACACTGGTCGTGAAACAAATCTCTCTCAGATCCTCTTCCAGATCTACCTCCTCAAAGGTTCATAAGCTTAAATATTATAACTATCCGATTCCTCGCCCCGTGCACTGCACGAATTTGACCGTATTTTGAACTAAATTCCCTATATCACCATTTGAGATGTGTATACAAGCGGAACAAGATGTCGCTTAATATTTTTAGTTGCGCACGAATTTGAATGTACCTACAGATACAAATTCAAATAACTAATTAATCGTTATTTTTTTAAATTTCGGAAAAGCATTTTTTCATAAATAACAATTTTATGATGAGGTGAAAAATGTTGGTGGTTCGGTGCACGAGTGAACCTCAGAACCGACCGCGCCTGCTAATAGGACTCGCAATCAACGTGATTGTCAGGTTGACAATCTTGATGGATGAAAACATCGATGTGCGTCCCTATCTATCATGTACGATCGCACTAAAAGAGATGAAAAAAGTTATCTCTGTTTTCCAAGATGAAAGGGTAGAGAGAAATGGCGTTATTTATTCCACCTGAGTGAAGAGTGAAAAGCACCCAATGAATTTGTTGCCTTAATGATTTTGGATCCATCAATCATCTCGGCTGGAAACTGTTCTTACTTGTCCTAGCTGAAAACGGAAGAAGGGAAGCTGGAACTCGCTTCCTACCTACCGAAGTACAGGGTTTATGATTTTCAGGGCGACACGCCTAGTGATTTATTACTGTCGCTCTTCGCCCGGTGCCGCTCCGTTACTTCGTTCCGAGGGGATGACTGACGGGTAGACGCTTTGCCCAACTGCATTAGAGAAGATAATATAAAGCCAATCGAACACTTAATCAAAAGCGCGTAACTTTTACCCTTCGTTTGCTGATGTCAATCTGCTGCTGTGATGGATTCATCCGAACTACGAATTTTATTACCCTCTCTATTAGACTCCGCCCACAAATATAAGTACTCTAAACCTTGTTGTCATTTTAGAACTAACCCGCAATATCTAAATTATATTATTAAATATTTTGTGCAAATTTTGATGTTATGCATTTTTATATATTTTCTTTCAACTGTGAATACTAGTTTTTGTTTGCTGATCTATGCGAATAGCATTCCGAGTAATTTTTCACAAAAGTAACCTTAATATTATTACCTTGGTGACACAAAAAAACACTCAAGCAAAACTATCAAGTTAATGTTTTACAGCTTCGTCCATGGTAAAGTATTGATTTCACCAATTCCGGAGAGTATATTTATGAGTTCTTTCTGTCGTATCCATTTTGTTAGATATCTAAAAAGTTTGGTACTTAAGACGAATCCCCGTCCAGCATCTCAGAGTTCCATTAAATCTAATTCCGCGACACGTGCCTCTCAGGTACCCACTACTTGGATCTGAAGTTCCCGAAAAAATTATACTATTAATAATCAAACTCAGCTCAAGCTGATTCATCATAATGTTAGATAACATTGCTTATTAAGGAAAAATGAGAAAACGGGTTTTGTGGAACAATTGCTGAATTAATGTAATCTCATGGTTACATTATTGATATTCGTCGAAATCTTCAATTGCCGTTGTTGTCTGCCAAATAAAACACTAAATGATATCAACTTTGTTCAAAGGTTATTTCCCTCATTTATGGTTTTAAAGATCTTATTAAAACTATTTTATGTGCCGTGTCTATGGCTTTTTGCTCCACTTTTGACAATTTTATTTCATGCGTACAGCTAAAACCATTTCAACTTATTTGTATAATTGTTGACACGCCACCAACTTTTAAAAGATTCGTAAATAAAATCATAAATTTGGTGTTCTCCTCAACGTCCAGCCACCTTAGTTTGGGTCCCCCCAATACTCACTTCGTCCTGCGGGTTTAGATACAGAAGCTTCTTTTGTGGTCGGCGATTTTTCATCCTTAATACACGTCTTACCCAGCGGACCTGTCCTAGTTTTATGAATGTTGCTATCGGCAGCTCCTCAAACTAATTTAGTATTGTTCTGATTTTTCTTAGTGGTTTTTTTTTGTTGTTGGGACGAGGGTTAGAGCTC
Source organism: Drusus annulatus (assembly GCA_022651775.1). NCBI lineage: Eukaryota > Metazoa > Arthropoda > Insecta > Trichoptera > Limnephilidae > Drusus > Drusus annulatus. The sequence goes on from JAGWCC010000112.1 coordinate 1,926,515, forward strand.
CACAGCAGCTGTGCGGCCATAATATCATCAAACCAATAATTAATCATATGCATTCAAATGATTGCGTGTCCCTTAGGTTCTCATCCGTGATATTGGCCACATGTCCGGGCGGGGGAGCAATATGCATAACTGGCCGCATTTATGCGAAATTCGTTTGAACGCTGTTTGCGGTCTTGAGCAAATATTGTCAATTTGCCGGCATTTGATGGTTTTCACCCAAAATCCCCGTGACCCTGAATAATTCCTGTGCCAACCGCATGTTACGCGTGCTTGATCCTTTTGTTACATTTAATTATCGGATTTCGTGTGTACCGACCCACTTGGTTGGTTTTCTTTATTAAAATTGAATGAAAAGGAAAATGAAAGTAGTATTTGCAAAGAATTACGTTTGTATAGCCGAATTCGTAAAAGTCAGCGCTTGTAACCCCTATTGAATGGGAATTAAAATATATATACTTATAGGTACTTATATTTAATAATAATTTCACATCCTTGTTTTTTATATAGTAGATGTTTTTTTTATAATATTAGTTCTTAATTTTTATCGCGCTATTCTTGGCAAATATCACTACTAGCACGCTATATCACTATTCAGAATTAAACGATGTGTAGTGACTAGATTTGGGTAGTCGAGTTTTCCCACCCACCTAGATAGTTTCGTCTCTCAATATTTTCCAGTATAAGGGTTGCCATAGTTTCCCCGGCTCCGGCCAGTAGGGACTCTTATCGTACGATCTTTCTTTTCTTCTCCAACCACGGTGCTCCGGTGAATTCTCAATTGTTCTATTAAGTATTATTCCCATCTGCAATAGCATCAATATTTTATTTATTGCTTCGCAATATTATTTCTTCTGTATTTATAAGAAGTCTTGGCGTTTTTGTTTCTGGCAGATCGCAGAATATTACGATCTGGAGTCTGGTTCTCTCGGCCACCGGCACGTCTTATTTTGATGAGGGTTTACAAAGAAAAGCGAATGCGATAGAGATCAGTAGAAAGCAGCTCGCATTTCGTAAAAATCTCAATCGTTTCCCAGCATTATCACTTTATTACCATTCGGGCGAACCACGCCTCGGGCCCTGGGCCAGCATTCGGGAGGCGGAGGTTGACAGTTCCCGTCTACGTTTTTTCGCCCGCCGTTTATGTAAAGCCTTCACGCACTTGAGGTCTATAATATTATGATAAGAACATCGCCTTATTCTGCGTTCTCATGGAACTTGAAGCCCGAAACTGTCAATTTTTAATGTATGAAATTTATTGTCGTTTTCTTGCCTTTGCCGATGAAAAAAATATTTTGTGAATCAATTAAATCACAAATTTCCCCGTCACGTATTTGTCCGACAAATCCAGACGATACTGAAGCAAAAAAATGACGTTTTTCTTCCGGTTATGTGACTGGGCAGAGTTGCATACTTTAAGCTAGTCTCTATGCTCTAATTGAATTAACCTCGATGAAATGCAGCCTTTCGTCGTTTTATTATTTGCGAAATTTCTTCACTGACTTGTCGTAGTTAAATAAAGAAATGCACTTATTATGTATCTGACCATAACTCCCATGTAGTGTCTTAACTTATTTTCTGTTATACTTTATTTCTTCTTACTCGTATTCTCTCTCATCCAGTTGTCTGTCGCTTCCGTATCACGCAGTTCCTCGCGCTGCTCTCACTCGGCGGAACATAGAATATGAAAAGCTAACCCAAATACGTGAACCACATACCATCCCCTACATTATTCACTCCCCTAAAACATGGAACCTAAATGCCGGCTAGGACCCTTTTCAAATCTGACAAAACAATTTCAAACGGTACAGCTGTAAGGAAATCTTTTTAAAGAAATTTCGACAAGAAGAAATAAGTTTTTCAATTATTTTTCAAAGAGAAATAATTAAACGGTTTTCGGTGGAATGCTTTGTTTTATTTTCTTAAGCCCGGCCCAACTCTTTTACCTAAGTTTTGTTTTTCCCAAGGCAAATTAGAGTTAATTCTTTTATTTTTTAACTGGGGTTATTTTTGAATTTTCTTTTGTCTAATTTTCTTATTATCGACGTTCATATATTTACAATTTTTCATAAATTTTCTTTCACAGTAATACCTTAAAGTTCTGAGGTGACTTAAGACCCTCCCGATGAAATAAATTAAAACGCTATCTTGAACGTAAATCGTTTGTTTTTAATATGGATATGTACTTTTCATAGATATATCTAGTGTGTATTTAACCAACCGGCTCCGTGGCAAAGTTAGATCAAATTTCAAAGCGACCGTACGTTTTTGCGCCAAAAACTCGTCTCACAATAATTCATCCTCAGCTCAGGCATTGACAAACGTAATCAGGTCAAAATTTCTCAAAAAATGATTTTTTTACTTCTATTAGGTATTTAAATAATAAGATTAATAAGTAATACTGTTTATGATTACGTTGGCTTCTCTCAATAAAATAAACTTTGCGACCAAATATATTAATTAAATAAAATGTATCTGGAAAGTTTCCCAAGAAAAGAAACTCAGCGTAAGTTTGACATTCTAACAGCTCGTTTTGAATCAATCTCTTGATTTCTCTTATTCCTGACTTGTGCATTTAATTGGGTCCCAAGAGTTTCAACTGGTAAAACTTTCCTGATTAAAATAAAATAATTTGTATCATTCGCAGTCAAGGTTAATTTTTTTTCCTTATATTTTATCTGATAGCCATAAATAATAATCCGTATTAAATGATTCGGAGCTAAAGCTCCACTGAAATCCTAAATGCTCAATTCAAGGGCAGTATGTATTTAACATGCTACTGGAAACCATTGAGAAAAATATCACATTTATATTTCGGCCATTTTAGAAAATAACTAAAATCCTAAAATCGGTTGGACTAGCCGGTAGCCTGTTAATCTAACGGATGTTTGGGAGTGAAAGATGATTGTTTTTTTGTTCAGATATTTCGAATGTGTATATGTACAACCACAAATACTTCTCAATCGAGTTATTCTATTCACATGGCGATAAATCCAGAAGGAACCCTCGCACATCTTGCGAACCTTCACCTGACATTTGATAAGGCGGACATGCGCGCTTGGGCTTTTCGCTCGCGGCGAGGGCGGGCCGCCCCCGGCTGTGGGGGACAGTCGGCCCGCCGTTCCCGCGCGATACGGTCCACCCTGCACAGAGCACAGTGCACACCCAACAAGCCCCGCCGAGCAACCTAACCTAACTGCCGCCCAACTGCACTGCCCGTATACGTGGGGTTGTTTACAATTTGATAAGGCGACTAATGCATACATTTTCTTTAATCCATTGAAAGTCGCTTAGTTTTTCTCACTAAATTATTAAGTAGTATTGATAAGCCTATTAATTTCATAAGAATGCATTTTTGTCATCTGAACATTAATTCATTGAATTCTGAAAGGATACACTGAAATTCTCGATGAAGAAGAACAATGAATGTTTTATCTGAAAACCAGCCCGTTATTTCATTTTCGTCTTGTGCCGGCTTTTTCTCAATTTCATTAGTAACCTCTAACTTTGACTAAGTGACATTAATTTAAAATCCGACATTCGTCAAACGGTTTTGTAATACTTGCCGCTCTGTCGGTCCGTGTTGTCAATTTGCCGGAGTTCGGTTCTTGTCGCAAATTCGTCAAGTCGTGTTTTTCGTAACCTCACTCCGATTGCGGTTTGGAAAATAGCCTGATTTCAATAAATCATGGACAAGTCTGTGTTACAAAGTTTTTGATGGAGCGGCTAATGGCTAGAAAGTGTCAATATCTTGTCCTACAATAAGTTTTTACGTATGGCTCTAGTTAAAGTGCTCAATTGAAACCAAAACATCGATATCTTTAAATATGTCGGGTTTATCGTAACGTGCCCGTTTCAGTGCCAATATTCTATCGATCGATATGCATTACTAGTTTTGTGCCATCAATATAATGTATAAGAAGAAGCGAAGTGTATTTACTTATTTGTGGTGTATTTATTTGTGAGAGTGACAGTTCGATCAAGTTAGTTTCCCAATCGAATACATCTGTACCGTCGAACGTTACACAGATAATTCACGTGCGGTGGGAAATTGCATTAGGCGGATAAAATGTTTATCCCTTCGCTCGGGTGCCTGAACTCCCGAGGGGGGGTCCGTTAATTACTGCCAATCTTCATTCGGCACTACCCACCACCCGCGGTGCACACATATCTTCATGGATTTGCTACCGCAATCCAATTTACGATCTACTGTGTTGCTCCAGTGCACCTGTGCTTGCTCCATATTATGTTCGGATGAATCCTTCCAGATAATAAAACCCATGTCGCCCAGGGAAACAACCATGAAAAAGACGTATTCCTATTGCCTTCGCTTTAAAATTACGTAAAAAGGATAAAAGATTTAATTTTAAGAGAATATTTTTAAGGAGTTTTGAATCGTTTTCGCAATGTTTTTCCAAATACCGCCACCGGGCGCAGGGGGTGACAATAATAATGGAAATAACAACTTACCAGTAGTTCCAAATCGGCCTGGATCTGTAAACAACAGTCCAATCAGACCCTATCGTCCACCCAGTAATATGCCTATGGCTAATAACAACCCACCGACCATCGGACACCCAGGAATGATGACCAACGGAAGGGCCAGTAACGGGCCATCGATGGTTAATTCTGGTCCCCATGGACTAACCAACAGCCCTAAGATCCTGAACAGGGTACACCAACCCATCAACAACGGACCTCCCAGTATTCATGTAAATGCACCCGTTTACAAAAATGGACCCCTGCAACAAAACAACGAAAAAGTTCTTAACAACAATACGTTCTCACCGAAAAGTATTCATGCTGGCTTAGGCGCAATCAACGGTCCAACCAAAATAAATAGTCCTAAATTAATGAAAAATGAAAATCCTCCAGTACCGCCATCTCAAAACGGAAACGTGGTTCTGAGTAACACGTCATCTCTAGAACGCGATAGACCTCCTTCGGCAGGTTCGACAAGCGAGCAGATGTCCGTCAACCTATCCTCAACGCCTAATAACAACGACAACGACAGCATCCTCGCCTCCAACAACATGTTCAACACCATCAACGGGAACAACAACAACGGGTACCGGCTGCTGTCAGCGCAGGGGATGGAAACCCTCCAGGTATTCCTGAGGGAGCACGGCAACGAATGCATTAAACAATTCGTTCAGGTATATCCTATCTTGTTATACTATATTACATCATAGTAATTGTTATGGATTGTTTAACATTCTCTTTAGGATTCCTCCGTTTCAGTTTTTTTGTGTAATTCAACTTCCCGCAGTTATTGTTGAAATAATACCCAGTAGTGACGTGCCTCAATTTTCCCGATTTCCAGAACAAAACTTGTATTTAACTTAATGTTTTGAATAGTACAGAAAATGTTGAATCATAATGTTTAATGGTTTGTACTTCTAAACGTGTGGATTTAGTTGGAACCATTTCACTTTTTGTAATAGGTACTTTTAATTAAAGTTTTAGTGTTTTCTCAATAATTACTCAATCATGTATTTCCATCACAAAACTACCTTCAAAACTTAAACTTCATTTAAATTTATCGTTTTTGCTCTAGGTCACTTTGAAAAATTGATTGAACAGAATATCGTTGCTGGAAAGGCAACAGTATTTAAGCAACACTTTGGTCAAAAATTAGTTAAATATGCAGTTTGGATTGGTTTTTTTTTTCTGCATTGAATGCTTTGACTCTTGTTTGATTCCGAAGACTTTTGTGGCCCTTCAATGGCGCTTCAGTCCTTTTTCCTTTCCGGTGACGATATGATCAATCCATTTTTTTTAAACGTTACTAAAAAAATATATCGAAGGACTCAAAAATGGCGCTAAACGTCACTTCTAATACTAGCAATACTACAAATGATTTATATGTAAATTTTCTACGGGTAGTTGGGAAAATGTCTAAGGTTTCTAGTGTATAAAATTTATTGACTGCAATCTTTTAAATTCTATTAAAAACATGCTGGAATGTCAGTAAAAGGTGCAGTTTGAACCAGGCAAGGTATTTTCGAAATTTTTACTTAAAATTCCAGTATGCATTTCATAAAGAATATAAAAGATTACTGTTTTGAAATTATATTCACCGGAAACTCTTGACATTTTCCTAACTACCCGTAAAGAATTAATTGATAATTTTTTTTAGTATTACTTGTATTAGGAAGCTAAAAAGTGTGTATTTTTGGGTGCTGACCCTTAAGTAGCGTTATCAATAAATAAAAAATGCAACTATGTACAAATTAGATTGAAAGTAAGAACTACAAATGTTAATTCGAACTCAACAATTTTTATTGGAATATGTGTACAAATTCAATTTACGATGAGCACTAATATTTCAATAAAATCGATGATGTATTGACGTAAAGCGATTTCATTTTATCTGGTGCCCGTGTTTTGTGTATGTGGTTGAAATGATATGGAAGAGTTTAGATTAAACTTTTTGACAATATTTTTCAGCAATGTCTTGAAAATTTTCTTAATTTTTTAAAATTAATTTACTTGAAAAAAATTCTAAAACTTTGAAACATTTCATGCAGTCATATTAACGTTTTTTCAGTCATTTAACACCAAGTAAGAACCCAAAATACTCGAGAATAGCACAAAGGTAATAATAATAATATTTGGATAATTTGTATAGCGCCGTTTTTGTGAATAATCACCTCAAGGGCGCTGTACAAATCTTAATTTCTACTTAATATTAATTCCTAGTTTATATAATACAAATACGTAAGTACGGGAAGTAATACAAATTATAGTAAGTATGTACTCGCATACCGAAAGGCTCCATACTTAGTTTTTACAACGTTAAAGACCCTCCTTACATCCTCTCAAGGCGTTGAAATGACCATCTTATTATTTAGATCTAGCAAATTATACAATACAGCTTTGATCGTTAGCCTTTTCCAAACTTATTGTATTACCTCTTTTACGGACGGAGTTCACCTTACGGAGCAAGTTATCGATACGAGTTCATTTAGATCCAATGTTTATGCTCCATGAAGTTTTATATCGACAGTTAATTAGTGTGTGAGAATTTTTGTAAGAAAGGCACGGGGATCTTGTGATTAGGTGGCCCTTCAAAGTATAAATCATCTCGGACGCCGTGCGCCGGGAGCGTGAACGAAACGCGGAGTAATTAAAACCCGATGACAGCCTCGACTGGCAGATCAGGGCGATGATGGATACTGGAGGTAGTCACCGTGTATCGATGAATAAAAGTTCTCAAAGGGCTGAAATGATGAAAGGGTATATTCTAAAGAGTATGAAATTTTAACGTATCTGAGCTGCGTTCCGTTTTTACCAATAAAACTCGAGAGCTTAAATTAAAATAAATCAAAATAACGGTTTTCACGGATCTATAGAAGCGGCTCTCTTCGGGCATAGTAGATGACATGCTGAGCTCTTGAAATTCCTATAATAGTTTTTGTTTGTGTTTATACGAAGACGGTCTGCGTAGGTCCCGTGAGCATACAAGCTGTATTTATCGTCGCTCATGCTTCACCTTATTATTTTGATAGTCGTCCAGTTCGTTTAATGAAGTTTGTCAAGGTCCACATCATGATGTTCTACTCCCCGTGTATCTGAGCCTTCTTTCCATCAATGCAGGACATTGTCAACCTAAATGTTTATCAGGGTTTATAGGGTGTTTGGCGATGTCTCTCTCCTAGGTCCACAACATGGTATTCAACTCCCCGTGTACCTGAGCCTTCTTCCCATCAATGCAGGACATTGTCAACCTTATCGTTTATCAGGGTTTATAGGGTGTTTGGCGATGTCTCCTAGGTCCACATCATGGTATTCAACTCCCCGTGTATCTAAGCCTTCTTCCCATTAATGCAGGACATTGTCAACCTGAATGTGTTTTTTTTTTTTCATCTTGTACATATTTAATTTATAATTAATAACAACACTTTTGTTGTGCGCCGTAGTTAATAAAAGTTGACAAACTCTATATATACAAGACGAGTAATTCAATTAATCCTTTTCGGTGGGGAGCAGACTGGCACGTTTCCGGGGGTCGGATTTTATTATAAACGTCGCCGAAGTTGAATTCAAATCATTTACTTCATAAAATTACTTACCGAACTTTGGAAAATAAACTTTAAAATGTTTTCGCAACGGAGAGAATATGGAGTCCCTGCACCTTAATCAGTATTTTTGGTTTCAACTCGAAAGTAAATTATGGATTTGTCTCATCTTATCTTAATAAAAGGGGAATCTAGATTCACGGTTTGTGAAAAAGATGCGAGAATGCCAAATATCTCGTACACATTATCTTTTTGGTTAGTGAAAGCTTGCCTGTTTTGTTTTGTTCGAGCACACAAGTTCAGATGTGTCCTAGTGTTGGTTCATCTGCCTCATCTACTTTTTTCTCGTAATATAATGCTACTTTCTAAGCCTCTAACCCCCGTAGACTCTAAAACATAAAATAAAGTTTTTTTAATGTTAGAAAAATTTCTCGTTTATCCACTTTGTCGTTTAATCTCAAAGATTACAATCTTCCATTTATTTGGTTTGAGAAATAATAATACTCCGTGGTGTTTCGCTTATATTCAAGAGCTCTCTCAATTCGTCTATTGTTAAAATTCTTTTCAATGTGCCCCTTGAAAGCGGCTTTTCATGTTAATGTCATATTCATTCTGGTTTTATTCTTCTTATATCAGAAACTTGGAAATACTTCCGTCCACAGAATTGCATATTAAATTATTTTCTCTTAATGGAACATTATCACAATTTTTTCAAAATATACTACAAAGCCCTACGTAATTCGAACCGTATCTTTCGTATAATATAACCCAGTAATATTATTCTCCCCGTAATCTGCTCTTTCGCGAAACTAAACACCTCTTCCAACTTAGTCGATCAAATAAAACTGTTTAATTATTTCGGAACCCAAAAAATAAAATGATTTTAACTTATGTCAGAGGAACACCGCCGGCGAAAGTTTCGACACGCTGAATTAACCTTAACGACTTTGCCGTGAGTTTTAGATTCTCTAACGTTTCCTACCTTAGGTCTACCTTCATACATCCAACGATTCATACTGCTAATCTTACCGCACACCTTCCCGTGCCCACTTACCTGTCACCCCGACCGACGTTAAACGAGATCCGACTGGAAAAAAGACTGGAACGTAATTCTCAGTACATGCCGAAAGGCCAATAACCATCCTGTACTAAATTTATCTCATTAGTTGTTAAATGCTGTCGCCCGTTTCACTTCCTTCTCGTTAAAGAGTGGCATTTTGACATTTATATACCGGGCAAAAGCTTTCGACGTGAAAAGTTTTTTTTTTCTGGAACACGTATGGACAACAGACGAAATCACCTGCAGGCTTTTTGCCGAATTTTTAGGACCACGGAATCATAAAAAAACTTTAATCCCTTGGGCTAACCACGCACAAAAAGCTTTTATGAAACGAACTTTTCATGGGGTGCGCTTTTAACGTTATATGGATTGTGTCTTAGTTCAGTTTAAAACTTGTTTTTACAGTTTTTAGTTTATTTGACAACTTACCCGACATTCCTAAAAAAATATAGGAATAGTTATTTGTAAAGTGTTACCTTTTAGCGTAAAGAAAAGGTTTTCTCATGTTGTCAACTATGTACTTGTTTGCCATTTTGTAAAGTTTTTTTTATGGATCACAACAATGTGTGGGCTCTTCTATTGGTGAGACGATCTTCCGTTTAGAATTTTGTACACATTTTAATAATATCCTAACCTTTTCTGAATTTGTTTGATATTTGATATAATGAAATATTTCAACGGTATCAATGTTAGCATGTTGGCAAGTATTTTAACCATAGAATGTTTTAAATTATCATTTAGACGGATACCGTGTTGTGATTATAGTACTTGTACTTGGATCCTGGAGATTCGGGTACAAAATGGATAAATGCACAAACAAATGAGAATTTTCCGGGCTGTTTGTGTGTTTATTGAATGGATTTACAGCTGTCGGTCTGTAGTTTATATTGAGACTTCATTCAGAATATAATAGGGATAAGATGATTAAAATAATATTATGACGAAGCGTGCCCTCACTATGAATAATTAAGTCACGTGCAGCGTCCAGTACCTACATAGCGTGTTAATTTATAGAAATTATGATATTAGCGCAGGCGTATTTCTGATGTCCCAAATTTGAAGCACAGGAGAAACCATTATTATGATGGGGTCTAGAACACTGACGACCTTCATTAGTCGCCCGCCCGCCCGCCCCGCTAAACCTAACCGCGTATCCCCCCCCCATCCTGGACTCCTGGTTCATCTAGCCATCTCGAACCGTTAATTTAACACGCTTGGCCTTTAAACCCTTCTCGATTTGTTGAGCTTTCTGCGGCGGTTCATGAAAATTACCTATTTGGATTCAAAACGTTGCCTTTACAACTTTTTTGTTTGTTTTAAGGGGAAACGTAATAAATTAGTGTTTCAATCAACATTGTATATTGAATAAAGACTGAGATTGTACATAGAAATTGTACAACAAGTTATTTCAAAAATATTAATATTTAACTACACCTATTTTGAGTGGCATGTTCGAGAATAGAATCTATCGGAATCAGTCAGATACGTTTGCTAAATATAAATATATTGTTCGTGTTTTTGTTCACTCGGTCCCTTATGTTGCGTCACCTGACTGTGTCCAATATATCGTGAAATATTGTCAGCAAGTTTCAGTAACGTTTTTCTTAAATTTTCCAAAAAGCTCTCGTTCAATAAAAAAAACCCAAAATAATAGACGTATAAAAATACATCGCAGCTGACATAAATGCTTATTTCTAAGAGATTTATTTGATTTTATTCAATATTGTTTTTACCAACATATTTTCAAAACGTTGTGAACGCAATATTGCCAACATAAATCCACATCTTAATTTGGCAATGTGATGAACATCTCTTCTTATAATAAATATTATCTTTTATATTGGCTAATAATAATATCGGCGACCGTTAAGATTGAGACATAAATCTTTTGTATACATTTATATAAAGAGCTCATTTATGTCCCTTGTCCAGGAAGAATTTATCGTCTCACTCTGACACGGATCTTCCATTTGTACATTCACCGTTTTTATGTAGAGAGAAGAAAATCCGGCAATACACATTAATATTTGATGTCCGTTTTGTGGCCAAGTCATTTCGGTTTATCGTTGCCTTCATTTCGTCAAATTGTCCTGTTTATCACAGGACATCGCCGTATCGCCAAATAATTATTTTAAAATTCTCGTTAGTATGGTCTTGTTTTTTGCCGTCAATAAGTAAAAATCCTTCAATTATAATTTATTTTTATTTAGGAGAAAACACAGATACAGACACTAACAAATAAACAATATTAAACATGACGTATAGAGAATTCGCCTGCATCCAAACTATTTCCCACATATTAAGCACTTATGAGCAGCAATAGATGAAGCAAGGTAGATGGTGTAATACCTACATACGAATACATTTGTTATACATATAAAAGTGATGGTAAGTGTTGTTTAAATACAATAAGCAGTAAATCTCATGTTATTATCATGTCCTTTACAGAATTAAAGCCTTTATATTTCCAACTAAGATAAGGGATGAATCGAGGGGTAAAAGTGAGTACAGTACCCGCATAAAAATACCTTTAAGGAAAAACTAGAAAAAGGCTACACAAAAAAGTACACATTTTGATGAAACATGCTAAAAATGGGCTATGATTTCTGATTTTTTTGACGTGTCCCCCATACAAAAGCAAAAACGAGTAAACCTCAGAATAGCTAAAAACACACGGAGGGTCATTAATACCGCTTTATACGAAAATTGCTTTCGCCGTTTCACATAAGACCGTTCGGTTTTAGACCATAGACACCCAATAAGAAAGAAAGAGCGATGTACAAAAATAACTGATTCTTTATGTTTTCAATAAAATTGATACTGATTGAATGATTAGATTTAAATTCAAAAGATATTTCGTTTAAATTTTAGGAATCTTTTGCAATTTAATATTATCATACTAAGAACTACTGACCAATAAAATTAAGATATTCCTTCAACGCATCCCGTTTTGATAACATTGCAGCTTTTGCAGACTAGGTACTTATCTGAGAGTAATAAAAGACTCAACAGAGTTCAGAGCCAAACTCAAAACTCATTTTTTCAGAAAATCATATCCATAATCAAGATGTAACAAGCCCAATAGAACCAAGAAAACTTTTCAGACTCTCATTCCTTAAATTCATTAGAAGATTATCACTATTATCTGTTCTTCACTACGAAAAATTAAAAAAATTAAAAATACCTCCGATATACTTTATTTTAAATTTGCCCTCATGCCCCAAAAATGAAAAATAATAATGAAGAACCAAAAAAAAAAAGAAACAAAAATAAAAAATAAATAAAAATTTAAGTTATTTAAATTTTAAGTTATCATGATATGGTGATTGTGTCCTGCCAGAAGTGACCTGCCAGGTAAGTATGATGCTGTATATTTATATAAACTAGGAATTAATACTAAGTAGAAATTAAGATTTGTACAGCGCCCTTGAGGTGATTTTTCACAAAAACGGCGCTATACAAATTATCCAAATATTATTATTATTTTTATTATCTGTGACCAAATAATAAACACTTAAAGCGTCTTTAAAACTTCTTGATATTACAGCGATATTTTCCTCTGATCGATGGTATTTGATGCTGTTTTTTTCTTGTAATATATTTTGTCTACTTTTTATTGCTGCCTTTAATCTCTGATTACAACTCGGCATTATTTTCAAAATGTGTTTGTGAATTACACAAACCAAGTTTTAGTGTGGATAGGGCACGATCGACGAACGGAATTTCGCTAAGTGAGAATCTATGAGCAGTGCTCAGAGTGCTCAGAGGCGGCGAAAGATACGTTCACATCAGTCTTCTAGTATTTTATCTGCTTTGAGGGGTAAAATTTAAGATTTAATTTCAACAAAGTGGAAATTACCGAGTTGTTGATTAGTGAGTTGGTAATCGAAAAATACTTTAATCAGTTATACTTTGAAAAGTTTATAATTAACCCCCATTTATAAACATATTTCTAATTTTTCCTATAGGCATTGAGAGATTTTATATAATCTCATAAATTCTACAAAATCATTCACGAGATCTGCGAAAATTTCCGATGTCGTTAAAAGATCTCTTTTAATGGAAATTTGTTTGTTCCTCTCAATTACTCCTCAAACTTTAGTCAAAATTTAAATTTTCTGCCCTTTTGTTCGGAATTAATGAAGTATTCTTTTATTTTCACTCCATTCTTTCTTCTTTATAATTACGTCATTCTAAATGCCCTCGCATTTTATTTTTTCTCAAATGGCCTATAATCCGTGCCATTATAATGCTAAGGCACCTTTCTATTTCGCAATTATTTATTCGTATTCATTACTTTCATTTAAAAACCTACCGTGGAAGAGGTGTGTTTTGTTCTAGCTAATTTAATTAACCGGCCTTTAATCAGTCAGTCAGTCAGGCTTAAATCACCTGAGTTCCAACAATTAAAACGGACGTATCTAACCGTTCTTTCTTTTTTATTATGTTTCTCTTTATCTCGATTGCGCGTTTGAAAATTAAGTTCGTCGGGAGTCTTTTTCTGGTCAGTGGCAACCACTAAAAATGTTATTATTAAGTATAAATATATTATTTTTGTCATGGCAATACCCTTGTAGTGGCAGAAATTGAGTAGAAACAGATGCCGGGTGTTTTTTTTACTACCAATCTGAACAGGTCCTCAGACTTATCCTTCGGTGCCATTTACTAGCGGAGTTTCGCGACAATCATTTTGAACATCTTAATCTTCCGCAGGATAAAAGAGAAAAAAGGCATTTACCACGGTTTAGTTCCATAAGTTCTTCAGAAACACAGATTTTTCGGATCAACGTCATTCTAAATCATTCATTTTAAAACAAGTTGAGGGAAACGGTTTTGTTTCCTGAGGATGTCGCCGGGGTACGCGGTTTTTTTCTTATTTGTTGTGACAAGGAACTCCCTTATAAGACGCACACGAAGTAACACTTCCTCGCTAGTCAAGTGTTCCTTCTAGGCACATTCTCCTCAAAGTCCACATATTAATAACAATAAATCTCGATATTGTTCTAGATTTCAGGATACAATCTACCATTCCATACAATGGGGCACGAGTGGGTACAGCACTCCACCATAAGATAGCGTTCATTCATCTTCAAATTCTTGCTCCGCAGAGAACTCTTCAAACTTTGCCCATCCAATGTCCGGACGATGTAATTAAGTTCTTGCATCGAACTATGTTTGTAATGGTCTATGACCGGCCAGCGAAATGTCAACATGTTAGCCGATCACAATTTAATTACAGATTGCCTGATGGGGGGATGCCTTACAACATCGGTCGCATGATTGCCAATCGTTTGTACGATACTAAATTATTTACTATGATCGTATTCAATTAAGAATCACGCATTTGACGGGCCGTTAGTATTTACGTTATGTTCTTTTTATCTTTTCAACGTTTAGAAAAATTAATAAACTACACCGAAATAGATTTTCTTTTATGAAAGACACTCGTGTGGCTGGGGAAAGTGGGAGGGGGGAAGATTAAGAGTTGGGATCTGGCCATTTCATGCAACGTTTCTTGTATAAATGGTGGTCTCCCGACAGGGTGATACTGATATCGGTACCAAATGAGGTGCATATAATTTAGAATATATTTTTCATTTTTGATATTTTGTTTGCCCTCTTTGGGGTTTAAACACGTGCCTTCTGGGCACAGATTCAAGAAAACTTCCGCTCACGTAGGTCGTAGTTATATGTTACATATATATTAATGGATGTAAAAAATATTTGTCAAGTTAAACAACCATTAATGTTGATTACTGAAATAATATTTACAATCTTCAAATAATATGAAAATAGAAAAAGACACGGAAAAAAAAAATATTAGGTTGTGACCGAGACGAAGTCAACCCTTTTTTATTTTATGTGTATTTTCCAACCTAATATTTTCATATTCTCTGAAGGTTATCTTTCAGTTGTCAATATTACAATGAAGAGTAAAAAAGTTAATTTAAATTGAAACAACTAGTAAATAGTTTATGCAGTGTAGTAAACTTTAATTAATAGATCTACTTTCAAAATGTTACATACTCTATTATCTACATCCTATATTTATTTCAGAAGTAAACCGGTTAAGGAATTACATTAATCTAATCATTTACCTACATCATAATAATATCAACACACGGAGTCGGTAGTTCATACTTGGATTGATCCGTTTTCCTCACAAAGCACATAGTGTGTATTATATTGTAGCATGCCTACGTTTAGTCCAAAGCTCTCGCGAATATCTTCGTATGCATATACGAGTACATATGTAATACAATCTCTCTGCATAATGAGGCAGACCTACCTGGTACCTGTTGGGTAGGTCTCCAATTAACGTTCATCCACCGCCACAGCCTGCAGGCTAGTTCCGACTACGGACTACGCTACGCTTTACTTCCCACATTGCTGACCGCACTCGGATTCATATTAAATCTAAGGAGGTTCTTACGTCAGCAGTTCTCGGTTACAACTAATCCCACAAATTAATATGATCCACTGCTGCAACCTTTTCAAGAATTCATAAACTTTTTATTTTATTATTTCTTACCTTGAGATGGAACGTTATATAACTTGTTTTTTAATATAAATATATAATATAAGTTTTATAATATAAGTACCTACTTTATTTGAGTTCGAATCTACCTAGTTTTAAATGCAACCGTTCCTCTTTCAGGGCAGTGTAAAAACTAAATAATAATAATGCAATTTTTTTTAGAACTCATTGCGAGTAATATATCATGAATAATTTTTTTTTTGTAATATATTATCAATTTAAATTAAGAATATAAAATAAATAATGTTTTAGAAATCAATAACAAAGGGAAAATCCCATTGTTTTGTAATTAAGAAATCCTCGATAATAATGAAGACTTTATTAATAAAATCGATTAAACTTACTCACCTCATACCCCATGTTCCCGGTAAACTCTTTGTTGATCTTCACCCCCCAACTTTACTTCCATCTCTATATATGGTGTAACTTATCTGTATTCCATCTGACTAACTACAAACTATAGCTGGTACTTACCTAATATATTAATTACTTTTAATATAATATAACGATTCGTATTCCTGATTCAATAATGGTAACGTTCATATTATTGTTCGTGTTATGTCGTATATTATAATTATTTTATTAGTTATATTGACACGAATACAATACAGTTGTGTCCGAAATTAGTTAACTTTCAATTCGTCTAAAGTTTGTACAGTGATAGTTTTTTTAATGTGATGTCTACGGCATTTACATCGCCCGTATTTTCCACATGGCAAAAACTCCCAGCATGTGTGTTCGAAATTTATTTAACGGCTATGACGTCATTGAAAAATACGTGAATCGCATTTACAATTTGTACTCAATTTTCGCTTGCGTGTATGTAACATATCACCCTGATTTTGCAGAGCGACATGGGTTTATTGCACACCAGATTTTAAATCTCTTTTAGAATTTTCACGTATTGTAAGGAGGATGAGTTTTAAACGAGCTGGGGTGCCCGTTTAAAACTTATAAGACGAATTACTGCATTGAATAATTTAAAACCTACCAATAATAATCATAATACTTGGCTATTCTTTATAACGTCATTTTTGTTCAGCGCTAAAATAGAATGTACAATTGAACAGTTCAAAAATAAATCACGGACCTTCATTATTTTGAATAACTACTGCAATTTTTACGGTTTATTGTAAATACAATTATACCTTTTTTCTGCACGTTTAAATAATTCAGTCAATATGTTGAGTTGCTTAAAATTAATTTTGCTATTTTTATGGTCTAGTTCCGGATAGTAATTTCCAAACTTTTCCATTCCCCGTTTTTTATCGCTTCATTACATTCCCTTCTTAATGAAAGTCTTACTCGGTGTGACTTTTTATTATTTATTTTGAAATATTTCGATTAGCGATGGGAAAAAACTTCACAGATTTGTGAATGCTTCACGAATTGCTAGTTCTTAAAAATGAATCCTTCACGGTGAACAGTTCAATCGAAGTAACAGATCAATCGCGGAATTCCTCGTTGGGGGAAGGGTGGCTAGCGATAAATATACCAAATAATAGTCACGTTTTTTTCTTAAAAGTTTTATTCGGGGCAGCTCTCCCAACCACATAAATTGATGTACTCGTATGTACTTACATAGAACAAGCTTTTTTGTTATATTGAATTTGCACTCACTCTTTCATTATTCTCTAGCAAAAATTGTACCGTGTAGAAAAACTTCTTCTTTCTTTCTTCTATGTGTGTGTTGATGAATTGTCTATTACTGGTGATTTCTAGAATGATTTCTAGAATGACAGCGCGCATATGTTTGAATTGCTGGGTGTATCATGACTTAATAGAGAACTTGCAAAAAGCAAATGTAGTACTTGCGAAATTTCCAGTTTCTGTAACATCTTTCAGGGCTTTGAATATTTCTTACTGTACACAGTTTGACAGTTTGGTTAGCAATAGGTAGAATATTGCGCAAATGACGATTCATATTAAAGGCATTGCCCCCCTTTATGGATAAAACTTTAGAACAAAAGTTGCATTTGGCCTGGTAAACCCCAACTTCCTTAAAATAAGCCCATATTTCACTTTTCTTTCTCGTTGAACGGCCAGCCATAATTTTAGGTAGAGATTGAAAGGTATTGTAAACAGAGATATTAAAAAAGTTCAACAGAATAATTCGTAAAAAAACACAATTTTAAATCACCAAAAAACACTCTGAAAAACTAGTGTCATACTCGTATAGACAAAACAAACAAACAAATCAAAAGCAACTGTCACGAGAAGTAAAATAACAATTGAACTGTGGATGATGCGATACTTCAATCAACATAAAAGCTAAAAAAAACTAAGAAAAGCTAACATTGAAGTTCGAAGTAGATGCCATAGATCGTGCAAGCGGAACTACCAACTTCAATTAAAGTATTTGTTCAATGAAAAATGAATGAAGTTGGGACTGCCGCAAAAAGAAGTCGTTCCTCGAAGTAGTTCCTACGAAGCGGTCTCAACGCTAATTTCGATGTAATCTGTTGATTACAAAAAAGTGTGATTTCTTATTCTGGGTACGTCAGTTGTAATAATTTCCTAAACAAATATCTTTTCTGAGTAAGTAATCATATGTCAGTCTCAACACGGTGGTTAATTTGCTTTTGACATATTAGGTTATGAACAGCATCACCATGATTCTGGCATATGCCTAATTTAGGAGGTCGTAACATGTTATATTTTTTAATCTGTATCCTATTTAATAATTTACTAAAATATTGAAATAATTATTTTAAAAATTCTTTATTTCTAGCGGTCTCAAAATCCACGACATCGTTATTTAATATAATAATGTCACAAATGGGTACGTTTATGCATATTTGAAAAAAATAACGGTGTAATAAACCCTGACAACTGGCACAAAATGGTATGGGAGAAGCTGGAATTCGTCTATCCTTCGGCAACCCGCACTCCGCCGCAATCACACATCGCCGAGTATTTTAGTTTCACACGTGCATCGTATGGGTACCACGGTTGTGGGAGCAAAATATATGCTTGTTTTTAAGAAAGGCCGGATTTATCAGGATGGCGTGAGAGCTAGGGCTATCTCTCAGTGGAGTGGGTTTCACACATTAGCCGATTGCCACTCGAATTTACAGGTGGAATTAATTGCCTAGAATACAGGTGGAATTTCCCGAGTCTCTATTTACCGCAATGCCTCTACGATGCAACGCTGTGGCCGAAGTTCTAGTAGTAGTCTATATCTATTTATGGTTTTAAAGTTTATTTTGTAGAACTCCATTTTAATTTTTATGTTTTTTAATTTTATTTAAACAATAATTATTGTTATTTTAAATTTTAAAAAACAATTTTTAGTCAAAAGCTCTGCGATGTAATTAGTTTCATGCGTGACAGCTGTTTCGCCTTCTGAGGGCATTATCAAACTGTATGCCCTCAGAAGGCAAAACAGCTGTCACGCGTAAAAATAATTACATCGCAGAGCTTTTTACTAAAAATTGTTCTTTAATTTAAAATAATAATAATTATTTTTTAAATAAAATTAAAAAACCTAAAAATTAAAAAGTAGTCTATATCGTCACAGTTCTTCATTTTATTTTATTTATTCATGGATTTTTATAGTTAAACCCGTTTCGTTGCTGTTATCGGTCACTTGATTTTTTTGGGCTTGAAGTGTATCAATATTCAAAAGGTCGAAGAGTTGAATAATTTAATTGTTATTTTAGCATCAACATGATCATTATTTACCCCATCAAAAATACACGGTGGTTGCTGTATCGGTCACTTGATTTGTTGGTCAACTTTGGCTTGAAGTGTATCAATATTCAAGAGTTAACACAATTAATTGTGATTTCAACATCAACTTGATCATTATTTATCACATCAAAAAATACACGGTGGTAAAGAACGTTATTATACGAGTAGTTTAAATGTAATGTGCTAGACTCACCCGTAATGTCGACTAGCTTTTGACATAAAGCGTCAAGTCCTTTGAGAATTACCTCAAGAATGACTCTAAACGTTACTTTGTACCATTCTAATATAAGCAATACTACAATTCGTTTATCTGCAAATTTTTTATGGGTCTAAGGTTTCCAGTGAATATAATTTTTGAACTGCCATCCTTTAAATTATATGAAAAACATACTAAATTGCCAGTAAAAGGTGCAGTTTGAAAACCAGCAAAGGCATTTTGAACGTTTTAACTAAAACTCCAGGGTGCATTAAACCTTAGATATTTTTTTAATACCCGTATAGAATTAACAGATACATAATTTGTAGTTTTGCTTGTACTAGTGTGTATTTTTAAGTGCTGAGCCCTAAGACTGAACAATTGATTGTAGTGAGTGCCTAGTTTTTGTTCGACTTCTCCCGATAAACATCTTTCTTCGAACTCCACCTCACATTATTGAAGAATCGAGACATTGGGAGGTGAGTGAGGTCCAACTGTAGGAGTTTGTTCCAACAAAGATCTGTTTTCAAGTTCAAGTTAAATAAACAGAAAAGCACGGTTTTTTTTTTATTCTCCCTGTACAATATTAATAACGCTACCATCATAGACCATCCCGGTCCGTAAGAGATTTGAATTTAGTTTACTACTGCATGTTATTTTGTCCGGTATTATATTATAGTCCGAGCTTTTGCTGATATAACTTATTCTAATTCTAGGGTTGTTGCGGTTTCCACGGCCGCCGGTGTAACTCTTGAAACAGCGTTAGTAAAGTATTGTGCGAAATTTGAAAGCACGGCCAACGCGGGGGGCGCTTCTTCAAAGCTGATTGTACCCCCGGGAAGGGCCCGCAATGTTTTGTATTTACGACATGTTCATATGAACTATAAAGCTTGCCTGTTTACAAAAACATTATTTCGCACTTACGCAAACCATTTTGGCCGTATTTACAACGTGGCATATTATTTATATTCGCTTTCGGTGAACATTACTATGTAACTTGAATAATAAAAAGTTTTAACCTTTGAAACGAATATGCGTGACGTTAATTTAATATACGTTGCTAAATTTGCATTCATGTCAATGTTCTCTCGGTCGCGGATAGGCCACCTTTATAACACCGCAATTCTGAACTCTTATTTTTGAAGTGTGCATCCTATACGTGTGTATCTTAACCGTGTCAACGCGTTTATATTAAAAGTGCATTCGCAGTCATATATTGAAATCCCGACAGTAGACTAGGAATGTTTGGACCCGACGATTTCTTTACTCGCTTCCTAGTTCTCTCTTGTAGTCCCTCATATCTCATTACGCCCCGTCTCAATGGCGCGAACATTATTGGATTCCCGCTGGTGTTTGAATTCTCGCCGTATCAATCAATTGCCAAGAATGCTTTCTACTACTCGCATGGGTCTATCCTCTTCCAACACCGAACCCCTCGAACGATCCCGAAGCCTATCATAACATTTTAGCTATCGGGGCACTGTGTAGAAAGAGAAAGAGTTCAACACACCGTTATAAATACAAATTGACTAATTGGATTGACCTTTCTTGAAAATGAAAATCGACCGGTGTCAGTGAGCGACATTTGAAATCTTTTCTGGGAAAATCTTGTATTTGAATTTACCAAATACTTACAGTCGACAAAATTGAAACCTTTTGTGAAATGCCTGGCTTAGAGTATGGCTAACATTGGCATTTTCCTTGTTTAAATAGCCTAGTTTTAGGCGTAGGTGTTTATTTAGTCAAAACAAGGAATTCGCTTTGATTTTAGGCACAATTCATCCCTACAACAAAATAAAAAATATTTTTGTTGTAGGGATTATATATGTATAAAATATTTGGATAATTTGTATAACGCCGTTTTTGTGGAAAATCGCCTCAAGGGCGCTGTACAAATCTTCTTTTTTTTAATAAAGAAAGATATTTTCGGGTTACGAAGACTTACTAGAATTTTTAGACAATATTTGAAAAAACTCCTACTCCTCCAATGACGGCGGACTTGAACCCACGAAGTCTGGGTGGAAACCCGATACGTTTATCCACTCGGCTACTAACCGGTCATTTCCTAGGCTATATCTTATGGTATTACTAACTACATATAATCTATGGCACATTAATATTTATTTAAATTATGTACAGAGATAATATTTAGAAGAAAAAAAAATTACCTGGCAGCTCACTTCAGATAAACACAATTATTTTATTTACTTTTGCTAAATTATAGTTCATATTTATTTATGTTTTTTGTTGTTGGGTTTGAGGGCATGACAGCAAATTTAATAATGGGCTTTCTGAATTTGTAGTACAGTGATCTGACTAAAATGTATTTATCTAAAGGCGATTCGTCGCTCAATAGGAAACAGATTATGGTGAAAATCTTCTACTGGCATTATCCATGGTCGGAAATATACATGCATAATACACAAACGGTTTATAAAAAAACATTTTCACCCTGATCCTGTAATCTTTATCTTACCGATTTCAGCCATTGCTATTTTTAGAATATCTACATTGCTCTTGCAACTCTTTTGAAATCTTTAATTTTGTTTATGTGATACCGCTCAAAATGACCGAAGACAGTAGTACTGTGACATTTGCGAGGCTGAAGAAAGTGGGGTAGAGGAAGAGAAAGGTTGCGATATTGGTAGATATAAAACACATAGATGAAGCCATTTCAAACAGCGTTTCGATTGTGGATGGTAGTCTCCCACCTCTATATTTTAATTTATTTCAATTCTACACGTAAAAAATACGTTGTCAAAGTCTGCTTCCCCCTCTTCCAATTTTTATTCAATTAATTTCTCGATCAAGCGCATCCCAACTTTAAATCGACTTAGCGCCGCAATTTAAAAGCGACGAACCTGGGCCAAAGAACTCCAAGAGTGCAGGCGAACAAAAAAAAACAGCTCACATAAGTTGGATAAGTCTCCGTATCGCCAGCTTTAGTCGCAAGTCGCTCATGACGTACCCTCGGGCCGTCAAATCCCCAAGCCTGCATTTTCCCACAGTGATCAGCCGAGCGCTGAACGCCACGACTCTCCGCCAACTTTAGGGTAAGACTAAACTGCTTCTGTCGATCACGATTAGCTATTAACGATTTCATCCACTTGGCCATTGTCTGTAGAGAGCTCTTAATCTTTCAACTTTATTATTTGTAATGCTGCTTCAAGACGTGAATTTTATTGTAAGCCCGACGAATGTTTGTAACTCGTAAGTAATTCTATTTTTATCAGCGCTTTTTAAGTTACATTATTTATTACTGAAAATTGTGATGGAACGTGCTGGTTTCGAAAGCTCGAAGGCACGAACATCTTTTCAAATAGTAAGATCCTCAAGTAGGGTACAATGTATTACTGTGTCTGAATGTTTAACAGTGTTTCTCTCTGTACAGTTATGTAATGTCTTTTGACTTGTCACTTTATAAATATGTATTTTTTAAATTAAGAGAGAATATGTTGATTATTTTGTAAAAAAAAAAACATTTTCAACGTGGGTTTCAAACGAATAAATTAATTCGTGTTGCCATCATTTCTCGCGACAAAGGATCAATATAATGTATTAATCTATTATGTTGATCAGTCCTGCCGAATATGATCGTTTTATTTCCTACTTCTGTATATTCCACTCCTGTGGAGTCACAGTGCGACATGAAGTTGGCTGGTAATTTTCTCCTCTTCCGCGACACATAATCTAATCAGAACGCCACCACTTCCGCCGCGTTCAATAGTCCAAATTTAGTTAGGAAATTCAGCCTTTGAAAGTTGTTGCGGGCGGTGCATGACCCGGTGTATAGGCACCGTACCGGTACAGACTTTTCTCAACCGCGCCTCGTGTCGCTTTTTTCCGATCTCTACATTCCATACCCGAATAAACTTGAAACTTTTGCTCCCATTTTTTCCTCCATCCATTCCATGATATAACTCAGTTTGGGTGCCGCCTCCAAGTTGTGCTCCTTTCGAACGGCAGATTTATGATACAAGTTTAGTGCGGTATGTGGCATTAATTGGTGGGCGTCTAGGGCTTCTTCTAGGTCTCGACTTAGTTTTCAAAGTCGTCATAAAAAAACTGTATTTTTACGTTCATTCGCGAACGTGACATACTACCGTAGATTAACATTCGGGCCTCGAAAGAAACCTCCCGCCCCCCCGGTACGACCACACGAAAACTTCTCAATTCCACTTCAATTTGATATATCTGCATTATGTCGTAGTAAATGTTTTGAGCTTCTTGTCTCACCCGTTTAAAATATTTAGTAAAAATTCATGGCGGATATTTTCAAGAATCTATAATTCAGAATGGGTTCATATGGAAACCACCGCGCATCCTTCCTTATTCATAAAGGTTCGCTTGATCAAATTCATATCGTAATACGTTTTTATCACGTATATTTCACTCTGCTATTTATATCGATTGTCACGTACTTGGTTACGTTTTGAAAGTAATCTGTTTCCCATTGTTTCCACGATATCTCTTTTCGTTTAAATCTTCGGGTTACATCTTGGTAAGGCGGAAATATATCTTGGCGCATTATCCATCATCTCTTTCTAGCGACATGGTGTGATGGGATTTTAAAGGCACGTCTCTGATGTGATAGGGCATACTTGAATCATATTAGGAGAAAGGATTGGATGGAGATAACAGTTATATTCCCCGGCAGACCTGATTTATAGATCCAACTACTGAGTATGGCTATTAGATTCTTATGTTGAGCAGTGTTTTTTTTTAAAATTAAGACTGATTGACAAACATCGCACCTTCTCTGATTTACAGATGGTGCGATGGGTTTTTCGAACTGGAACGGAGTCGAAACGAAGAAAATAATAACTGCTGCGGATTGTTTTCTACATTATTCATGTTTAACTTTAAAACATTTGATACATTAGATACGGTATCCCTTCATCGCATTGCTAAAATTATTATTGTTTCGGGGCGGAAAAATAAATCATTTTGCACCATTCATCGTCCCGCTTTGTTTGATTTTTCAGTTCGGTTATGTAATTCTAGCAAATAGTTTTTTTTTCTCAACAATATTTTATTAATGGGCAAGAAAATCAAAATTTTCAACGAGGTCTGTCTGACTATAATATAACTCTCCGCGTTTTATCGTCCCCCTTTTTTCAGTGTATTTCGCCAGACCAAATAGCAATTCTCGTTTCCACCTTTCCTTGGGCCTATTTGACATTCAGCCTGATCTGGGATTTGGGATTAGGAGGGTGTTCACCCCCCTTCACCTTTCATCCTTCCTCTGCGTATGGCCGACTGATTTATTGGGACTGAAAAAAGCTTGCCCGCGGTTACAGCCATAGGTTTTCATAAATGTAGGAAAGTCTCATCCCGAACAGAAGCTATACTCCGGCTTTCGAATGACTAATCTTTATTAATGCGTTCACGCAAAAGTAAAGCAAATAAAGGCTTTTATTGTTTGAATTTCTTCGAAGTTTATGGCCTCGATTAAATTTCTGCACAGGCTACATTTAAGAAAGGAATGAAAAATGTACATAAAAATAAAGATTTTTCAAAACTAAAATAATCAAGTTAGCTCTTTCAGATTTTCCACGTATATTCCAATATTGAATTTTCCACTGAAAATAATGGAATTGTTGATATCAAGCATGAGATATTTTGCCACGTGTTTTTTCAAGCATTTTCTCATTTGCTCACTTTGCACGCAAATCGAAAAAAAGTGAAACGAACCGTACAATGTACACTCTCAGCATAATGAGACAGGAGAATTGTTATGTTAAAAGCAAATGCACTACAGTAGGTAGGGGCATGAATAATACAGGCGGCCGCCGGGTAGCTCACGTGAGTGGGGCAAGCGGGAAGCGATTTATCATTTAAAACAGCCTCACCTTTGTATCTCCAACTGAAACGGCGGAAACGAAACAAAATTGCCCCCGGCTTGAGCTTCTAGGCAATAGATTTTGAAATGTCATTACAATACGCTGAGCATTGTTCAGGGTTCAGGGCCCAGGCCCCTTGGGCACCTAGGAAGTCAGCTACTGTAACAAGGGCCCTTACCCCGCCCCCCACAGAATTAAAATAAATTAAACAGGTTATTTAAAGCCCACTCTTGGCTGGGCGATCCTTACTCCACCCAACCGTCCACAATTTATCCCCAGTGCCTTCTCAAGGTACAGCTCGAGACATTTCCACCCCGAACTTTTACAGCTGGTATCACTTTTCAAATACCAAAATGAAACAGGCTGGCTTGAAAGCATTTCATTGTATCGCTTGGAAAGATGAATTCACCGTTTTGTCTCTTGTTTTATTAGCTTTGCAGGATACAGGTATACTTTTTACTTATTAAAAAAAATAACCTAAATACAAGTTCATGCCAATAATGATTATTTTTATTATAAATTTTTCACGTTTACCTTTATCATTTTTGTCGTAACAAAACACCTGCGCTTAACTAAACTTTATTTTTTATGTATTTCTTCTGAACGGTATAAAGTTGTTTTATATTCTCTTGTAAAACATCCCGAGGTTGATTTAAAACTCTCGTTGGTTGAATTATTTGACTTGTCTTTCCAGTATTGACATTTTTATAACCCTTAATTCCACCTCAATTAATTAAATGAAAAACGGGAGATAAATGAATGGCAAACACATCTGTCGTCGGCAGAAGTGACGCGTTCCTCCGGCGACATATCAAAGTCCTTTTCGCATGTAAACGCACGTTCAGATTATTTGGACGTAAAAGATTTTTCGGTAAATAAACTCCACCAACGCATAAAGCAAACGAATCTACGGGGATCAAATGTTCCAGCTACACGAGAATTAAAGACTTAACCGAGTGCTCGCACGAATCCCCTAGTATCGTTATAAAGACGAACGAGATATCCCAAGCAGATTCGTTGCTGACATGTGTTCCACGCTTCGTTTGGCTTCAAATGTTTTTCAATGTTTTCTCGAGCTTTTGTCTATTTCGTGAAAAATGAGACAATACTGATGGCCTGAATATTCCTATTTTAATAATGAAGAACTTTTAACACTGATTTCCGTTTTATTCATGCGTAAAACAGTGACTTAAATCTATATAACTTATATTGTCAGTGCTAAAAGCTTTCAATAACAATTCTTATTTCAAACATCGTTTGGCCAAACTAAAGTAAAGTTCCGACACGCGTGTTTCGAAATTGAAATGTAGAACTTTTGCATTGGCGGGTTACTCTCCCATCTAGTTTTATGATCCTTCGCTTCGAAGATATTATTCGATCCCCCTTGTTGGAAAAAGACTAACTTCTTATTTATTGAGAGAAAGTTCCCACTGCCTCTACAATCACTCTTCATGATTTCTTGCCTCCTTATGTTGCCATCTCATTCGCATTTTATTATGTACTTGTTGCGCTATTCCATAAATCTGGAATAAAGTTTAGACAAAATTTACGGAATTTGAGGTTATCTTAATCAAATCATTTTTTGTGCCGTTGTTGACATAATCGTCCCACGCGGTGCGAAATATGATGTGTCGAGATTGCGTGCCAAACTGAAATATCAAAAATATGCTGAGATTCTCGTCTATATTTTAAAATTAACGCTATTTGTGATTAATTTGTAAAACTCCTCATCCGCACCCTTTCAACTGGACCGCCGCATGTCAAAACACATTTAGTATTTCAATTTAACAACGTAAATCATATCTATACAAAATAAATACAGTGATTTACAAATTCCATCATTTAAAAGTTATATTTCTTACAACCATTATTTAAACATAACATAATATTGTGGATTCAAAAGTCAATGTATCTCAGTTACGCATATGACATGGGGCAGTATATTTACGGGGGTGTTATTTTATTTAATATTTTATCAAGTATCGTCATCATAAAACTGTCGTATGTATTCGTAATTAATTCAATTAAGAAGTAGCATTATAAAAGGATTCCATATAAAATCTCAAAAGGCGAAGAAGGGGGAAAACTTCTCATCCTGCGAAATAAGTTTTGACAGACAGTCAACAACGCCTTAATAATGTGTTTAAATTCTATTGTGAATTGTATGATCAGTATTAAATATTCGTTTATATTCATTGTATTCATTCATGCTTTCAGGGGATGATAAATAATTGTATGCCTAACTTCTTCCGTGTGCTTTCCTTCGCCCTGCCAATTATCCATTGTTAGGCACTCTACGAGTAACCCTCCCCCCACCCCCTCTCTCCTCCTCAATGTTGCTCTGTATTAGGGATGTAACACATATTTGTATTCGAATACACGAATTATGCGCAGTTTTCATATATTCATACTTGTATTTCTAGTTGCAAATATTCGGACGACGAGCATGGAATAAAACGAACAAATTGCTATTTGTGATACGAAAAATATTGTTAAAATAATCTAAGGATTGAAAAAAAAGTGAAATGGGAATAACAATAGTATAAATCAATAGCTATGTATCTTCCATTAGATTTGTCCATTGTCGAAAATAATGAAAAAAAATAACAAATAAAATGTATTTAAAAAAGTTTAGTTATTCAAACGTAGTAATTAATAGGTTTACTATATTTACTTTATTATCTCCAAATTCAATTGTGACGAACTATTAAATGGTTTAAGAAATATTTTCAACCACACAATAAAATGAAGAGTAATCAAACGAACTAATCTAAAAAGGACTGAGCTGATTTCGAATTCGCGTTTGGCAATCGTAACATCCCTACTCGGTATTCGCACTATTCTGCACGAGACCTAAGATTCTGAGCTATGTAAGTAGATGATGTTCAATGGACGCACGTTCCCAGGAGGTGTGCTGTGTTTGCGCATACTGTCTGATCATAATGCGATATCGAGCTCATGGGAGGACTCTATAAGTCTTCATATACGTGTACATTCGATTTTATTTTAGTTTAAAAAATTAGAACGCGTCTGCCAGGCCTCTTCTCATTCCTCGCGCAAAAACAAGCGTTTTTTATAACTACCACATACGTGAAAGGCATGCTGATGTACGAACTTGTACTTTAATTGTATTATTTATATTTCTAGTCCCTGTAATATTGTACTCGTACCTTCTCACATAACACCTCATCCTTTTGTTAGAATAAATCACTGATGCAGGCCATACAACGTCGGACATCATTATATATAGTGATTTTATTTCCACCATCGCTGCTTACCTACCCCTCCCGGGATGATACTTTAAATGTTTAAATAGATGTTATACGTGGCAAACACCTTCAGTTACAAGAGTTCTGAACATCCCTCCTGCCGGTCTCCTGATTTTTCCCCTAGTTCATAATGCCTCCGCACCGTTCACCCACCTAACTTTAGATTTCCAATACTCTTTCGGTCAGGCACTATTTTCTTCTATCGCCTTAAAATGCTTTTTAGGATCTTTACTTCCCTTTCGTTGTTCTCCGCGAGGACCCAGCAATCTGAGTCGTAGCTTATGGCCTGATGACTGTTTGTAGAGATTAGATTTAATACTTATCCATATGACTCTCGATTTGAAATGGCCTTGAAGATCGGAGTCGCATCACGGATTTGTTAATTCAATACGCTACTATTATTTTGTTATTTTCGTCTGTTTCGTGGGCTCTATTGTGGGAGAAGAAGACGATACAATCGCCCACTGTCTCGGGGAAGCCGGCGCCCGATACGAGTTATTGTGTTTATCGTTTGATTGATTTGTTTTCGATGATTAATGGAGTCTATTAGGCGGCCTCTTTTATCTGGTAATCCGATAGCGTGTTAATGAGTGTTAATAAAATACATTTTACCCAAATGAGGTAACATATCTATGGGAATTTGGAAATAAAAATTCTGCAAAATGTATTAGCATTATAAGATTTGAGAATTTATACTCGTACATATTTCAGATGAATAGAGTGGTCCATAGTTAGGCGGTTAACCGGGTGGATCTTTCTCGAATTCCACAAAAGGTACCATCTAAATACCTTCCTTAACACGAATGACTCTTATTGAAAAGCTCTTTAGGTACTTTTACATAGCTTTAAATTCTGGGGTTTTATAGCTTATGGCCTGAGTTTAAAAAAGTAATTTTAGAAAACACAAAATCTCTTTGAGTTTTTGGTTTTTTTTTAACTTTCTCAATTTCATTTATACAGAGTTAATACTAGAAACGCTCGGGAAATTGAATCGCTTTTTTGTGGGTTAGTTCTACGAATGGAACAATTACGGTATTTGCGGTGCGGTCTATCTTCTCTTGCTCAGCGCTATGTGGTTAGATGCCTTTGGCTTGTCTGATTAAGAGCCTCTGCTCGGAGCTTTTTAACTTTGAGAATTATGAAATAAGATCTCGATCTTTGTTCATATCTCCTCTGTGGCTGAAACTCGGAGCAAACGCCGCGGGCGTATCGTGCTACTCCAGGGGAAATGTTTGTTGACTGTGTATTTTGCTACATTATAAGATTCGTACAACATTGAAAAAATATTTCCCTGTCGCTGAACCACATTCATAAAATATAACTATGAACTTATTGTTTCAGGTAATGATGCGTGCTGAAGATACGGCCACATTACCATCTATATTGTTTGGCCTTTTCATATTATAATGTAAGTCTTTTTTTATATTTTTGTCGAATACATCTGAGAATCTTTATGAAACCACTCTGTTTCTTTTACGATACTTTGATGGTGTAATACTTTACTGGGGTTTATTTTCAACATACTTCTCGTTTCATGAAATACGAGAATATGCTCGTATGGAATTATTGATATAATTGACAAAGGTTGCGTGGACTCTATTCTTTGGTAAAACATCACTTGTTGATAGAGCATCCCCACATGTTTTATTCATCGAATGCATCCAATCTTCAAAGTATACAAAAACACAACAGCCCTTGGGTTGAGAGTGTCGTTTTATCTTCTATTCACGTAGCCCCTACAAAGCGGAACCCCTTAAATATTTGAGTTCCGCATTGTTATCAGTTTAGCTCCCAGAACAGGGTACGATTCGCGACTTGGTGTAAACACGATCGAGCTTTACATCCAAAGTGGCAAACAAAACCTGGCCTTTGAAGCTCAGTGCGGTGCGGCCTTGAGGCGTCCGCCCGCCCTTGGTTCGACCTTTGGAAATTCCAAGGAAATCTACTAAATCCTTAATTTCTTTTGAAATCTAACTAATGAATGTAGGAACTCTACGAATTGGAATGCGGAAAGTATATCTGAGTAACCATACTTGTTTTGAGTAGTGATGGGCTTATTCAAAACATTCGACTCTCGCAGTACGTACGAGTACATGTGCATAGTCGGGTGGTCGTTATGATTAAACACATACTAATTGAATACATCAATCTTATTGTTATTTGACACAGCGTCGCCGGAAAGGCAAAAGTGCTAAAACGCCATTTTGGGAATTTACACCAGAGAACTTTAAAGTTTTTTTTTTACAATAAAATTCACAAGTCTTCAGTACCTGGTTGGATTTTTGAAAAAGGTAACTCAATGCTCTCACTGAGTTACCTGAAGTGACAAAAGCTAAAAAAAAGTCCCAAACTTGTGTCGCTCGAGTCGAGCCTTCTACCAAATGGTAAATATATTTTAGATGACTGAAGGACCACAAAAGTCAGAGCATTCGATGCAAAAAAATAAACTGATCAAATCTGCATATTTAACTCATTTTTGAAAGTGTAGTATTTGACAAATTTTCACTCTTTTTTATTTATGTACTCGTATATACTCTATGGAATGTGTGAGATAGTGCTAACCTCCCCACTTT
Source organism: Drusus annulatus (assembly GCA_022651775.1). NCBI lineage: Eukaryota > Metazoa > Arthropoda > Insecta > Trichoptera > Limnephilidae > Drusus > Drusus annulatus. The sequence continues at coordinate 1,957,705 of JAGWCC010000112.1, forward strand.
CTGAAATAATTATTTGTTGGTGTTTTTACTAACATCGATAATTGAATCTAGAATATTGCTTCTTTATTATTTATATTCAATTCTAATAAATTACAATATCTTGTTTTAAAAATCGACGTGCGTCGATTCTCAAAATAATCGATAATTTAGGAATAGCAATCTCTATTCTGCCCCTCACTACTTGAGAGTAATGATAACCCCTCCTTTGTTGTTCCGTGGGGAATATTGGCTAAGGAAGAATTACACCTTGCTTTATTGTCTAGTAACGGTGTAAAATATACCACTCCAATTACTGCTTCCCTAGCCCCTTGTGTTAAAATAAAAAGGGCAGCTCCAGTACGAATTGTTTTGAATTATTTATACCGTAGACCAAGTTTACAACACTTTTTCATGTTTATTCTTCTTCTCGCGAGAAAGTACTATAAAAGTATCATTCATATTTAAATACTGTAGGCAAAATACTAAATGCAGTATGAACCGGTTTTTAGTTTTTACACGACTAGTCTCGGGTGCACAGCGTCCATCCAAGGTCCATCAGAGGGTGTGGAGTACGTGCAACCTTTTTCTTTCGCCTGGCGTCTTATAAAATGTGCGCGGCGTTTTCTCTCTGGAACGTTTTGGAGACCGAACTTCCCGGAGCTAAAACTATAGCACCCCCAATTGAGGTATGTTGCGAGGCTTCTGTTTTCAGTTCGTAACGATATTTCCATCATGTGCTATGGAACTTAAAAAATCCATTTAACTGTTCAAAAAATGAGACGAGAAGCCATATTGTGTTTCATTTTCTCAGTGGATCATTACGAAAAATGATTTCGATAAAATATTGAAATGTAAGGAAATTAAACTAAATTGTCCGCAGGGGCAGGCAGAGAGGTTAAACCGCCATGCAACTCTGTCTTGGCACACAATTCTTGGTTCATTCACATTCATACATACTCTTCTGTTATTTTGACTCTTGACATGGCTCGAATTAAGAATTTAATTCATTTGACAAATGTCTTCAATACTATCCATTTTCTTTGCTTTAATAATTTTGTTTAAATGTATATATTTTTTTTATTTGGATTTTTACACTCTTAGCTTCTAGAATTGTTATTTAATCTGTTTATTCACTGTTGTTATACCCAAATCTGAACATTTTTTTTTCATGATTTTCGAAAACGATTTGATTTTAGATAGTTTTAATTTGCATACATGTCTGTAATATATTCTTTTCTCGTTGTTATATTAGGCCAGGTAATTTAGTGTGAAGCGCACTAAAGGTAAACTATCACAAAACTGCGCTATAAATTGAATATAAATTCACCGTTATTATTACTTGATCGTGCCATGCCTTTCAAAATTAAATAACATAATTCAAATAACGGATGCAGCCGGATGGTAAAATTAGTAATTTTTACTTTTATAATTATTGCTATCCTAGTGTGAGTTCATTTCAATCTCTCGGTCAAACCTAATTAAACGCCGGATAGTGGTAAATAGCTAATTTTCTATTCTTATCATTTAATTAATTTGTGTTTCAATTTTTGTCAAGTCACTTCGGGGTTGTTTACACAGACGAGGGAAACGATATTACGCCGAAGAGTGGTGTAAACGTACCGCCGCGGTGCGGTTCCTTTCGCGGATAAAAGGGACTTTAATTTAAATTACACCTCTGGAATATTTTTCCCAGCAGCGCGAGTTCAACACTTCCCCGAGTCCCGCGCGCGGTGAAATTTTAAACGACAGGCTTATTTTTGACAAGAAACGGGCGCTTTTTCTTCCGCGAGCTTTGTCCAAATAAATTCAATTCCATCCGGGCTTTAATTCAGCTACGAATATAAACCAATGGCGTCCAACAGCGACGTTGACGATTTTCCAGAGCAAGCAGTTATCGGGCGATACCTATTGACTGAAATATTGTTTTTTTTTTTCGATTCAGATTTCACTTTCTTGTTCGGTAAACTGGGGAGACTCCAGACAACTCTTGGCCTTTCAATTTCAGACCAAATATTAAGTTGAAATTTTAAAAACAAACCCCGCGAATAGTCAATGGTCAAATCAACTTTTAGCGGGTTGTTTTGAGAGAATATAAATAAAAGATACGGAACACCGCTGGTTTTCAATTAGGTAAGAAAAAGTATTTTTTGCCCTTTTCCAGATAAGATTTTTTTTTGTTTGAATACGTAAATCACAAACTGTCACAAAAACTTTACCAATCAGTCAAGACGAATTTACTATATTGGCTAGTGGCCGATTGATCCAAAGCATCAGGTTTCCGCCCAAGCGTCGCGGATTCAATCTGCTAGTCCGTCATTTCATAAGCATCATTTTCCGTTCATAATTATTAAGGTACTAGGAGGAATTCAAATATCTGTTTATTCTTAACCCGGAAAGACAAACAGCTTTCTGTTTTAAAAATGTAAATGGACTTATTTTTATGTGAATACCGCACAAGAGTCCCAACTGCCCGGAGTCAGTGAGACCATGGCATCCCCAATTAGGGTATGTGATGAGGTCGAAGGGATGGGGAAGTACCTGGCTACACCAAACAAGGCTAAAGCCATTTAAAAGAACATTTTAATTTCGAATAGTGGTCTTTGACCAGGCCGATACCGAGAGTATGTACACTCTGAAGCGTGCCGCAAATACATGATTTATTATTTATAATCAATTAAATGTGTGAACACATTAACTTAACAAAAAATATTTGCGCACACCGGGATTAGAACCCGCGACCTCTGGTTTCGTAGACGAGGATCTTAACCGCTCTGACACGGAGGTCAATGTATTTTTTCAAAGTCCTTGTTCAACTCATCAACACGAATAAATCCCAAACTTTGCTCCCACTAGCGGGAAATGGTTCAAAATTAAACGTGTGATAATGTATTCATAGGAGGTTTGTTTCTTTTTCAATCTCTTCATTTGACACATTTCAAACTTGAAGTAAATCAACGAAGCGCTCACAAGGGTCTCCTAAAACCCTTTTCCCTTCCCTGACACGCGTTGAAGGAAATTACCCAATCAATTTAATTGCTATTTCTGAGGGTGCATGCTTAATTGTTTTCATTTTAACAAAGCCCATCGTACACAAAAGAAAACTATGTCACATTCGATAAGTATATATACTCGCGATACCTTCTGAAGGCATTCAATTCGTAATAGTGTGAAATTGTATTTCATAAATACCTAACATGCTACGAATGAATTTAGCCCTATTATTATTTTAATGATATTTAACAGGGGCTCCCAAACATTGTAGTTTCATGACCTACTTTTTCGAAACACCTGTCGTTTACAGAGGGGTGTTTTATTTAATTCAAGTGCTTTCTACCGTTTTTGGTCTACTTTAAGCCTTTTATCTTTCTTGCATCCTGTTTACCTTTGACCTTAGTTGAAAACCTACTTATCATATCAAGAAAAGTCATTATCAAGTGTTAAAAACACAATTAAAACTTACACAATTCATTGTTTGTTTTACCTTATTATCAAAGAACGAATTAACAAAGTCCAGCTTTTATTATTTTTATCGAATATGTAATTCATTACTTTATGCACCTTTACCGGCTAATAATGTTTTGTCTTTGATTTGATGTTCCTCCTTTTTTGAGATTTATTTGGTAATCGTTTTGATTTGGAATTTCTTAAAACGGCTATTTTTAGGGGCGATTTGAGTTGTGTAGGATATCAAGTATTGTTAATTTCTTTCAAATAACCAAACTTCAAATTCCACAATCTTCCCCCAATCCCTTAAATCGGCTTTCAACTGACAGATTGGGAATATCTTATATTTATGGGTGGTCATATTATTTTAAGCTCGCTTTATATTTCATAAGACATTTTCCCGACAGTGTGGGTATGCTAATTTTTCACACAACACCGCGCGATGAACATTAAATTGTTTTCGACACAAAAATGTATTTGAAGAGCCTATCTAAAATTATTTATGTTCTCGCAAAACAAAAAATATTTTCTTCATAAAAAATCTTCTTGAAAAATTGTATGTCGAAATAATTATATGAATCGAAGAGGTTCGAACTCGCAACCTCCCGACTTAAAAGTCAAGTGCCTAGGCTTATACCATTACGCTGCGAAGGCCGTCTAGCAATACAATCGTTGCATACATTTTTCCTCGTGCAATTCTAATTTTATTTCGAACGAAATACCTGCAAATGATCCTTTAATATTTTTTTGGAAACACTTAAACCGGCAAAGGAAGCATGTCTTAATTAGAATCGCCCAGCGCTTGTGATTGCGTGTTCGGGTATTTTTTCACTGCAATCGTTTTACACAATTGTTGAGATTTTGCCATTTGCTCAAACTTGGAAATAAGTACTTTCCTTTCCGCACGTAGAGGAAGTTTCCCCTCATTGGATATTTTGTTTTCTTCTTTATGGCGGTTTTTCGCTTCTTTGAAATGTTTTTCTCGCGTTTCCGCGTTATTGCAGATATATTCCTCTAAAGGAACTTTGATAGGGCCTAAAAGGGTCGCAGCACATGTTCCTTCGTGGGTTTTTCTCCTAATAAAAATAATTGAACAATCATCTGGGCCAAGACAAAAGACCGGCGTTTTTGGAAATTGACAAATCAGAAAAAAACATTTCTTATGTTATATGACGTTTTGGATAACTTTTCCCAAAACTTAAAATACCTACGATTGAAATACCTGCAAGACGTCGAGAGAATTTACACATTTATTTTTCTATGGTTATTAATCAATTCGTTAATAAGGGAATCAATTTGTCTTACCCTTTTTCAAATCTATAAGTTAATATTTGAACAAAACCTAAAGACTCAAGACTAGGTGGCTGACAAATCCCACGATTAAGCGTACTAAAAGTATATCTGCGGAAGTGTGTTATTTACTAATTTCGTTTTACCAAAAAGTTTGTCTAGCAACCACACAACATACAAGGTTTTCACACCCTTTAAAACATTATGGTTTGTCGTGCTATTCGTTTTAATGTAATCATTAAAATCTTTACCCATGCTACCCTGTGTGCTTACGATATTTCATGCCAAAAATTTTAACCAATTATTTTAACACGTTACCCAAATTTAAAAAGTAATCCGTCCCGGCGAGATAAGATAGCGCATTATTTATTAGTCTGTCTTTTTCAAGCCGCTGACTGTCCCCCTAAATTCTGGAAAACGTTTTTCACTGAGACTTTTTGTTTGACAAATACAAATTTTATGTTTTCCCGTCAAATGGGTGGGTCCTGCAGGCCATGAATAGAATTTGAAAAAAAAAGCTGTACAAGCAAAACAGGCGTACAATTTTGGATGTTCAAAATTCTTTTATGTATATTTTATTGCCTAATTTGCCTTTAAGAGTATTATTGTTATCTCGTTTTGCATAAATGGTATTTTTATTTAGATATCTCAAACTTTTGACTTAATTTAGCTTTAATTAAAAGTTGTAAATAATAACGTTCTTAAAATATTCAAATTAATTAAAAGTACTTTACTGAACACAAAAAACCTTTTGAGTGAATGTCAGATGATATGACTCCGAAAATCATGACCAAGTGGGTACACCAGTGGAAACGACACAGCGGCAGACCGAGAAGAAGGTGACTGGAAGTAGATCAGAGCAGGACAGGAAGACCTGAGGATTGCAGACCAGACATTCAGAACCGAGGCCGGTGAACTTTTCTCATTTGAGGAGGGCAAATCCCACCCCTGCGATGTACCGCCTTGATGATGATGACGATGAAAAAGTACTGTATTTAATTTTATAAAGTGCCATCGTGAGTTTTAGCATCCAACGAATGGTGGGTTGGTAGCTATTATAATTAAGTTATCTATTTTCAAAATGCCTCTCCCGGGCGATAAATTCATGCTGCATTTCTTTTTTTTATTTCCACCCTAGTGTCATAAATTTTCTAGAAAGCTGCATCATCTTTATCAATACCCTAAGTAATTCTTAGAAGATGAATGCTTCTCCCGCCTTAATGCAGCCGTGGCGGGCGTAATTTGTAACAGGCGAACGCTGATAATTACTTTATGTTAGTGTACACGCGAAGCGAGCTTAAAAGGCTATATTCCTCTATTGTCTATGGCGTCTAGACTTCGTTCTAGAAGACGTCCTGGCGGCCTGAACATTCCAAAATGTTATGTTCGTATTTTTAAGCCCATTTTCCTCTTCGTTTGCGTGAGCCTGATCTCTGCACTTAGCTTCCTTTGCATCGGGTAGTTAGTTGGTTTTACCCCTAAATATTATTGCGAGGGCAGTTATTTGCGCTCGATAAAATCTACATAATATTTAACGGTCTGTTTGTTGCTGTCATGAACCGTGAGTCAGATATTTATGCACGCTAGACACACTTTTTATGCTTTAATCGATGATTGTCTGATGCGTCCTGTAATTTACATCGTAAATAATGGTTTGTTCACACGCAAAATAAATCAGTTACAAATCGAGTGAATTTTTAAACATAAAATTTTAAACAGTAATCTTTCACCTGGGATATTAAATAAATATACTAAGCTCCTTTTAGCCAATGTAATCAGGTGATCACCCCCCCCCCCTAATTAAACTTTCTATAATCATCCCCCATTGAGCTCCTTGTAATCTTGCTGTATATTTTTCAAAATTCATTGCTTTTTTATTGCTCACAAAACACTAGTGACATTTGATACACGACACTCCCTCTCCTTTAGCCCGGGGCTTAGTCCCACAGAAACACACCGTGCAATAAAGAAGATAAAGCGACGAAACCTTTGGATTATTCACGTATAGAATGTGACAATACTTAACTAACATAACCCCCGCGTTATAAATCATGTCCTCGAAATGAGGATCCTATGTACTGGGACTGAATTATAGCAGGTTTTGTCATTTCAATTCTTAATGTACTTTGTATATCACAACGTACTCGTGTAATATTTTTTTCAAGAAAACTTTTTTTTTTTAACATAGTAATAGATAATACGTCATATTGTAAAGCATTACACTTTTATATTATATGTGTTTTATATCTGAATTTTCAATATGAGGATGTACCCTCTTAAAAAGCTGTGCCAGTATGTATAGGGTTGGGGGTTAATATTTATTTACTAACAAACTGTTTATTTTTAATTGAATTTTGAATTTTTTTTATTTATTTTTTTTATATTAGTTACTTTGTACATTTAAGTTTACAAGTATCTACTTATTTCATTTTCTTTTTGACTAATAATATTTTAACTTAAACACTACTTATTATTTTGGTTTACATGCATTTTAAATAATTTTTACAGTTTTTTTTAAATTTATTGATAGGCATTTGAATTTTTTGAGATTCTTTGAGATCATCATTAATCAATCTTATTTTTTCCGGTTTTCTATTAAATAATTCTATTGCTAGATATTTGCCTTAGAATTTAACGTTAGTAAGTTATGTATACGTAACGAATCGATATGATGGTTGTGTTTACTTAGTTAGTATTATTTCGGGAGGCATTTCATATACGAGTATAAGGGATGTCTAGACCGAGCCCCAGGTGAATACAATAAATTGAATAGCTCCGATAGTCACATTGGATATTGAATTTAATTTAAGGTAAAAATATTCTAAGATCCGTTCTATTGTGCCTATGGTTTGAAACATTTTAGACAAATCTGCGAAATTTATTGCATCTCACTTGTCTACTTCTGTGACAAGTTAATAACGGGAAATGTCAATTCAAAATCTTTCGTATTATGATCACTTGTGACAGTTTTATGACTGACTTGACATGGCAATTTCAGAACCTTGGGAACGAAATTTCAACCAAATTGAAACGAAGCAATTATTACTGATGAAATGCTATTTCTGTTGAAAGATTGTGGCCCTTTTGTACTTATTTTAATAACATGTCTTAAGTTGCCTACAGATCAGTTTTATCCGTATTAGCTAAAGCAACTGCGTCGGAAGGCTCGGCCGTTCGCCCGTCCTTTATTTAAGCCAAATCCATTTGTCGATCCCTTTGCACATGTTTTCTTAAAATCGAACCGCCAAATCGAATAAATCTTCAAGCAGCTTTAGGCTATGATAGAAGATTCACCAATATATGGTATCCAAAGAGACTTTAATTCGGGAATCGCTTTTAGAAAGACCGAATTTAAACTCCATAAAATGTAAGGCCAATAATTTAGACCACGACTAGTCTTCAAGAAGGAAAGCGAAAGGATTCTGAATATTTTTCATCTACATCAAAATTTATATAAAAAATTTCATTCTTGGAGGAAATAGTATGCAATTAAAAGTAATGATACTGGAGCTACTTGCTGGATAGGACATGCAGCAAGGATGTAATTTAACTGATCATCAAAACAGTTTTTTTAATAATAAGCCTTCAGGACGTAGGAGTGTCAATACCTAAATCGAGATAGCTGGATGGCGTGGAGGTCAACACCGCATCGTTTAGTATAACGAACTGAAGGGAGACCGATTATACTGGCTGGAGTTGAAGCGTTTCCTGTAGACGAATAGAATTTTCTTAGGGTTGTAGCTCCCTATGTACTGTGGTTGTTTTGTTATATTAAATTAATAAATAATCACTTGCAAAGTTGTTTTCCTCCTCACTTGGCTATACTTTTCCGGGGGTTCCCACCCCAAAGGCGCCCGGCGAGAGCCCACTAATCTAGCGACGCGCTGCTTTTGTTTGGGGCTTTCGTTCAATTTGTTATTTGTTAAGACTTTACGCCAACCCTGATTGTATCGCTATCAAAACGGAACAAGCAAAGCGGTCATTTTCGCCGTCCTGATATTTTCCAATGTTTTTTTTATTTATTCCTCCACCGAAAAGCCCATATCTGCCTTAGTTCATTTGTTTTACGTATAAAGCTCACTTTGTCATCTGATATAACCCTTCCGTCTGAAAATATCCCGCGAAGCATAAATAGCCAGTCATCAACACGCTCGTAGTAATCAACTTCGCAAATGTATGTTATACCATTCATACATCAACTGTCAAATGAGTATACGTACGGACATTATTCTTTCAACTTTCGAAGTGTGTAGCCAATGTACGAGTGTGGTAGGCAAAACTGAGTAGTGGCGGTCCTAGCCGAGGGTGGCGGTGGGGGAGGCTTTGTGTATCTGCCCAGATAACCTTTTGACCGTCAGTGATTACATCCGCTAATGGACACGAAAGGATGGAGGTATCAAATTCCGAGTCCTCCAAGTTAATTACGGCTCGAGTCACGTGACCCGGTGGACAAAGGCTCAGTTTTTGGGCCCCTTGTTTCTTGTGTCCCGCTCGGGGGACATCTCCTCACTTCTTTTGGGTTTTAAGAGACGGAATATAATGTAAGTATTGGCTGGAGCAGATGGAAGAATAAAGGTGAACTCCTAGCGTGTGTACATTATTTCGTATAAACATAATGTAAAGTAAATAAACAAATAAAAACTGTGATTCAATTAGATAGGTCCTTTCCACACACATGTAGATATACCTGTATGTCTATAAGAAGATTCAAAACACTACATCACAATTAAAAACACGGTTTACGAAATTTATTCTACCGGCTGAGAATCCGGCAATGAAATTACGTGGTGCGAGGAAGTCTTTTCAATATAGCTTTGTCTGATCAAACCGCCATAAATAATATACAAAAGATCGTTTATCTACGTTTCTTCAGGCAATTTAAGTCGCTCGACCCGACTGAGAGCTGCACCCGACGAGGATAGGAATTATTTCCACATTTACTCCCTACCTTCCGTGTTTTTCAAAAATAATTTCCATTTGACTCCGCGGTTTCCCTAGCCGCCCATCGAGCGTCGCATGCGGGGAATATTTTAAATATTGTTTTTTACGAACCTTTTGCAAATTCGCGCTGAAAACGCCCGCGGAAGGAATCCAATTTTGTCGGTTACGTTGTAAATTTCTTCACAATTCCTGTCATATCTGAATGAGTCTGCAATTTTTCGCATTTTTCCGGTTGTGCTATCTTGTTTTTCGCTTCCACTTCTACTGTTTTCGCAGCTTTAAACCACAATTTGATGGATTCCACGCGGAAAACAAAATACACATGTTTGCGCGATCAAAGAGGGAAGATAAAATAAATAAAACATTGATTTTTCTTAAAGAAGAAGAGACAGAATGGTTCGAGAAACAAATGGAGCTTTGTTGGCCGCTCTTTCTTTCTCGGGTTTATTTTAGATTAAACATTGTTTTTAACATTTATACCCCAATCACGGTAATGAACCGCTTGCCTTTTGAAAACAAGAGCTCCGAAGAAAAATTCGATCAGATAACGACATAATAGCAGTTGAAATTTCCTTTTTAAAGATTTCATTCTGCTTTCTTACTCTTTCTCGTATCTTGGAAATTTAACTATTTAACCCTGTACCTATATATTTGTTTCTCGATTAGCGTACCGTTTGTATTATCAGTTAAAATATAGTGTATTTTTCACGTTAATCCTGTATCAACAGAGGTTTGGAGTTCTTGTTAGTAACGGCGTGTCGTGGTACTACATTCGTTAGTTAAACCAACACAACTCGGACTAACTTCTACGGTAAGTGTATTCTACTTTCGTATTTCTGTTGTACTACTCAACTACCCAACTACTTTTTCTCCACCACTTGATTCTTTTATATTTAAATTGACTTGATTCGTACTCAATATACTTTGCTTTATTCATTTTCTTCACTTTCGGTGGTTGTTCAGTTTCGGTTGTCATATATATTAAAATATGATTTAACGATTAAAAAACCTTTACAACTTATTCCCACTGGACTGGTAACATAGTAAGTACCTCTCTGGTATTATAGATGTATGTAATATACATTCTTTGGGTTTAGTGTTTTGATTAATTGCCGACGGCGACGGACTCGTTTAGTAGATAGTAAATATATATCTATGCACCACAAACAGATCAACAGTCAGACATACTTTCTGGATTATTATTATTATTAAAGTTCCTATCCCAAAATGATATTTAATCACTGATTGGAAAACGTTTTCAAATGACTTATTTTGTTTTCGCTAATTAAACGCGGGTCCGCTTATCGGTGGGAATATATCAGTCCTGTATTTTTTTCCGAATTCCTGAATGCCATTTGGCTTATCATCAATTTATCGAGATTGATCAATCGCTAACGACCACTCTTGATTTTGGTTTTAACTTTACCCGCCATCTACCATTTTCTGTAAATTTGTCTTTTTTGACAAATCACCCGGTCATCAATAATATTTTCCCTGAAATAACTCCAATTAAGAAGCTGTTTCAATAATTATAGCCATTTTCTTGAATACCCCAAAACTATAAATCAAGCAACCTCTGTCGTTTGTTTCGAGTAAGTTGAAGCCAGAGTGAAGATTACCAGCTTTAAGTTTAAAACGCTAGATTTAGTAAGGCGTGTAATTTTTGCCTTTAGGGAAAATTTGATTTACAAATTCCGCGGTTAGTCTATGTACGTTTATTTTACTTTTAATGAAAACGATTTTGTGGCTTCCTTCACTTTGTGGTTGAGGGTATTTTATCCGTATCCAGAGCTGAACTTGTAAACTATCTTGGCTCAGTCGCTTTGATTCGTTCAAACAAAGTTGTTGCAACAAATTAAAGCGACTGAACCATAAGCAGGAATGTAGGCCATTCTGATCTCCAACAGTAAAATGGCAGTTGTACTGTTTTTAGGATTTGGTGTTGTAAACGCTGCTTAATGTATGTTTCTCTATACGGCAGGTAAAACTGCATTTGTAAATCGAAATGCATTTACATTATAAAAAAAATAATGGCGTACCTCCACGTACACTTTTGGCAGTCGAAACCGAAAAACTTCGAAACTGCTGTAACTAAAAAAAAAAAAAAAACAGCAGAACTTAATTATATTAATATTAAAATTAATTTTAATGAAAAGAAAGTTGAGCTCTACAAATTAACAACACAAAAACTAAAAATAAATATACACTTACTTAAATTGTGTTTTTCTTTCTATTTTCGCAAAGATTCCGGCGTGTTATTGGTACGACGAAATACATACATTATGACAACTAGCTTCCTCAGAAGCTTTTCGATGATTAAGTGCTAACATACGTCAATCACATAACTTACATCGTGAGTGTGAGTTAAACCTCCCAAGAGGACATGCCAACGATACATTTGTTTTATTTGCCAAGTGCCTCATTTGGAAAACGACCCTACCACAGTAAGGTTCTATTTTCTCGCCCAAATAAGATTTTATAGGGGTCCTTCAATATTAGTCCTCGAAAGCCCACTTGATGACTTTGAGTTATTCCTCTAGCGATTACACTTCATATTTTTCGTAGGCTGAATTTTTATAAAACCTGATCACGAAGTTGCCAACGAACTAACATAAACAGTATTCATTGTTTAATTGAGCTAAAATTTATTTTATTTGTAATTATTTTATTTTTTCTTTGGCTTGATTTATCGCGTAAATGTATCTGATTTTGTTATCGACCCTGCATTATGAAACCCAATTAAAGTTTTTTTGCGTAGTTTAGCTTTCCGTCTGGTAAGGTTTCGAGATTATGTATACCAATTTAACCCAATAAGCTCGAATTTAATTAAAATCGTTTTAACATTTTAAATTCTTAACTGCTTTCAGGAAACGGAGATACTCCCAGGTAATTTTGTTGAACTAATCTCAGGAATATCTAAGTTGTTTCTGAACGGATTACATTACACGTTTATTGCAAAATTTAATAATAATAACTACAAATGTAAGCTTTAAGAAATGTACACCTTTCAACTCTGAATTCTATTAACTCTGTTTTATTATCTACATCGAGGTTCCTAGGTATTTGCAGAACTGCTCTTCCCTAAGGTACTTTGTGTCCATCATTTTTATTTCATGTTCCAAGACCCCTTTTCAGTTCGATTTTCCACTTTACGAAATGGATTATTTCGGAGGTTACTCGCCCAAACGAAATTCGTTAGGTGCGAAAAAGTAGTACAAGCATCTGTGATAGTGAGGGATATTAGTTAGTTAATTCACCCCAATGGACCTCTAAGGATTTAGGCCAACTTTAGGTACAAGACTCTAGTCAATAGAGGAAACACAAATCCGAGTTATTATTACAACCTTTTGTCCGTTTCTAGGTTTGAAAAGAATAATCCTTTTCGGATATCACGCCACATACGTTTTACCGGCTATTTACTATTTTCGCATACGTTAAGCTTAGATTTTGATATTCCCTTTGAGCCCATTTGTGGTGGACATTTCGGTAAACCCGAGCGATGGTGACCATTGATTGTACACAGCAAAATACGTATCTTCGAAATTCCAGCATTACCTTTATAAGAATTCCGTACTGCGATTTACTTGATACATTTCCATTCCGATTAAAGAAGACTAAAAATAATGTTTGAAACAATTTGTTAGTTTTTTCTTTAAAAGGTTGATAAACATCTTGCCAACTAAATGAAATGCATGTTTCTCAGATTTACGAAATATCGAATGATCACTGTTCAGCCCCCTCCGCCATGCTCGTGCGAAGGGTGTTGGTTTTAACCCTCGACGGACACCGCAAATATATCGCGGTCCTGCTGATAAATGGCTGTCCGTTTTGCGAGCTTCTGAAACACCATTCATACTACGTTTCCAAAGCTGACCTTAAGCTTGAAAGCTTTTTTTAAACTAATATTCGTTTAAAGAGATGATTTCCCTGTCGGACGTGTACTAAAATCTCTTTATTGTAAAATCGTAGGAAATCCTTTACTTCTATAGTTCTAACATGCCTTTTGTCATTTTTCGACAGTCGTTAATCGATAAGATAACGCGCGTCTAAGCACGCCGACGTGTTAACGGGAAACTCTTAAAAAACGAAATTGCATTGATTTTTAAATGTCATCCTAGATATTGGAATATTATGAAGCTGCCATCCCTACGATTGCTTTGGTGCATCGGGCGGTGCATTAATTTACATCGGAATGGAAGTTTACTCGGTTGACTCGGCCATTGCATTGCGGATTCCGGTTTAGATTATTAGTTCAGCCTTTGAGAGCTTATGGTGATTGATTTCTATCACAATGCTTACATGAATTTACTCTGTGCTGATCCACAACCAACCCTGTGTCATTGTTTAATCTTTGCTTTAAAACTTTAATTCGAATATACTCAATTCACATTTCACCGAAAATTCAACCAACGAAACACAAATCGCTTCTTCAATCAAGTAAAGCGGAAGGTATGATTATACAGGTTTTGATTGATGATTTATAACAGCCATCTTTTATGCTAAAATTATTCGTTTTCTCTCTGACGGAGAGCTTCTGAAAGTTTTATTTCTAAGGCTTTCACGTCAAGTTACTCGTATAGTAATTTTAAAATGGTCTGAAATATGTATATAGTATGTATCTTGATTCAAAGCACTGCCTGGTCTAAAGGTATTTACTGATTAAGTACCCGAGTTAAATTTCGTTACTATTTATTAATACATATTTTTTATAATGTTGGAGTGAAATTATTGGAATTGTTGGAATAATTTTACATGTATCACAGCGAATTCGAACACAGTACTCCCACAGATGCATTGCTTATATACAGCATGTTTCGAATTTGTTATTCGACTTTAGAGGAGAAAATTCCTCTGGAATGTGAAAAAAGTTTATTTTTAACATATTATAACTGAAAATCTTTTCGATCAACTGTTAACACTTTTGAATATTCAAAATCGATGATCGTATACACTTGCTGTCGTTTTCTCGCTAATAACAATAAGTAGGCGTAAACAAGTCGAAAGGCTGTTTCTCAGTGACGTTTGGCAAGAGCATCACTGTCGGAAGTGTATGCGTATGCACCGATACACACTCCTAAGTTTGTATTTTAATTAAGCGACCTATAGACCAATATCTCTCGCCACAATAATATCCCGAATATTTGAAAGAGTGCTACAAATTCAGATTCAAGACAAATTATATACATCCGACCATCAATTCGGTTTTAAGTCTAAACTGTCAACAGACATGGAAATACTTTCCATGAAACAAAGTATCGAGTATTATAAGGCAAGAAAAACAACGGTTTATGCTTGTTTTCTAGACCTAAGTAAAGCTTTTGATAGGGTTTCGCATGCACTGCTTTGGAAAAAACTGAAGAAAAGAAATGTGCCCTCTTCAATAATTAACATTCTGGCAATCTGGCATCATCAGCAAAAGAACCAAGTAATCTGGAATAATAAAATGTCAACATCAGTAAACATGCGAAGCGGCGTCAGACAAGGGGGAAGCTTATCACAGATTCTTTTTAATGTCTACATGAACGATCTAAGCGAAAAACTTACCTCAGCAAATCGGTTGCCACCTGGGAAATACATGCATCAATAACATAGCGTACGCAGATGACATGGTTATTCTAGCACCATCTATCAAAACCATGAGGAAGCTGCTAAGGATATGCGAAAAATATGCTGCTGAACACAACATGATTTACAACCCCACTAAATCAGTGTTACTAGTGTTTAAGTCGGGAGCAGGACCTACTAAAATATTACCAGTCAGCCTTAATGGAACAAATATAAATGAGAAATCCGAGGTCAAATATTTAGGACATATTTTGACAGCTGAGCTCAAAAGATGATGATGATATCGAGCGACAGAGAAGAGCACTGTGCATTAGAGGAAACATGATTGCTCGAAGATTCAACAAATGCAGCCGAGAAGCAAAACGGCAACTATTTAATACATATTGTACAAGCCTGTATACATCGGAGCTGTGGACAAATTTCAACCGTGCAACTTTAAAAAGAATGGAGGTACAATACAACAACTCTTACCGGATGCTTTTCGGGCTGGTACTGCAGCGCTTCAGAAATGTTCGCAGAAGGACGAGTTCCCGGTTTCAGAGCCTTAATAAGAAGACGTATCGCCAACTACCGAATAAGAATAGGCACGAGCGAAAACACTCTTGTGATGGCAGCACTGGACTTCTTGCAGGGCCCCGTTTATAAACAATGGAGTCATTTCCTGATGTCTTGAAACGAAGTTTAATTTTATTTCTTTATTGCTATTATTTATTACCATGTTATCATGTTTTCTATTTTTATTTATTATCTTTGTATATTTTTTTTTTTCCTTATCTTTCTATGTATTATATGGAACTCATGGGATTGCACCACCCTCCCTGAGATCTGGAATAAACTATTAAAAATAAAATAAAAATTAAATTAAAACATTTTTAAATCTTTTAATTAAAACATGACACTGAAAGCTTTTAGTGTAAAGTTACTTGCTGGTTCTGCTAGAAATAAACACCCGACATGAATGTACATAATAAAATAGGGTTAAAGTTCTGCATTCGAGGAAAGCTTTATTTACCTAACTGCGACAAAGAGATGCCTCAGTCGCTTGTAGTCATACTTTCCACCGAGATGTCGCAGTGAACTCGGTACAGCATCGCATTGTGCTAATGACCACGCAGATGTGGGACTTTATAGCCGCGGTAAACGTTCCTTGTTTGTGCTCGTCATAAACTCGAATGGTACAGATAAACTACAATGTGCATCGCGGCCCACGTCTTAGCTTTTCTGAGATTTTCATGCACCCAGCGACATACATAAAGAGGAAATTGCCCGGAGTTTGTTTTCGATTGTAAACTACCATCATAATTTACATGAATGTTGACTTTTCATCCGCATTTTGCGGGTTTCTTTCGTCTTTAGTCGTCTTCTGTTCATCGTATCGGTAATGATAATTACTCGGTCTACTTCTATAGCGCTATTTTATGTCAAATATCACATCAACACTTTCAGAACCTTCACTGACTCAAGTGCACTGAAAGAATCCAGCACAAGTTGTGTTATGCGATAAATTAAGTGTGTTTCATTTGATTAATTGTTGATTTTCACTACTTAGGCACCGTGAACATTGTTTTGATGAATCAGGTGTGAAATTTCGCCGTTTTTAATTATCAATTTTATTTTAGACTACTCAAACTAGCGAGACCTATGACATATGAAATGAAAGAACAACAAAAATACTCGCCGGTAATCTATCTACAGTGGTAAGGCAAACATGTCCTAAAATATATAATTTATATGAACTTTTTGCATTGCGACGGGAATCAAACCCGCAACCTCTTTACAAAATGTTGAATGCGTTTACCAAAACACTACGAAGCCCGCCTGCCGTTTTCACCACGGAAGATGAAGTGATTAATTGCCAACAAAGTTCAGGGAATAAATACCTCCTGACCCGGTTGAGGTATTACAGGGGTGAAGTGGGGTTGGCACCCCATCAAATGCCCGAGGCTGGCTGCTTTTAAATCAATATGCATGAAAATTGGTTCCTTTACGTATACAATAGCCCGCAGTTGGAGGCTGCATCGTCGGCTTAACTTGTTTAAACAACGTTCTGTGCCGCTAATAGATTCAATTGTATGAAACCAAATAACTTAACCGACTCGATGAAACCTTGTTTTGTAGTTGGGCATAGCATAAATGACTTAGCACTTAATTTATATGCAATAATTGAAGGCGACCATTTTAGCGTAGGGATTCGAGGCTTCACAATGTTTTTTAAATGAATAAGGTTTTCGGTCTGGTCATTGTCGCATACACCAAACCGCCTGAGGAGGCCTTCACTAGGCGGCTAAATACATTTAATAACTTTCGATACACATAAGGTTGACTAAAAAAAAAGCTATCTTTCTAGATTACGGAAATCTGTGTAATAGTTAAATTAACTGTGTTTCAACATAAAATCTTTCATCACAATGTTGCTAATTTCCAAAATGCATTATTATTCAAGTTGAAAATTTTATAATTATATTCAGGAATTATTACTTTTAATCTGAAAAGCCTCTTCCTGTAACATTTTTGTTCTTTTAGCTTTCGGCGTCTTTTTTCTTGCCGCCATTGTTCCCTCGGTTGTTGCAATTGGCTAGAAAGAGGCTTGGGATTTTTCATTCCCACGATGAGCGGCTATAACTACAATACTTATATTTTATGTCAAAAGTAGTGAGTGTCATTTTAACTAAAACCCTTAATATTTTTTTCCAATCTTTATCTACCCGGACACAATTGTGCCTTCTTCAGGGCAGTTAAACAACTGAATTAAAAACACTGAAAATAGTATAAATAAAAATGATTATTTTTCGTTTGTAAAAACCCATTTTGTCACAATGGGGCACAAACTCGCAAATGTTAAAGAGTTTTTCGATCTTATTTAATGTGATTTTTTCCTTACAGTTTTACTAGACGTTAACTGCCAGTCTTCCAGGACTTTAAATACCCTTCCTACATTCTAAAAGGCGTAAACGCTTCGCTCCAAATGAAAAGCTTAACTTGTCGTTACCGCCGCGCCCGTGCCGTTCATGGCTCACTCCAGTAACAAGGCTTCGTGCGCCGATGTGAAAGCCCTGGCGAGGTGTAACGAGCCTAACTTTGTTGATTTCCTCAATTATTCATTATCACTGATGAACATATTACGTGTAGGTGAGTGTGAAAACGTTTTACTGTTTGTTTTCTTATTTTTCAGACGTAATAGTATCTACATAGCGTTGTTGCGGCTGTAATGCCTGATGATTATTGTGAAGATGCCCAGTTCAACTTATACATTACAGATCTTACTTATTTATTGAGTGCATAATATATTTTTGAAACATTTACGTCAGAAATACAAATGTTTCAAAAAATGAATTTTATGTATGTTTTATACAGTGGAAATATTTGCCGTATGACCGCACCGGGAGATATTAAATAGAATAGTGCAGTTTTTATAAAGTACGTACCATATAGAATATTTTTCCATTTCCCCACATAAATAACTTAAGTTCGCACGCCTCCAAACACTTCAAAACACCACCGGGTAATTGCCCGCCAATTTCTGTATTTTGTTTATTTAATAAAAAAATCTATTTCGGAACATGTCGATCTAGGGACCCGCGATCCTAAATAAGCCACTCGGCGGCAGCTAGAAAGAACTAGGTCACTTTTAAATTCTCTCTTTTTACATAATTATTTTAAACATAACTGGTTCGGATTTTAATGATATTCCAAAGGTGTAAACTGAACATAATATATTTGCACACTTTTGTAAAAATTATTATATATACCTACTGCGTATTTCATATATAAATAAATAAAATACTTTATCGTCAAGACCATTGGTTACACCACATGACGAAAAATATGAAGCGATGAGCGGCGGCTCGAATTCAAGAACTTTTTTTTCGCCCAAAATGATGTTTTGAAAAAACGCCTCCCATAATAATATGACTTCAGCAACAACGTTAGACATTTACCATTTCTATAACCCAAGATTTACTACCTTTCATAAATTATGCGTTGTTTACAAATCACGATCAATCGAAAAACGACGTATTTTACAACTTTTTATATTAAATTACATATCATTTTTTTTCATTCTCTCCCTCCCACAATTTGTTATAAAAAAATCATTCGTTCTCTTTGTGGAAATGCATTCAACTCTATAATACGGCATATTGCTGCTGTTGCATAGAGTCGACAATGAAACACGGCGGAATTGGTATTACGCACGATATGGATTATTATTTGGCGATCTGTGGCTCGACTCGCATTCATAATATAGCCGGCAGTGCTTTAATATTGCATGTTTGAAACGGCTGCTTTATGTTGTTTTTTGCTTCCAGGCCGATTGGGACAAGCCAACTTTTAATATATGGATGCTCCACGTAAATAGATGCGGTTACATTTTTATGCACCGAGCTTTATTCCATTAGCCAACTTACAAGCACGCGATGCACTAAAGTTTCACGTGTTCAATAGCTGTCAATCAATAGATGAAATGCTACATCTATTGCATTGTTGCGTCATTTTTTATATGTTCTAAATCAGAGCTTTGAAAAACTTTTAATATGCCACGTTACTTGGCACCTTTCAGAGTTAAATAATTGATTGCAATATATTAGCTGTGCTTAGATTATTTAGAGACGAATAAATTATTGCCATCATTTTTTAGCATCATGAAATATAAATCATTCTATTTCAATAAATAGCTAGATGAGACATGTTAAAACTTCTTTAGTAAGAGAACATAACATGCCAAAAAGCGAGAGGTTAGCCAGAAGTCACGTTTGAATTAATTCTGACGAATCTGTAACAATACTATCAAATAGTAAACTAGGAATTAATATTAAGCAGAAAATTAAGATTTGTACAGCACCCTTAAGGTGATTTTTCACAAAAACGGCGCTGTACGAATTATCCAAATATTATTATGATTATTAAATGTTTTCTGAGGATGTACACGTACTCGGGATGTAAGTAATTTATATTTTCGATTATACTTACCATTTGCATCATAACCGTAAAACGATTTCCAAAATGTTAAAATCGTTTTTCGACATAAACATTAGCGGTTGGACCAGATTATTTATTTATTAATTTTATTGTATACCTGGAGTGTGCTTTTACATATACAGGTAGGTAATTAAACAGTGAAAAATAAAAAATTATTTGCTCAAATAAAAGAAAGAATAGTTGTAAAATAGTAAAGAATAGTGTTTGATTACATTAGATTAATATTTATTGAAGATATATGATATTAAAGCCTTTTTGTATCTACATTCCGTGCAGTTAAATACATCAACCACCTCTGCACATGTATTACCAACTACATGCAATCTATGTACAAGCGAGTTTCTGAAAGATTCAGTCCTGATATTATTTTTACAACTAAATAGAATTTTGGATCGAGTATTTCTCGTTGGTATGTGAAAGGAAATAAGGTTCAGTAAATCAGGGATGTCTATAATATCATTGTCAATTTTATAAATAAAAGTCTTGTCAAAAATAATTCTTTGATCTGAAAGTTTTCTTAAGTTTAATTCTTTTATCAAATAGTTATAGTTTATGTTTTCAATGGGTAGATTAATTTTATAGTTCATATATCTTAGATATTTGTAGTGAATTTTTTGATGGAGTCGGGGTCGATTTTATAGATAGTGGACCAGATAGAAGAATTATATTCCACTTGACTACGAACTAAAGATGAGTACAATATTTTTAGTGTTAAAATATTCAAAGTTTCTGGCATTTCTGAGAATGAAGTCGAGCAATTTTAATCCTTTGGTTGTAATTGAGTTGATGTGTAAAATAAAGTTAAATTTAGTATCTAAAATTATGCCAAGATCGTTGATTTGATTGACAGTTTTAAGGAAAGTATTGTTAAGATTATATTGGTAATTGAAAGGCTGATTAGTTCTGAAAAAAACTGATTATATGGCATTTATTTATGTTTAAATAAAGTTTATTAAGGTTACACCAGTCATGTAATTTGATACAATTGCTTTGAATGCACATACAGTCTTCATCAAATGGGATGAGTTTTTTTTTTTTGAAGATTTTAAAATCGTCAGCAAAAACCAAAACGTTAACAATATCATAATCACTAAATATATATATATATATATATATATATATATATATATATATATATATATATATATATATATATATATATATATATATATATATCAGCATCTCGACACAGGAATATCCTAGTGAGACAGACATGGACCAAACCCATGTTTTTTTTAAATATTTTTTTACAAGAATAAATAAATCAAAAATATCTACAATGTCATTGATAAAGAGAAAAAAAATTGGGCCTAAATGTGATCCTTGTGGTACACCGCTAAAAGCTACGAATTTATATGAAAGGTTAGAATTATTTTTAACTTTGAGAACTTTTTAGTAAGGTAGCTCGTTATCCAATCTAGTAGTTTACCTCCTATGCCTATCTTATGAAGTTTGTTGAGCAGAATTTTGTGGTTAACTTTATCGAATGATTTTACAAAGTCAGTATAAATTGAATCGACTTGGGTTGTATCTTCTAATGAACATGATATATACGAGAAAATAATTGTTAGAGTAGATCTATAGGCATAAAGCCGCATTGGTTTGGAATAATGAAGTGGATTGATATAAATAGAAATTCTATCAAGTATTAGTTTTTCAAAAAGTTTGGGAATTATAGACAGCATGCAAATAGGTCGATAATTCGTTACATCATGAATATCACCCTTTTTAAAAACAGGTGTGAGATAGCAGAGATCCAGAGATCAGGGAAGCAGCCAGTATATATTTTTTTCTATTCGATGAATTCGTTACTTCCCGAGAAATGCCTCGAATTTTTTTTAGATTATAGTAGTTTGTACATCAGAATTAATTAAAATTTACACGCGTTGTAGCGTATTGCAGAAAACTCAACCCAATCACTACTGTACGCCGTCGACACACTTTTTTTTTCATCCCGCATTTCTAGTTACGTCTTTTTCGATTCCGTTGCGGTTAGACCCTCGGCCGATTAGCACGTCGGCTCTGTGTCTGACGTCACGATAAATTAATTTATTTAAAAAAAATATTGTGATTTTTTTTTACATTTTGACTTTTATTTACACTTTCCTGTAAATAAAAGGTTATTATATATTATTTTCAATTTAATAAAACATGAACGTATGCCCATTTTTTAGAACGCCTCTCACCGATTTATTTATAGGGTAGTGTGTCCTCTTAATTCTTACACAAGCAACAGAGCTGATGGTTTATGAATGTAAATTCTTTTGTAATATACGATCCTGATTTTTTAGCAGGAAATCTTTTTTTGTTAATAAAAAAAACTCTGCTTCATAAATAGCCGGAATATCGGAACGTCCTTGCTGCAAAATCTAGTTTTTTTTCATTTTATATTATTTAATCACGGCTATTATTGGCGAAACATACAAACCCTTTATATGCTCGCTAGATCAAATTCCATATTTTCTGTTGATATTGCGAGCAATTGGCAATATCAACTTTACCGAATTAATATTTACTTAGTGTTCTTAGATGAGAAATTTTCAATTTCCAAAGTTTGACGAGGCAAACTGGCTTACGTAGTGACTTACTTAAATTCTTAATACGTGTACCAAGCTCCAAGTTATTGTTGACCATAATACCTCAATAACTACCATATTTGTGTTTTAAACCATGGTAAATCTCCAGTCCCACGTGGGGGTTTTATAGTAAGCCCATCCCGAGCCTCTTCATAATAGAGGGGCATTATTTCTCTCTGGCTTTAGATGTACTTTACTAAGTGTTATTATTTTCATCTCCAGTCCCTTTATTCTACCAACGAGATAAACCATCAATTGGTCATGCTGGTGGTTTATTATTACGTATTATATTAAATTTGCATATGAAAAGAAACAATATACGCTCATGGTAATATTATATAACGTATAACTTAAGCTCCTTATCATCCACCAAAGTGCTACGAATTTATAAGCTTCATCTTTTGGAGACATTTTTCATCTTGAGTTACGGTGGGTTGGAGTAGTGTTTTCCATTAAATACTTGATATTAAGTTTTGAGTCCGACCTAAGTTTTATTTTTAAATAACTAAAGCGTAAAGCTCCCATGAGGTGATTTTGTCACGATAACGGCCCTATTATTTGAGTATTACGGGTATAATTATTTTTATCGTATTCAAGTTATTCATTTATAAAAAAGCCCATATTCGATGTTTACGTCGAAAGTGAGTCGAAAAAAGACTTTTCAACAAGGAAAAAAAAATCGCGATCGCTCTAGATTTTCGTGTTAAATTTATTCATTGTATTCCCGTTCTAATATAATCGATTCAACCTACCGAGTAATGGAACGTCTTTTCTTGACATATTCGATAACATTCTATTTTGACAGTTCTTAAAACACGTGTCCTTCTTGCGTGCTGCTATCCCTAAAATAGTTTATGGGGCCGGGTACTATATTACTCCATATTTATAAATTATCCCTAGAGCCCTGCTACAAACTTACCGGCCTTTTCCACAAAACTTCCACCCGGTCCGCCCTTAATCGTAATAATATATGGAGGAGTGAATTCTGAATGTTTTACTAGGCCAGAGTATGACGGGAATATAGGTTGATCGCTTTTACTTCATACCAACCAACTTAAACTCGCCCAAAAGATACAGGTTCCAAGATATAACTTCCTTACCCGAATGCATAATCGATGAATCGTCGGTTTCTAAGAAAAAAATCACTTGTGTTTCAGTTTTTCCCGAATGTAAACAAGTACAAAAAAAATCACGCAAAAGAACTAAGTGATTTCGTCATGAAAATCGAACGAATCATACTATATCAATCATGTTCTAATGTATTGATTATTTTTAATGGAAATTTTCCGTCTTTAGATAAATCTCGGATTAAAGCTGTCACCTTGAATACCGCCTGATAATTTGGAGGTGCGAATTACCTCTGCCATCTGATGACAGTTCATCTTGCTGAGGAGAGGGGGTTTTTTAATCTCGCTCTCATGAGTAAGCAGATTAAATTTTGCCGTCTTGTGGATGTTCTGTGCGCTTCGTTAAATTTTATTCCATTTATGTTCTCGTGGTTTTGCACTACCGTATATTACAATACGTTCGCTAGCATGTCGTAATAATTTACAACTGACACCGAGAGCAGGCTTTAATTATCCCACATATTCACACTTGGATTAGTTTATTTGTTGTAATTATTCCTTGAAAAACCTTGTATTTTATAATGGCAGAGTAGATTAAGCCACCCACATAACAAGAATATTCGGATAATATAGTGGAACAAATCTAAATATATTTTTATTTCCTTTCTGTTGACTCTATGCAGGAGGTTCTTAGCGAAACCCTTTCCCTCTGGGCCTATGTCATCTCTGGTCAAACTGGGGTGAAACAAAGAAGCCGACAAACCATTCTACAGTCGGGCACAAGGACGGCTCGTAAAAACGTCGTTCTCATGCTGCAAACGTTAATCGTTAACAAATTTACTGTGCACCGGTGCCAAAGAGAGTAATTCGGAGCACCTTCCATTGAAATACCCCTTAAACAAGCGTGAAATTTCCATCCGAAGACAGTAATTCGTCCGTTAAGACGGGAACATATCAAACCTACTGCCCGTTTCTGCCCAGGGTTGAGAGTTTTTTCGGCTCTTTAAGGACTTCAAACCGAAGGTGGCTGTCAAATTCAACAATGGGACGTACTCGAGATTTATACAGGGTCAGCAGTTGGGTAATATTATAGTATCTGCGGGTTCTACAATACACTCGGCTTTGCTTCCGTGCCTGAGTTGGTCACTTAGGTTACACCGACCATGCTGACGGAAGGTTTGTTGAGAAGATTGCTTCCGGTTGCTTATTGCCGGTTATGAGTGTTATGAACAATGATACTTTATTCCACAAAATACACTAAATGGGCCAGTCATCATACCCTTTAAGGTGTTAATAAGCGCGAGATTTTGACAACATACTCGTATGTTTCTTATGTCATACTATTTAATTTAAAAATATTTAATCCTGGATTCCATCTTAGAATTTTTAGATGTCTTTATAAAAAAATCCGTTTTCAAAAAAATGTATGTGAAATATAAAAGTTTATTATATTTCAAAAAATTGTTCTTAACGTTTTTTTTTTTCTTTAAAAAAATAATGGAAGTATCAGAGTTTTCATAAAAATGTTATAATGCATTTCCAACAAAAATATAGAATTATTAAGAATATAAGTATCAATTTAAGGCATGCCTCACCGCCATTAATAGACTGGTTTCACTATACACTGATACGCATTTTCTGGTGAAAAGTGAAAAGTCCCCCCTCCTCCCACCTTCTGAGCGAGAACTACCTCGAGCTGGAGATTTAATAATCCAATATTTAACAAAGTAAGAGCGACAAGAAATTAACCACTCTACTTTTGAGACTAAACTCTTTTGGATTAGCAGCATCACTCGGGGTGTCTTGAACATTTTGGCTCGTAACAAACATAAAACTAGAACTTTGTACTCGTTACGGGGGGAGCAAGTTTATATTGGCGACTAAGCTAAGATTACAATAAAGTTTTTTATTTACGATGAGAATTATAACTAAGTATTCTGTTAAATCGGTCTCACATTCTATTAAGTACCTAGGTTTATTTTTTTGTCTTTTTCCGCTTATTTTTATCTCCTATTAGAGGTCGGACTGCATTCTTGAGAAAGAGAAATTTGACAGCATAAACACAGAATTAACGATAGCATTTTAGAATAGTGATATCGTGTCGTGGCCAAACGATTCTTGAAATTTCCGCGCTAAGGTATGCTTTCTGCCACCGTATCTTTAATTTCTTTATTTCCTTAAAATCTGCTACTATCTCGGTGAATATTACTTACATACACAAAAAGCTAGAATGTATTACTAAAAATAATCTTTTCAGCTTTTTCTTACCAACCGAAACTATTTTGTGGAAAATCTTTAAATTCTCAAAAAATATCACAACATTTTGCTGCTACGAGGATGTAAGTATACATTTGTAGGTATATACATACCTTAACCCTTCCGAGGGGATCAATTTACAAAAATGTTAATGATGAAATTTGAGAGCACACTAGTTACCGCTATCGACTTGGGACGAATGGGATTACCATGTAGGTGCTCGTAGCTAGTGTAGGTAGTAGTTACCACTTTCCTCATGCCGTTTTCCCCGCGAATGTGAGCTATGCTCCCACTTAACTTAGTTCACCTTCTAGGTAAAGCAAACCATAACGATTTGCCATACCTTTTTGGTCATTTTACCTATTGCGAGCTTAGTTTTTGCTCCTAACCTAAATAAGAAAAGCTAAACTTGTCAATTATGAAAGCTTTTATACTCAGCGTTGCTTGTTTATTACGCTGTAAAAATTTTTTTTCTTTATTTTATGCTCCGGCGAGGGAAACGAAATATATGAGATTTATGGACAGTAGAACGACATGTTGGATTGGCCTGTCGAAGGTTTCTGAAGGTACTAACCTCGTCGAAAAGAAAAGATTGACATTAAAGCAAATTCTTCTTCCCATTTTCCACGGTTCGTGCCACGCGATAAAAAATAATTTCTCGCGACTTGGACGTGTCGAAAATTTTCCACTGAACGATAGCTAATTAACGTATCATGTCAAATTAAAATACGTAAATATAGAAATACAAAGGAAATAAATTAGATATATCGATTCCCAAACTACATGCTGATATTATTTAGATTCATTTGCATTATCACACATTCCAAATAACGACTGACGTTGATCCCGTATGACAATGAAGTCAAGATAAAACTGTTAAAAAAACATTCAAATAAAAAGTTATATTGAAAACCTGATAACTTTGTGTTTATCACTTTTTCGTGTTTTTTATTCAATGAAAAATAAATACGCAAACATCTTAAAGTCATAAAAGTTTGTTTTGTCATTTGGAAAGCTTTATTCTTGGTGTTGGTTGCCCTAAGACATACTTTTCATGATTTTGTTCGCCAGCTATGAAATTACATCATTCGGATTTGAGATTATTGCTACGTCACTACTTTTTTAAGGTTTAAAAAAACTTATTTAGTTCCAACTGCCCAAATCCAGTGAAACTTGAATTTGAAAAATGAGAAAGGGAAGGGAAGGTTAGGTAGTGCCTGACTATTTATATCTGCTCCTTCAACATTGATAAAATCATTTTTTTATTTTATTTTTAATGATCTCTCACCAAGGCAATACTAATAATATCTTAGCACAAATAACCCCTTTCTCAAATTGTTATATTGATTAAGCTCAACTAATTAAAATAAGGATTATTTATGGCCTCCGATATGCTTAATCTTGAGTTCCGGATTCGGAAAAATATTCACCTGAATATTCCAAAAGCTACGCATTAATCACACGTAATAACATCTCAGGCGCGTGCTATGGAAGCCGAAAGATTCATAATTAGTTAATTTATCTTAGGCAAACGCAATTATTAAGCCGAGAAACTATTTGGCCTTTGTCTAGTTTCACCCCTAATTAGTATTTTCCAATAAATACTGGAAAGTAGGTGCCGCTAAACGGTCAAATATGTAAAAGGTATTCTCCGCAGCTGTTGTCAGTAGTAAGTCTAATCGAAATTCGTGGCTTAGCACAGCTGTGGCTTATTAAAGTTGGTCCATAATTCGCAGCTTCCCACCCGCCCCAGCAGTTAGCACTTCAAACAATATCAGGTGAAGCCTTGACGTAATCATCATCATAGTATTTGCAAGAACTGCTGTACCTGTCCCTACTGTTGGTGTGCGCCACTTTTTGCCTGGATCTACATTGGTATGAATCAATACAAGTTGTGAGGTTGTGGGGGATTTCTTGGGCTAAGCGATTCCAGTAGAAGGTTATAATACATGAATACTGTGTTTGTTTTCTAAACGATGGGCTTTTTACCAAATGTTCTTTATTTATTCGAAACGGCATTGATTATCACCTCAAACTTTTGCTTCTTACCCTCTCTGAGTCTGTTAACAGTCATCAAATAATTAAATCAATAAATGTTACATACCTCTAAAAATGCCACTGCGTACGCGGTAAGTAAGACAGTAAAGAGGCATAACGCAAACAGGATCATTTTTTTACTGCAGGAGTATAGGAGCATAGAAGAAGTTGTGGACGCCCGAGGAATACATGACACGATCAAGTGAATCCAAATATTTGAATCGGGCCATGTGAAGAGTCAGAATAACAGAAGAGTATGTATGAAACGATTTAATGTGAATGAAGCAAGGAGTGTGTGTGCCAAGACAGAGTTGTATGGCGGTCCGTCCTCTCTGCCTACCCCTGCGGTGAAACGGCAAAATGGTTTACTGGTTTGTTAGTTACCTTTTTTTTTGATTTTATGGATTCTTTCGTTATCCTCTGCTAACTAGCTGGGGCTTATACAAATACCCCTCATAATGTCAACTTAACTAGTACTACGGCTCATTAGGCCTTATTACTATCACCATCTGATAATTGTATTTAATTGACTGAATTTAAGTTTACATTAGTGAGTTCTTAGGGAAAAGGGTCTTTACTGGATAAAAAAACCCTAAGAAGTTAGTTACCTACAGAGTTTTCGGTGCGTAATACAGTATAAACACTTCGACATGCAATAAAAAAACGTGTATTTCGGTAATTTGAAAATTAATTATAAAAATGCAACATTTTTGTACGGGTTTTTTTTTGCAGCTAAATCATTAAGATTTAATATTTGAATATTATGGGGGTAAATGCTAACTGCACACTGCACTTGTGGGCTTTCTTAAAAGCATAATGAATAATGACGATGAAGTTTTCTTTCAAAACCGTATAGATTTTAGAATAGCAATACATGCGACGATTAATACGAAGACAGCTGACCCGAAATCCAATCAAATTAGCCTGATTTTATTCATTTTACTCACAATGCCGAAAATATAAATCTAACTCCAATTTCTTTACATGAAATATTATTAAATTATCCGACCGTTACCAGATGGATAAAAATATATTCCTCATCGCGTAAGCTTAGATTATCAGTACTAGCACAAAAGGAAATAACTTTCGAGCCAGCTGAAGTTAGCATAAGCGTCAGATCCACGGCCGATTGGTTCTCGCAAGAAACCTCTAAATCCTTTTGTAATTCATTAAATTTTATTGACGGTCGATATGCTGTTTGCTTTCATGTATTTTAGTATTTCAGGCACGCAATGTGAAAAAAAACTCTGATTTTATAGGTTGCGCAATTAGAGTTGATGCGAACAACAAAAACTTAGGATTGTGTGTTTTGGTGTAGGTATATGTATACACTTCGTACAGCGATGTCCTCGAGAAATGTCACTGAGAAACACATCTACTAATTGTTATTAGCGAAAAGGGGACAATAAATGTATGCATTTGTATTTTGAATTTTCGAAATTTTTTTAAATTTTCCCAAAAGTTTTAACAGTGTGTTATTTTTATCAATTATTTCAGAAAAAAAAACCGAAACAACCGTTTTTTTTTCTTCATAAAATTAAACTATTATTTAAATTTGGTTTCAAATTTCTTTACTGAGGCCTATAAACCAGTTTGAATCATGCTGGATGCAAGCAATGCACCTGTGTGAGTATTGTGTTCAACTCAACATTCGCTGCGATACCTATACGAAACTTCGGTCTCACTTTAGAAAATATTCTAGGATTTTTGCTCACAGCTTAAATTAATATTTTGCTAATTTCACCAAAACGTTCATAAATTCGTTGTGAAATTACGCGAAAACTTACAATATTTTAATAATAATACTGTTTTTTTGTTAGGTGTTTCATTTAATATTTCAGTTTATTTACAGTCGTGTTATCAAAATTTACTCGAATATGAAAATAATTGTTTTGCTCCTACGCATCTACCTACTTACTACGCCTAAATCATTCTATATTTTCTTGTTTTTTCTATTGTACTGATACCTGTACTGTACAATAAATTCAAAAAGCCCACAATGAAATTTGTTCTTAAAAAATGTGGAACCGGTAAAAAATATTGGAGTAAAGTTTAAAAAATGGTATTATTAAAATTATTAAAATGGAGTTCCACCATGAATTAACAGTTTCAAAATTGGAAATATTCAAAATTAGAAATAATAAATAATTTAAATAAATGCCAACTATAATGTTTCAACATTATGTTCTCTGAGTGCAAAACTGTATCCTATTTTAAACTAGAAATAAATAAAATAATTGTTTATCTGAAGTGACTAGCCAGGTGAGTACGCTTGTGTATGTTATATCTGTACATAATGTAAATAAATATTCATGTGCCATAGATTTTAATATATATGTAGTTAGTAATAATAAAACTAGGAATTCAAATTTGTACAGCGCTCTTGAGGTGATTTTTCACAAATCGGCGCTATAAAAAGTATCCAAATATTATTTACTATGTAAATTTACATCTTATTTACCCAAATCTGTTTTATTTTTTACTGCATGACAGTTTGCAATAACTGTTAAATGTTAAATTCTTAGTTTCCCTAATTGTATAGCGCCTCAGTTATGGTTATTTTACTTATTTGCAGCTACTTTCTAATAGAAATTGAAAATAACTTTAAAGCATTAATGCTTATGTTCGAACTCGGATCCTCTACTCTATCCGGGAGTAATGCCTTAACCAATTCGGCCATTGGGACCTTATTAGAAAGTGGCATTTTAATCGAAACATTTTAATTTTTCACTGAAAATTATGAATATTATTTTTAATTTCTTCCGATTTTTGGCAGTCATCTTTGTAATGGATTCAACGCTCAACCTGAGTTCGTTGAATATCGAGACGGTGTCTTGGATAAACACCATTTATTATTAGTTCGAGTCTCAGTTGTGACCATTGTCTTTTTTTATTTTCTGGGTCTTTCTGTTTCATAATTGTGTTTTAGATTATTGATTTTATTTAAATAATTACTTTCTATTTTTTTTATGAACCTACGAATAATAAATGATTTTTATCTTTCAATTCGTTTTCTTGATAAATAATCGATACATCACATTGAATTTTATTCTATTTGTACATTTTTTTTATTTAATTATCTAACTAGACAGTTTTACCGTTTTCAGTCTTACCTTAAAAACTTTCGTATATTAATTTGGTCTAGTTATAAAGTCAAACATTATTATGTGAATGTGTCAAGCAGTATTTCAAAATCCGAATTAATTCACTACAAGGCGCTTAAATTTATTATTTCCCCCAATTAGTTACCGGTGCCATGGCCCAGTGTCCCGGGCAAGACTTATGTACTGTTTAATTTATTTGACTTGGGATAAATCTTGAATTAATTAAGTAATTTAGATAGGCCGAGCGTGTGTTTGAGCCATAAGGACTACCGCTTGTTAAAACACGCACTCAAACCTAAATCGTTAATTATTATAATTAACATGTTTGTAGTATTTTTTTATTCCTCTAGGTGTTCAAATAAAAAGTGTAGTCACTTTTAACGTTGCATTGATAAAGTAAAGTCCATCATGCTACGGCCACGTCTTCTAGCAAGCAATGATGAAAGAACAGTAAGGGCCGGCTATAAATGTTAAATATGGTTTGCTTTTATGTTCAAGGCTTTTGTTAAACTAAAATTAGGGATATTTTATTTACAAACGATCCGCTACGCCTTCATTGGACTTGCTCCGTGATTTATTTTTATCTAGTGATTCTTCATCATGCTAGTGAGTGTTTGGTGCCTCTTCAACTCCGTACTGTACATACAGGGCCCAGAGATATTTAAATAGTACACGCCTGCTGGCCTTGTATAAATTCCAAGCGCGTCTCAATTTGGCAGCCACCTCTGGTATGGAGCTTAGGTGTCGTAAGAAGTTGTCTTCTGGAGCTTGGGTTGGTACATAATACACTTAAAATAGGAATTTAGCTATCTAGTAGATATTACTAAATACGAGGGTAATTTGAAAAGTTTCCGGTCTCATCGACATAAAGTAACTGTGGTAAAAAAAATATTTCGCCGTCCGATAGATGGCCTTGAAATGTGTAAACCGCAAAAAAACTTTTCTCTCTCTTTCCTGTATTGTTGGGCTGTTCCAACTACAGTTGCAACGTCTAAGATTGCCGGTAACTAATTTATATCTGTCGCCTCCAATTATTTATTCAGGACTCCCGTGATAACGAACACCGACCGAAGGTTTGCCGCTTCCTACTTCTTACTTCCTACCCTCCATTTTCCGTCCAAATCCTCCGCTGAATTTATGACTAGCCTCCAGATAACCCTCTCCCCGTAACATTAATATTTCCAGATACAAGTATGCTCGAGGGGTCAAACTTGTTATTTGCTATTGTTCAAAAGTTTTTCTTTTGACTTTTCCGATAGACTCGATATGATAGATACCCGATACTTTATTTGCGGCAGGTATTATATCTCACTGAAGTTTATTTTAATAATTTTCTCTTTAAATTTAAAACTTTTAAATTAATAAAACTTTTAACTTTTTACAGCTTAACGCTTCATTATGATATAAATTGTTATTGAAACCCTAGTAATAATATTCAAACAATAAATTGAAATTATTAGTGAGTGATTGGATTAAAATGAATTATTTTATCCCATTTAATGGCCTTACAAGAAACATAATCAGTACATTGTTTTCGGTTGAAAACATGCTGTTCTTAGAAGAACAGATGTGTTTCATGTTATAGTTTTAACACCGGTCTGATATCCTTATCTTTTGAAAATCGGTCAATTTTTTGAATCTTTCACTCATAAAATACACCAGTTCCTAAATGTTAAAAAGGGTCGTCTATTGAAACCATTATTTAATAAAGATGTCTATACACGGAGTGGAAATGTGTCCCAAACGCATTGGCTAACTTCGCGATTACATAACAACCATAGCCCCTTGCGTAGCGATTTGACGTAGTCCCAAAATGACTTAGGATCGTGCCTAATATCGCGCTTTATATTAAATTACGTTTAATGTCGGAAAAGTGATTGTTTATATTATTGTTCATGGGAAATATTATGTAAGGCAAATTCCAACCGTTAAAATAGCTCTTCGGGGACATGAGGAGAATTCCCGGGGTATCTAAATTTAAAAACATACCATCGTGATGACTCGACTCTCGGCTACACACTCATTATGGGAGTAAGTTAGTTATTATCAAGCCCCAAAAACCGGGCATTATTTTTGAATAGATTGTTTTTAGAGGGGCGAAATAAAGTTGATTGCATTATCCCCAAAATTGCCAGCGACCGGAAGAAAGGAGGCAAAATTCCCCAATTCCGTGTTAAAAGCTCTGAAACAATATTAATTGCCAAAAACCTCAGGAAGGAGACAGCATCCTCCACAGTACCATTTCACTTGACTCCATCTTCGCCCCGACATCGCCTTCAACTTACCCCCTGGACCGCCCTGACTACCTCTCTCTGGACCAGACCAGCTCAACTTGAGTGTACCTGATTAGCATAAATAACACGAGCCGATCCATCTGTGGCACCAAGGATGGCGCCTTCCTTACATAAGGATGATCTCACAACCGGGGCGGCCGGAATAGCGCCCCGGATTCCAGGATTTTTCCGGGACGACTCGGGGACCTGGAAAAAAAGCCCAAGTTGACGTCAGCCGGCAACCTGAGTCCACCCTCTAATGGCTGCCTCGTCAGGAAGCGAGGCTTCGATTTAATAACTGCGTGCGGATGCAGCGCAGAAAGAGCATCATCGGCAGATCGTGGATTTCTCCCTTGATTGCGCCTTTCAAACAAGCGGCGTGCAATCGGCGGACATATTGCACTGGGGCAGTCAACCCGGCCCCCGCCCCCTCGAACGGAGCCCACAAACGGACCGATCAATTTCTGAGGCAACCAACCCAGACCGCCGCCTCGATGAGCAGCCCGCCGACAGACAACAGGACTGCAGTGGCGCGAAGAACCATCGCATATTACAGTGCGGCGTCTCAGCATGGTTTACGAGCGAACGGAGCCTTGCAGACGCAGAATGACGCCCGCCGACGACTCAGCCCAGCCAGTACTGCTACGGGACAAACCACAAGCGGTAGCCGGCGGGTGAAACCACAGCTGCTACCGATATGGCACGACAATACAAGTGCTACCCCCGGCCCGCTTCCTCGCGCCCCACCGCCCGGCAGACTGTCTCCAAGCGAAATGACGAAACAGTGCCGGCCGAGCTCTCGCCCGCTTCCCCGCAGCCATCCTTCCGGCTCGCAGGTCCGGCCCGCAACGGCGGGACAGCGAAGAGCAGTAAAACGAGCAAGAGCTCCACCCGCTTCCGCCCGGCTCAAAGTCTAGTCACGAAATGGCAAGACGGCGGCGGCCAAGCAAACGAGCGCTACCCGGCCCGCTTCTCCGCACTCCACCACCCGGCAGACTGTCTCGTCACGGAACGGCAAGACAGCGGCGGCCTAGCAAAAGCGAACAATGGCTCGGCCCCGCTTCCCGCGCCCCTCTTGCGGACGGAGGCGAAAGTATGGTAATAAATACCTACACGCAGACACGGCCGGCGCCAATGAAAGAGCCCGAGCATTGGCGTACGAACCGGGAGATTGTTTCAATCTCCCACAAACCAGTCAGGCCTAGAGGCGATTCCCGATGAGGGAGTCACACAGCGTACGCGGAAAACGCTCCTCAGGACTCGGTACGGCTCACGAGCCGCCCTCAACAAGTCTGGCATAAAATTGCTGGACAAGAGCTCAGCAACCTCCGACGGAGATGACAACTTCTCCACATTTTACGAAGCGCCCGTCGGAGGAAAATTAACGTCTGGACCATCTCACCCCGCCAGCGCCTTGGAAGCCTGGCACACGTGACTCGCTCGGAGGCGGTCACAAAACATATTACCGGTTGATAAATCGCCGGCTGACGCCGGCTGATGAATCGCCGGCCCACCAAGGGTCAAATCACCGACCCACCTTCTGGCCGACTCGCTGGCTAAGCGGCTGAGATTGCCGCCCGCCAGGAGTATCCGGCCACACCTTCTGGCCGACTCCGAGTATCCGGCCCACCTTCTGGCCGACTCGCTGGCTAAACGGCTGAGGTCCGTCCCCAGGAGAATCGGACCACCAGAAGCCGACTCGCTGGCTAAGCGGCTGAGATTGCCGCCCGCCAGGAGCATCCGGCCCACCTTCTGGCCGACTCGCTGGCTAAACGGCTGAGAGATTGCCGTCCCCAGGAGCATCCGGCCCACCTTCTGGCCGACTCGCTGGCTAAACGGCTGAGAGATTGCCGTCCCCAGGAGCATCCGGACCACCAGAAGCCGACTCGCTGGCTAAACGAAATTGCCGTCCCCAGGAGCATCCGGCCCACCTTCTGGCCGACTCGCTGGCTAAACGGCTGAGATTGCCGTCCCCAGGAGAATCCGGACCACCAGAAGCCGACTCGCTGGCTAAACGGCTGAGAGATTGCCGTCCCCAGGAGCATCCGGACCACAGAAGCTGACTCGCTGGCTAAGCGGCTGAAGATTGCCGCCCCAGGGGTATTCGGCCGACCAGGAGCCGACCCACTGACGGCTGAGATCGCCGCCCCAGGAGCATTCAACCCCCAGAGGTCACTCGCGGCAAACACCCCGCGACCCAGAGACCGGCCGCCGGGGACACCGCCGTACGTGGACTCAGTACGCGCCTCCCGGAGAATGTAGCAGCTCCATGATGTGTCGGACGTACATGGTCCTAATAATGTGTAGTCGGTAAACTAGACTTAAGATTGTTTATATTATTGTTCATGGGAAATATTATGTAGGCAAATTCCAACCGCGGCTCGTTACGTCGCAATGACATAAAGAGATAGCTCTTCGGGCTGGGACACCCCGAGTAGGGAGAATTCCAACGCGATGACGGGTCTGAGCGCGGACCGACGCCGACCGCGCCTGGCAGGCGAGAACCGATCCACGCGGGTGGAATCGATCTGTCTAGCTTTATCGCGAGAGCCGGGTCAATCACACGGCCAAATAAATTATACCATCGTGATGACTCGACTCTCGGCTACACACTCATTATAGAATTAAGTATGTAAATGTTAGGATAAGTTAGTTATTAAGCATCAAGCCCCAAAAAACCGGGCATTATTTGTAATTTGAATATTTGTACTTCTTTTGTGAATCTAATAAAAATGATAGAGGGGCGAAATAAAGTTGAGGTGAAAGCTGATGGAAAGGAGAAGGGGATAGATTGCTAAAATCTATCCCACAAAATTACCAGCGACCCGGAAAGAGAGAGAAAGGGGGAAACAAAATTCCCCCATACAAATCTCCCGAATCCGTGGTCGCGCTCTGGAGCGCAATATTAATTGCGCAAAAACCAGAGGAAGGCAGATCACCAGCATCCTCCACCAGTACCATTCACCTTGACTCATCTTCGCCCTGACATCGCCTTCAACTTGACTCCTGACTTTTTATTTGACCATCGCCTGCCCCCTGGACCGCCTGACTACACCTCTCTCTGGACCAGACCCGCAGCATCTTCACTTGAAAGCCGAGGCCCTACAAGCTGAACCCGTCGCCTCCCTTACAACGAGACGACCCCTTGGAGCATCTCACAGATTGGGACCGCCCCCTATACAGTTTACTTGTGTACCTGATTACGTCGGGTACATTTAAAATGCCACACGTTCATTTTGTCTAACTGTTCTGAGTTTGCTCAACATTTCATACTCACTTTGGTCGCCAGTAACTTTCTATTTTTTGTATTGAGAATGTTTCATCTCAATCTATATTATCTTACAGTATTAATGCGCTAAGAGTCTAGACGCGTCTTCTGCCAACACGTTCAAAAACATACGATACACGGGAAAAAAATGCTCATAAGTACAAAAAAGTTTTTTTTTATTTCGATTACGGTCCTTCAGGATTTACTCACTACGTTCTTTTTAATATGTGTGTTGTGACTAAATCAGTAACTAGCGTCATCTGTACAAGGTTCTGTTCAATTATTGTAAGACCTTTGAGGGGATTTTTTTTTTTCACAAAAACGACGCTTTAAATTTATTTTAAATATCTGTATTATCTCTGGAGAACCAATTTGGATATCAAATACATTATATACACATTAATAAAAGTAGTCTAGCGCCTCATTAACGGTGTCGAAGTTACAAATCGCTTGTCAATCCAATTGGCTCATTATAAGGTAGAGTTTGTCAAAATCACCCCTAGCAAAAATTCATCCCCACAAAGTACGTTCAACAGTTTTAAGAACTTTAATAGCCTTGGGAAGCCTTTTATAAGAATACCGGAACTCTAATGCGGGGTTATATTTGTCCTCATATACGAGAGGAGAATCGTTGTGTAATGCACCCACCCGGGAAGCGGGAGATTTCGAGTTCGCATCCAACCTTTTTTTCTTTTCTGTGTGTATGTTTTCTAATTCATGTTATTTGAGTATTTTTAATATTGTTTCAATAATTCGTATAGAAACTTCAACCAACAAACGTACCAAAACAAACCACCCAGACCAAATAATGGCCAACATCAATCTCCAAAGCTGGTGATTTCGAAAATATTTTTAAATACCCGGTATTTTTTCGTATTGATGATTAATATCAGTTTTTTTTTCAATATTATTAACATTTTTTTCAACAGCGCTGCATTTATGTATCATATGTTTTGCATACCTAATAGAGGTACGCTTTCCCGAATTTAGTTTTATGACGGCTTTGTATGTAAACTATACCGCGCATATATAATCTCGGCAACTTCCCTATTTGTAGAAGACGTAGCTGAAAAGTATAAGGATCTACACACAACTATACATTTTAAAAAAAACTACGTATCACTGCAGTGTATTCATTTTTCGCAAACTGTTCATTTCTATTTAATTTAATTGAGTAGGTACTTTTATTACCCGATGGTAACAAATCCGAAAATTCAGATTGCTGGTATCGAAATTTGCTAATTGATCTCCCCAATAATATCCTTTTTCGAAGCTTTTTTCCCGTCAAAGGTGCGAATATGATTAGCCACGAATTATTTACAATATTTATAATTTCTAACATTTTGTTTATCTGAGATCGTAGCGTTAAATTGTGAACGGCAAAAAACTGTGTTCCGACTAACACGTGAGCTTTTGTATCGAATCCGTAATTACGCCACTTATAAGCACATTGCGACGATTAAAGTTTCGATGACATTATAATAAATATCTTTAAAACACACTTGTTGTTAATGCAATTAAATAAAAATGATTAGTATACGTAATTTATCGCTTTAAATCCACTGTGAAATGAGGTTTTTCAATTATTATTTTTTACAATTGTGGGCAGTTTCTGATTGTTTGATTTCTATGAAATAATTTTCCGCTGAAATCAGTTGTAATGCCCAAATAATTTAAAGCACGCAGAATAATGGCAAATGCGTGATTAAAATTAATATATCGCTAAAAATATGTTTCGCGAACTTTTGGAACTTTTCATGTGAAATACTTCACGGTAGTCTCCAACTCTCCAACGATTTGGAGGTATTATTTATGTTTTGTTATTCGAACATCACATTTGCGGTAGTTCTTTCAGGGATCGCTTCGAGAGGCCTTTATCTCCGGGCGACGATCTCCCCCGAGGATTCTCGATCCTTTGTTGGTGTGAGTGACCTCTGTCACTTCTCAAAGGGGACGGAATAAAGGAACTTAAAACAATGGCCCCTACGTAATACGCTAAGTCAATAAGGCCGCCACGCGGGCCGACCCCGCCACATCCACGCCACGTACACGCCACGTACACGCCACGTACACGGGCAACCAAATCTCTTACCCGAGTATCGCGGTAACTAAATCAAATTTAAGAAACTTATGATAAACAACGCAATATAAATTAGTATTAGCTTAAGTACAATGCAATCCGAATTTTTCAATATATGTGAATTTTAGGTTTTAATTTATAGAACTCCTTATTACTTTACATTATGCTATATCAATTTAATATTATTTTATTTTTATTTTTTATTATTGTGATATTATTTACTAATAATAATAAAGTTTTATTCCAGAAGGTATGCAGGAGTAGTGCAATGCAATACCTTCCATAATACATAGTAATAATAATAATAAAATAAAAGTTGCAATGCCCACAATAATAATAA
The DNA here is from genome assembly GCA_022651775.1 of Drusus annulatus. NCBI lineage: Eukaryota > Metazoa > Arthropoda > Insecta > Trichoptera > Limnephilidae > Drusus > Drusus annulatus. The sequence continues at coordinate 1,996,902 of JAGWCC010000112.1, forward strand.
TAAATAAACATAAATTCATAAGAAAAAAAAAAATGAAATTGAAATATAAATGGAGGATATTAGGTCTCATATCTGCAAAACGCCATCAAGAGGGAGTCCATTCTGGCAGCGTTAAGATTGATGGGAATAGGATTGATTAAAATTGTTAATAACATTCTGATTTTTGCTTTAACAATTATTGTTCAATGTGTTATGAGATTATAAAGTTTTATTGATTAATACTTCATTTATTTATTATCTGCAAAAGCTTATAATGTATTTCTTTTACTTACCCTGATGTAGTCATGAACATGACATGAAGATTCATAGACTAGTTAGTAAGCAACAAAAATAAGTATTTTATGAAATAAAAATATATTATAAACAAATACAAAGTAAATATAACTACGTTATTTGGTAATCAGTCAAAATTATTATATTCATCTTCGTTATTGTGTTTTCATGTTACTGCCGTTATTTTTTCTTCGAAGGCAATCTCTAAAATATTTGGCTTTGTGACATATGTCCTACTTAGGAGCATTATTGGAATTTATTGTACAACAAGTTTGTTGGTATCCTTGAGTATAATTCCAGATTAAAGTTTTTTTTATGTTAACTTGTTAAACCGATTTACAGTATGTACGAAAAAATCACGAAAAAATCAAGCAGACTTTGATAATTATGATTATCTTTTTTTACAAAACGAAATTATATTTATACATAATAAATATTATAATTCTAGTCGTTTCGCGATTCAAAACTAAATCGGTGTCCTGGAACTGCTTAAATATCATAATGTAAATTTATTTGGAGTCAGTCATTAACCCCAGTTAAATTTAGCCGTTTCCGTAATGCAATGCCATTCTGTGTAAACTGATCGATTTACTATAGAATATTCAAGCGCACAATACATAATCTCTAATCACGTAACTAAATGCAGCTGGTGATTGTTTGGTTTGGCAACGTATCCTGAAATCCAAATATCAGTGCTGATGTAATTTTCAGTTGAGGCCTATCAAACGTCTGACTACATTGCTGCTTTAATATCTTTTATAAAAACTCGTTTGAGTTTAAAATTATTAGTGCTTGTGTAAGTAATAAATTGATTAAATTCCCTCTTCTCGTATGTCTTGGATCCGGAATTTTGGTCTCTGCGATCTTAACTGAGGTGATTTTTCACAAAAACGGCGCTATACAAAATTATCCAAATATTATTATTGTTAACTATAAAGCAGAAAATCGTTTTTTTTTTTACAAACAGCTGCAAAAAATATCGGACGGTCACTTGTGGTATCATGAAATCTGTATTGCTATTTCCAGCAACGTTATTTCCATGATGTGCTATGGAGCTTCTGAATATCCATTTAACAAAATTTAAACCAGAGCTCAATATGAAAGAGTTTCGGAATTCAGGTACAGCCGGGTACTAATAATAATAATCGGTTATTTTATAGAGCATAGTTTTTGTTAACAAATCACCTAAAAGGCGCTTAAATATTATATTCCAGGTTTCCCTTTCGAATTGAGTAATACTGATTCACATGTTTTGTTCAGTGTTTATTTTTTACTTAATATTTTTTCACTCATTTATTTTAATTGCTTACTTTTATCTTTCATATACCTACATAACAAACAACCCGATAAAAATCAAACATTAAAAACACGTAAATTAAACGCTTTTAAAAGATTCGACAGGAACACTGTTTTCTACTCGATCGACAATCAATTAAGCAACTATTTCAATTGGGGTAAAACCCCTCCGTCCTTCTTCGCATATCCAAGAAGCGGTTCACCACCGCTGTCTTCAGGGGTGCCTCCCCGACGTCCAAGTGTACTCGAGTGGTGTGAACTGCTCGGTAAAGAGGTACTAATACGTCACCATCGCCGGCTGACGTATCGCGTACTGCACGCTTGCTTCCGGCGTCGCAAGCGCCGCGCCGGGACGCCCGCCACTGCCCAGTGCGGATAGCGTCCTTCGCCGGTGCTCACCGCAGTACGATTATACTAAATTATTCCCTAGAAATACTGAATATTGTTGTTTTTTCTGTTTTGAAATAGTTAAGTTTATTTATTGTTCACCGTGTGTTTTGAGTGATGTACTGTGAAGTGAACCACGCCGCTATAATAGTTGATTCTTTCTGTTTCGTCTTTTTCACGTTTAAAAGTTAAACTACGTTATCTTTGTTTTGATCGCTTGTACATACGACTAGCGAATAAAACTTACCTTCATAAATAGAAATAAATAAAGTTGAAGTCCTATTTCACAGTTCTCTACATACATTACGTTGTTTTTTTTTGCTACTGTGCAAATAATACTCGTATTTTTTTGTTTCTTTAATTCTTGAGTTTTTCCAACAAATCCAGTTACAGTTTTAATTATTTTTTTACTAATTAAGTTCTAACTTATTTCACATTCTAATACTAACTTTCAAATCTTTGTTTAAATCGATTAGCAAAGCTTTCAATACATTTATATATCACCCATAATTCCATGAATCTATTTTATTCATTCGGACTGATGCATTAATATGCATCGAAACCGTGTCACTCCATTTGATCACGCTAAAGTGCATCATTTCCTCATAGTTACTGACGATTTATTATCCCCTTGCTGCACATTACAAATGTTGCACATTTCACATCTTCACTCACAATAATAACATACATAAGTGCATCACCTCAAGGGGGCTTTACCTTCATAGAAAGAAACTCATTTAAAAAATAACTTTTTAAACTTTATACAGTATTAGTAATATTCAAACGATACGAATTGGAAAAACATACATAAAAAAGGTTACAACCGAGACGTCCGAAGCATCCTCCCGGCAAAAGGAAGGTTCTTAGTTCGTTTCTCGGTCCCAACCTATTCGTTTTAATATTATTAATACAAATAAATAATCACCTTCCATGAAACACAATAGCACTAACATAAAGCCGTTTATTATAGATGGCGAAAGATGTACCGCTCTAAGAGCATTTTTATATTCGAGAAGGTTAGATAGTTAACACGGCTGGAAATAAACTGGAATTTGAAATTAATGATATACCTACCTACCTACCTAAATGATGGGATGGTCCGATGAAACTCTCTTGCACAGCGCGGGTGTAACTACGCGCCTAAAGTTTATGTTTAGAAGCACGGAATTTAATACTTCGTTTGTGTGAAAGCACTATGAAACAATATATCGTCGACGGAAAGGCAAAAGGGTTGAAGTGCCATTTTGGGAAGTGTGCACTAGAGCAGTGTTCAAGGTACACCTATCAAATCAAGAAATTTTAGAGGTACAGCAAAGAAAAAACCAATGTTTATTTAATATTTATTTATTACTAAAATCAATACACCTAATATGAAAAGATGATTAGTGAGAAATCTGAGCCTGTTTAACTGAATCGTTGATAAGGCTGCTCTCATCTCTTCATTGATCGTCCTCGGGCGTTCTCTTTTTTTCGATTTAATAGTAATGAGAGTTGAAAATCCCAATTGGCATAAGTAAGTTGTGGCAAATGGTAATAGAATTGCAACAGCACGCTTTGAAAGCAGTGGATACTTGTTTTTTTTAAATGCAGCCAAAAATGTGCAAGCTCTGCTTCGGAAAATTTTTGTTTTAATGTCTATCAAAGCCTACAATTTTTTTTCTGAATCGGCAGCCATGACATTTGGAAACATTTTATTACTACCATTGGTAGCATGGCTGATCCATAACACCAACTTAGCGCGAAATCTTTCAATTTTGTCTTTCCGCGGCACACCAACTGATGACCACGGTACACCAGTATGCCGCGGCACACGCTTTGCGGAACAATGCACTAGAGCACCTTAAAGTTTTTTTGGTTTACAATAAAAATCATAAGTTTTCAGTACCTGGTTGGATATTGTAAAAAAAGTTAACTCAGGTAACTCAATGCTCTCACTGAGTTACCTGAAGCGACAAAAAGCAAAAAAAAAAAGTCCCAAACTTACGTCGCTTGAGTCAAGCCTTCTGCCAAATAGTTAATATATTTTAGATAACTGAAGTGCTACAAAAGTCTTCAGAATCAAGCGAGAGTCAGAGCATTCGATGCAGAAAAAAATACTGATTATAACTGCATATTTAACTCATTTTTACCATAGTTTTGCTTAAGCCCTTTTGCCTTATCAGCAACGATATGGTTACACAGCTACATACATACTCGTAATTTTCATTTGTATGCAAGCAGTGTTACTTCAAGTCACTGAATCCCCAATGTGATTGAAGAGCTATCAGCACCGTCGCGTTTTATATCATTTTAGAGTGATATTGTTACGATATCAAAATAAATAATACAAATTTGTTGTTAAGAAGAAAATGCAGTTGAATAATTTATCGGAGTACCTATTGATGGAACCGGTGTTTTTGATCTCATAGGTAATATGGTCGGAGAAATTTTTTTGGGTTATAATGGTTTTTATTTTCAAAACATTCGTTTACTAACTAACCACTATCTTTCTGTTTAATACATCTTCTTAGTATGTTTTTTCCTATGATCCTTGCTCATTTCCTGTGGGCAGAAATGTTATTTATTGTTCTCTCCCTTTGTTGAATGATGTTGGCGATATGTTACGATCCGAAAAATCAAAGGTCTTTCTTTCTCTTTGAGGCTGTGATAAATTTAGAGTATCTCGGTTCAATAAATTGCTAATGTATTGGTTCGTTTAAACGCGGATATAAAACAATATATTTTATTAGGTTGCTAATCTCATTCCTCTTTGAGTAGACCTTCTTCCAACTGTGAATAGACAGTTGCTAATGATAACTCATCACATTTGTAAATATCTGGAAAAGTCTTGCAGTTAGTGTTGATTCGAACAACATAAATTTAGAATGGTGTGTATTGATGCATATGCATATACTTTACGTTACTTAAAAAAGCTTTTTGTCTTGCTCACACCTACTTACTGTTATTAGCGAAAAAGGGACGACAAGTGTATGAATTAGTATTTTTGAATGTTGAATATTTGAAAAGTTCTTGCAGTGTGTTATTTATATTAATTAGTTCCAAAAAAATTGAAACAACCGAAAGTTATTTCTTTCATAAAATTGAACTTGTTTTTAGTTTCGCAGATTTTTTTTCCTGAAGTCGTAAAACCAGTTACAGTATGCACGCAATGCACCTGTGTGAGTACTTTGTTCAACTCAACGTTCACAGCGATACCATGATACGATAAAGTTTTTTTTAAACCTATTCTTAGTAAAAAATAAATAAAAAAAGGAACGGCTGCTCATGCCATTTATATAAATTTGTTCTACCGTTATCTTTGCATTTTTTCCCGGGTAAAGTTTATTTAAAACGCCTATGTTTTTGTTTTTAAAGCATGAATGGTTTCAGTTTTTTTTTTCCAATAAAATACAATGAATTACGATTGTATTGTGCTCCCAAGAGTAATGTAAACTTATGCCGAGAGGTTTATTCTAAAAAAGCAGTGTAAAACTAACATGCCAACATTTCGCACCGACGCCAGAATACCAGGGTAGTATAAATATAGCGGGGTGTAAGTGGTAGAGGCGGCATCTCGTCATCCACGGGTGTCGGGAGAAGTACGCCGGGGACAGTAATAATTGGGTGAATCGAGTCACGGCCTAGTAATTAGGTTGAAGCTGATGGTGCGCCGCCCGCGGTTTAAGTGCGAGCGTCCCCCGACAGCGGAGGTGCCGTAAATGCTATCTATCCAATTATTAAGCCATACAATTTTCAACAAATTGTTAACGATATTTACGACCATGTTTTCTTACGGTCGATTATGAATGAATTTCAGCAGCGTTGAAATTTTATTTTTATTTGGTGATTACTGCTCAGAGCAAGAATATACGAGTATATGGAGAGAGAGCTAAATATTTGTACCCAACCTATACAAATTTACGATAAAACACTTTCTCCGGGTTTTTACGTCGTAAACCGTGAGAGAGAAAGAGACAAGACAAGTTGTCACATAATATCGCACGGTCGGTAGCTGAGTGGACAAACGCGTCGGATTCCCACCCGGGCGTCGTGCGTTCAATTCCTCTGCTGGCTAAGTCCTCCATCATTGCACAAGCAACATCTTCCGCTTCTTATGATGGTAGTAGGAGTTTTGCAAATATTGTCAGGTTATTCGTAACCCGGAAATGTTTGTCTTTCTTTTTAAAACTTTTTCGGTATATAAGCATGTTTTCCGTCTTCGGTGACTCCGCCCACTACGTTTTGTTATGCGACATGATAGGACATAACTCAACGGTTTTTTAGGTTATATCCTATCTTTTGTTGATTAAATACTGTGAAAAAGTTGTTATACAAATAAACAAAACATTATGTCGACATGAATGGATGTATAAATATCCTAGCCCTAGCCCTAGCCACTTCCGAGTCAGGAAAAAATCAACAATCCTGACCACACAAGCTTTCCTTCCTGGTATATTATTGCTCTGAGGTTAAAGGTGATCATAATAAATACATAAATATGTAACACTTTCAACAAGATGTTACTTTCCGTTCACAATTAGCATATTTATTGGCGGGACAAAAAAATATAAGCAAATTTCATGACGTCAGAGCTCACTTTTAGAGAGTTTTTAGTAGGACACAAATATATGATCTGCTTTATATGAAGGTAGTTAATATTATAAAATTAAAATATAAATATTAAAATAGCGAGAAAAACGTCATAAATCACCATTTCAACAATATACTAAATTCTACTTAATATATTGTTGTAGGCCTATTCAACACCTTTTCAAGTTGTTTCTGGATTGCATATTCATTTATAGTTCATCAACTTCTTATTTTATTTATTCTTTGTAAATCACACACGTAATGGTGCATGCCTGCTTTTCACAGCAATATTTTAGTCGCGTGATGTCGTGTTGGTTTTTGTGTTAAATTTCAAATCATTCCACGTTTGCATAGGCTATTAATAATGCTAGGTGCGGACTGTTTCACTTTGAATAAAGTTACAACAGAAATCTAATTAAAATAACGTGATGAACATATCTGTGATAATAACTGCGCTGCACGAAGAAGAAGAGTACGTGAAAAGAATGGGAAATATAGGGCACGTAAGCGCCGGTCTCCTCGTGAGCAGGCAGTGGAGAGGTCATGGATGATGCGGGAGGCCCTGAACGTGCTTAGGGCTGCGTGCCCCGCGAAGGGGGCTCACGGGGTGCCTGCCTGCGGGTGCTTACTGCACCTACTCCTACTGCAGGTGATAAATACTGTGTGTTTTTTGTGAATACCGCTGTGCAGAGCTAGTGGGACTATGATACCCCGAATCACTGGGGTATCTTGTGAGGCTGAAGAGAGTGGGAAGAGGAAAGTTATGGACAAGAGGAAAAGTACCTGGCTATTGAGAGATGTCCACGAAACACGGCTAAAGCCGTTTCAAGCAACCTTTCAGTTCTGAATGGCAGTTTTTCACCAGAGCGATACTGAAAATATCTACCACTTGCTTATTCCGGTTTTATAAATGGTTTTTCAAACATTCAAAAATTTCAAACATAACATAAAAATTTCGATTAATAGCAATGACAGAGCTTTCATCGGTGCACTCACCAAAATTCGATGTTATCGATTGAACCAACCACAGAACCTAGAATTATTTATTCATATGTACTATTCTAATTTACTATTTATATATCAAAATAAATTCACTTTAGCAAGAAACAAAAAGAATATATTAAATTAAAGCAACACAATAAGCAAAAATGACTGCCTCAACACAGGCTTGCCTAGTGAGGCGGATTATGATAATGGTAAAAGTAATAACTAATTTATACAAAAACTAAGTCATCATTTTAAATTTACTGTGTTTATTATGTATATACTGTTTCCAATGTATCGATATTATATGCTTTTATTTTTTCTATTACTGCAAACAATATTTGAATAAAGATTATTATTATTATATTTACAAAGTCTGAAGCTAAGTATCGAAGAAGCTGGATTTATCAAAATGGGTAAATGCATTGCTCTGGTTGTATTGATTAGTGCAAAAAGTGTTCGATTTATTTAGAGCTTTGGCCTGGAGTCAGCGATAGAGCACTGGCTTTTTGTCAAACCGAAGCACAACAAAATGTTGATTCATCAACTGCTCCAGTATTTCTATTAATGTTTTTTATGTGTTACCTTTCATCATTTACAGAGATATTGCATAACATATCGCCTTAGTAATAAAATATTGGACTGCTTCAAATCCCTGATTAAGGCAGATGTTTAATGAACATTTTTAATGTAACAACCAACTTGTAGCCGAGTGGCCCAAAGCGTCGGGTTCGCACACAGGCGTCGCGGGTTCGATCGGCTCAATCCTCCGCAAGCCATTAACTTCATCATCGCGCAATCAACAATTTACGCTTTTTATGATGGGAGAGTGACATTTCAGATATTATATTGTCGTATCCTGGAATTTAAAATAACATTGCTAGCGCAGACTTTCTTCTATCAGCGCGTCGGTGATTTTATTGCAAAATACATTTAAAAACTAAACAGAATTTAACTTTTATATTCTACTACACTTAAATTATATCAATCTAGTTTACTGTTGGCGAAAGAACATTAAAAATAACACCTCTTATATTACATACATGTTTTGTTTGTCCTATTATAATTTTTACTACATCCATCGGTGGGTAGGTAGGTACTATTCGAAACTCTTATTTTTTTTAAATTTACCCCCTTTCCCAATACGATAAAAGTAAAGGTTTTTTAGAAAACACTAACGTTTAATTAAATGATTTAATGATACCAATTTTTTTACTTTATTCCACTATTTTTTATTTAAGACCTGACCGGTTTCACCTTACGACGGGCATCTCCAGACTGGTAAAAATAGAATAAATAAATAAAAATAAAAATTTGGTATTATTAAATCATTAAAATGGAGTTCCACCATGAATTAACAGTTTCAAAATTAGAAAGGTTTAATTAAATACTAATTTTGTCGAATTTTTCCATACTATTGACTTTTTGGGTTCTGAAAAATTCACAATTTTCTATTTTAGACTTGTTTCTGTTGCATTGATGTTTATTCACAAAGACCGTCCCAATAAAAAGCTTCGTTGGTGAATTAATTGCATTCCAGTCATCGTCTATAGACGTGAATAAACACAAGCACTTAGCTCTTCGCTAAAATGTTTATATTGCTTGGTGCTTCTAAATACAATATAGTTCACAATTTGCTTGTTGAGTAGTGCTTCCCTGAAAGTCGTCCTGTTTCTGCCTAGTTGCTCTGACTAATCTGCAATGACCAAAATTACATTTTTATTTAAGCAAACTAATTACGAAAATAATTCAAACCCACACTTTGTTCAGTATGAGAACAGGAGTCTAACAATAAGTTTAATTTTATACATACATAGATTTTTCGTTTATTGCTAAATAATAAAAATAAATACATTTTGAAGTACTGTTTATATTACTTATTTTTACTCCTGGCAGTGTTTCGCTCTTCGAATGCATTATCAGAATAGCATAAACCGAAAAGAGTAATTACAAAATATTTTAATTTAATATTTAAGATGATATCTATTAATGATTTAATAAAACAAATTTGTAACTTTATTCCACTTTTATTATTTTGACTGGACCGGTTTCAGCCTATGACGGCCATCTTCAGACTAGTACAAGTGTTTGTTAACCTACGGCTTATATACTATTTTTGGGGATGTTAGGGGTAGTAAACAATGATTTTACTTTAATTTGTTTTATTAAATCATTAAAATGGAATTCCACCACGAATTAACAGTTTCAAAATTAGAAATAATGATATCTATTGTTTGAGGGCCTTGTTATCTACATTGATAATTCGTATTTCTTCTGAGAATAGCATCAATGTTAGGTAGTTCTCTTCTCAATAATTATTGTAAGTGATTTTACTAATAACCATTTTCCATCTATGTTCTCAAACACGTACAACAGGTAACAACGACCCCATTTTTTCTGATCGGTTTGATTTTAATTTCTTTATGATATTGTGCTTCTTCTGTGTCTTTCCCTTAGCTTTATTGCGGCTTTTGTTACCTAGGTACCTCAATAATTTTTCTATCATATTGAAGGAATCCTATGGTAATATTCTTATATTTTTTTGCGATTTTTCACTTGTTTTATATTCGTCTTCAGAGTGATACATTTTAAGATTAGAATTACACTATTTGTCCAAGTATAAATGTATCGATGTTATCTTTTTAAAATCGATGTCTTTTCACTTAAATGAAAACTTTATTTTCTCTTGAGCTGAATGCGCAGGGAACGCCGTAGAGAATTCTGACTCCCCCCCCCTTTATATCTTTTTGAATGTGTAAATAGGATTAAAACTGTATTTGGCTGGAAATTTTTCGTATCGACTGAAAGCCAAACAATTTCAAAAGCTAAGCCGGAGTAAGTTATTATTTTATCCTTACTGACACGCTCCGTCCGACCGTCGAATGCTATGTTAATATGGGACATTCCACGTCACGACTGCGAGCGCGCACTCGCTACTGCAGAGTCCTCGAGCCGTCGCGGAATGACGTTACATTTTCCGCCACACCTGTACGTAATAATGTGTTCTCGTAATGATGGCGTATTATTTCTGCCTTTGAACGGAACGCACCGTTCACAGCTCACATCTCCCGGTTCACAGTTCTCAGTTCGCACGTTACCTTTAGCGCCGACTCTTATTACACTCGTGCGGCTCCCTGGAGCGATCTCGAGTGACATCATCTCAAGTTCACAGGCTAAACCGCCCGCTTAACCCACATAAAATGCGAGCTCTCGCGCCTCGAACCACTAGAGAATACTCCGTATGAATTTTGTGCTATAGAATATTCGCGTACCTACATTTTTTTCAGACTTTCATTAACGAAATGTCATGGAACTGGCAAAGGAAGGACGGAACTGAATACAGTAGAAATTAGATCTCCGGAGCGTGTGTGGAAAATCAAATATGACGAAATTGCGATTAGGAGATTCGTAAATAATGTAAGCGTAACGTAGAAGTTTAAGGAAGGGACAGATGCTTTGGATATGTAGAGCTAATGGTCGAAGAAAATATGTCAGGAAAATATAATGACGCGTAAGTGAATAAAATACTTCGACTCATAAGTGTAAATGAGACGGTGTATAAATGTAGATGAAACAAGGAGTGTGCGCCAGGACAAAGTTGTGTGGCGTTCCATCTTCTGTGCCTACTCCTGCGACGAAACGACGTGATTTTATATTCCGTGTGTTTGATTCTCAAACACTTTCTTTGCATTACGTGAAGGTAATAATAAAATCACTCCTCACTGTATGTTTATAGCTTACAAGATGAATTCTAATTTTAAAAAAGTTCCCTCAGTATTTGATTTCAAAATATTCACTCGACACTTGGCGGACGTAGTTTAAAAAAAATGCAATCATGATTTCTCATTTGTTTTCATCAAACAATACAGCATTTTTTCGTTTTTTCAATTGATATTTTTCGACTTCATTCGCTTCGATGGTATATTTCCACCTTCAAAGCGTGTCCTCAATGTTCCATTTGACGCTAGAATAATATTGAAAAGAACAGTAAATTCTGGAAACAAACCATTTAGACGCTTTCGTAATGTTACCAGCTGCTGGGTTGTATGGTTTGTGGGGATGCTACCCTGGGGCCCGCTCCCAACGATACTCACCTGGGGTGAATAATACCCCTGACGGCAACCATCACTCTCCTCACAAGCTGTTAACCCTGCCTCCTGCACTCAGTTCCGCCTCTCTTCACTCTGGGAGTTTTGTGCCCTTATAGTCTTTACACCGAATACATATCTCGACATCACTTGATTGCAACGTTGAAGACGGCGTTTTTTAATTTTAATTTTGGGAAACTTTGAAGACATTTTCATTAGGATAAGTTGTTAGTTTAATTGCTCAGTCTTTTGACAAGTACTACCCTTAGATGTTTTCCATATTGTGAAAGGGTGATGACTAAAGTACTTTCTCTTGGTTTTTGTTTGCAAATAAATAACGATCAAAAGAAGAAAAAAAATCTCAGGACTGGTTACGAATTTATTGAATTAAGAGTACTATCAGTAAAGTGATTTTGGCTACGGCATATTGTACGTCTATAATATTCCTCAATAAAATTCAAACTACCCTTAATTCTTTAAGTTCTTGTCTTAAATTACAAATTCGATAGAACCTTTTAAAGAAACGGTTCATCACCCTTGTCCGTCTTGGTGATCAGAAACGAATGTAAGCAAAGTTATTCCGCGAATATCGACCCTTAAAAGCATACCCTCGATATGATGTTGGTTCTTGGCGAAAATCGTACTTTTATTTCTTTATACTTGTCGTTTTTACAACTCGTGAATAGAAATGAAACATGATAGGGTCTCAGCCCTCAGCCCTCACCCCGTGAAGAAATCGCACCCCTGGCAATCGATCCCCCTCTTCACCCTAAACACCTACAAACACCTTTTCTTTTTACCACTCGGTTTGGTTTCCCTACCACCCGCGCCCTTATCTTTTTCTACAAAGGCGTTGTTTTGCACCTCTCTAGCACATGTGCACGAGTTCAAAAAACCGTTTTCCTTAAAGAAGAAAAAGAGGTTTTGTTGCACCTGCTCCTTCTCCCTTAAAACGTTATATCCACGTCACTTCTGTATTTCAAAAATTACAGAAAATTATTCTCCGTACACGTTCATGTTTCCTTGTCAAATGAGTGTCTCTCTTGTCTTCTCTGACACCCACAACTAACGTGTTACATTATAATATTACGAATATCAAAAGGGTTAGTACGAATTCCCCTTTATATGCAAACATATTTCCTTTATCTAGGTATAATTAATTTAAGCAATGATCTGTCATATGTTACGCATTTTCTTTGTAGGACACTTTGACGGAAACTCACCACACTATTGTTTTCTTCGGAATATGTAGTTTGTAATGTAACCTTTTGTTTCTGAAATTATGAATAGAGTTTTGAAAAATGTTCATTACAACTATCGACTGTAAACTGATTTTTTTAATTAAATTCATGAAATTGACCATTTTTATTGTCACTGGTAAAAGCTATTCTCTATCCCCCTTACTTATAAACGAGGTGTAAATGTTACGCGTGTTATAAGGTCGGAATAGCGATAAACTTGCCTTAAAACCACGGCTTATTATCTAATTTAATGGCCTACGTCCGGTGTAACTAAACCAACTTTAAGTAGGCGCGTAAAAATCTAATAAGTAAGACGGTATATATAAAAATGTCTGTTTTTTTTCGATTTTCTCGAAAATTACTCGACCGATTTCGCTGAAAATGGCACAGTTTATTTTTTATTAGTCACAGGAAGGTTTAGAGAGTAGTTTGAATGAAATCAAATATTTAAAACTTTTGCTATAACGTTTTAAATTTAGTATCAAAAACATTGAACCCGCAATTTTCTATTTAGGTTAGCCCATAGATATACCGCTCTGGTTAGTCACGGATGGAAAACCCAATTAGGTACCTACTAAAGTTTTTTTGTTTTTTAATAAATGTTTGCCATTAAATAAAATTTTGAAAATGCTTATTTATTTCTTAGGTTATCGATAGTAATAGTCGTCAAAAGGCATTACTTTTAATGTTCAATGAATTATGGCACCAAAAAGAAAAGCTATTGGTCGATCTACACCTCAAGCACGAAAGATAAAGGCATTACGAGCTTCAAAACAGTCGAGCAACGGCAAGGAAGACTGGAAACCTATCAAGTTCGAACATCTCAAGCCCGTTCGTCTGATACGGACTAGAAACGGGAAGCAAGACTGGGAACCGATCGAATTCGAATAACTCAAGCCCGTTCGTCTGAGACAGACGAGCAAAAACTTTATTTGAGTGGCATTGCAAAGCATGCCAGGTACTCGTTTTTTAAAAACACTAATTATTCCGAAAAATTACGACATGTGTCAAAAGCTCGAAAGCTCAAAAACACAAAAGTTCAAAAGTTTAAAGTTCAAAAGCTCAATACTTAAAGCTCATAAAACCAAAAGCTCAAAATCTCGAAATCTCAATGCTCGAAATATAAACACCAAAGCTTAAAAGCTAGTTATTTATAAGCCAAAATATGAGATTTACGTTTAGCAATAATCTATTTTTTTCTCGGAAAATTTCTATTCTTAAAATAATAGATTAAATTTTATGAAACAGTGTTTCAAAATATTTACTGTTTAATAACGGAAAAATATTCTTCTAAGATGAACGGTCAAAACTTTTTTCTTTCTCAAAATTGTAAAGTAAAATTGTATTTTCTGCAAGAAATAAATTTTGATTCTTAAGAAACCTAAATAATCATTAATCAGTTTAAATTCATTCAATATTTGGAAAATATATTCGAGTAAAAAAAGTCGACTTCATGTCGATGCTGTTGACAGAAAATAATCTTCCGTAAATTAAGGGAGAAAATTCCACCTTGAAGTTGTTACATCGTACGCCCGGGCGATCAATTAGACACATTATTCGATTATTCAAATGTATTTCAATCACTAGATCCAATACCGTTTATTTCAATAACCCATTTTTTGTATTTTAGGAGCTGCTACCCTTTTATACTACTACATATTGCATATTATTACAGCCATCTAAATAAAGGTGTGCTACAAGTTATTATTTTTATTCAAAATTTGTTCTTCGAACGATCGCCGTGGAAAGCCGAACGGGAGAGGTGGAAAGGCGGCAGATGTATTTTTGGAGAGCTACGGGCTATTGGCAACGTGTTGCGTTCTCCCATAGATAACAGTTTCAGGCGTCCATATCTTCTTGGCGTTTTTTTATCGGTCGTCAATACGGCCCCTCCCCGTAGGTATTTCAAGTTTTATGTACCCTTTGAGACGGTGAGCAATTTTTTTTATTGTTTGCAAATAAGTAATAAAATATTATGTATTTCCTTGACTATCTCAGGGTAGGCACTTCGATATATCAATATATTTAGCGATGTTTTAAACTTGTTTTAAAATTCAATAATATATTTTTATGGTTCCATCAAACCTAATATTCACCTGTAGACATATTTAATATAAGGCAAAAAATAAATGTACCCCTAAAAATCTACTTGCTACGTAACCTTAAGTGACTTGTCGTCAGGTGCATATATACAAATGAGTTACATAAAGCATGTGTATGTTAGAAACACAGTATGTTCAGTAATGTGTGCCGTTCTCGGCACTAATTATAAAAATAATAAAATAATTCCTCGGAATAACTCTTATGGAATAATTTTATTTAAAATACCCATAATGAAAGTAATACGAATAAATTCGAGCAGTAAATATGTTTAGAATCTTGCGGGCATACCTTGGAGTCTCCGTAATAACTTCCTTTATATATCCAAAATAAACTTAAATTTTGTTTTTTCCAATACAAGCCAAGTCGATTTATATATTTATTACCATTATTCGTACTTTTCTCGAGGGTTACACTAAGGTCGCATTATTTATTGCCGCTTCTACGAGCCCCGTTTTCCTTCAGCTATAAACAAATAACCCCTATTTACCTGAATTTGAATAAATGGGTAAGCTTTTTCATAACGATATTTGCTTTAAAAAACAAACAACGTTAAAAGCCCCGTTTGTTTATAAGCACGTTTTACGACCCGCCTGCATTGCAAGGATCAGGACTAAATTCAATTCCATTATCACGTCGTCTAAAAAAAAACGATAAAACCTTAAAATGAAGTGCCTACATATTAATTTAATAATATATTTTTAATGGGTGTACTTTTTATAAAAGCTACGTAAACGTGAAATGAGTAAACATATTTAACTCAATTTTTTTAACCCAAAGTGTCGCTTAAGCCCTTTTGCCTTTCCAGCGTCGATTTATTTTTTAATAAATCGTTCCCCGCGTCAAGATTAAAGCTGAAGCGCTGCGTATGTATTTTTTGATTGGTTTATTTAGTGTCAATATCATGAATAAATCTAATTCAAAACACAATTAAAAAACTACACTGAAAACTTAAAATAAATATCTTTGAAAAATCATTACAGCAAATTATTAGTAACTAAATAAATAACACCCCCTCATACACCCTCAACCTCTCGACTCTAAAGACTATTACGCAACGGTAGCCACCCGAAGTAACGTAGCTTACGTTTTTCGATTGTGTTGACACTTTCTCCGCCTGCTGCAAAATAGCATTTGACAATCATTGTCAATAACTTTAAGTGCCCGTCAATTAGAGCCCCGCCTGGAGGACTTTTCTTCACATAATGTCCGTCTATTTGGTCCGATCTCACAAATGAAATATCCCATAAGACAGAGCGTTTTACATAATGTGACTTTAACCTCACTGATTATTATCATCACTACTACACGGTATTCACACCCTTACAATCAGTGGCATGCGGTCCATAAAGGCTAAATGTATAAATATACTCGTATATATATTTTTTTTTAAAGGCTAATTTTCTGATAAAAAGTATTTTTTTTCCATAAATTTAAGTTTTTCATGTCACAATAGTTCTACTCTAATAAAATGTTCATACTTTTCTTTTCTACTTTTTAGTCGGAACCTGCCCTGGTTAATAGATAATGAAAATAGTCTTTCTCAAGATGGTATTTTTAGCTTCAACAAATGAGGTACACCGCAAAAGTCGCTTAAAATTGAACCCTGTATCTGCCTATATTGCACTGTTTTCATTTATAACGACTGGATGACATAAAACTTGAAGATAGTATTATTTGCACAAAGAAGGTTCATATTAAAACTAGCTTGTACTCATATCAACGTTGTTTTTATAAAATCCGAATTATGATTGGTCCAATTTTATGCCCGTACCCATCTGTAGGAATTATGAGAAAAAAATTCTTCCAACTTGCGTATAAAAGTATTCTATCCGACCGTCGATGCTGTTATGAGACAAAAAGCTTTTAAATAACTCATTTAGAGCTTATTGTACAAAAGAGAACAACTGATATAGTATATTGCATCAGAACTTAAACAATTTGAATGTTTTATTAAAGATATTTCTTTAGATTACAATTATAGAATCGCAATCGCACTAACGAGAAAAGAGAGACTAAATTATACCTTTCCACAACTGATAGAACTAGCCCCATCAACGGTAACAATCCCAGCAATTAGTGCATCAGCTGAAATATCGTTTTCAGCTCTAAAATGAATTCACACATACCAACGTAATACTCAATACCAAAAAAGAATTACTGATCTTTCCATAAATGCTATAGAAAAATAATTACTTATGAATCTTATAGGCTCAGGAACTTTTTATGATAGTGAGATTATGGCGTGATTTTTTCAAATTGATTGTATTTATATATGATATAAGTAAGCGACTTTTACTCTTCTACTTTAACCTAACTACAATCATCAACAATAGATAATAATGAAAAGACGTTTTTCACGTCATCAAAATATTCAATGTTATGCAATTATAATCGAAAGTATTGCAGCCTATCATTGGTATCGACCATTGCACGCCACTGCTTGCAATAAGATTTAAACCGAGTATTTTACACCATTTGGTTCGTTTAATAACTACGTGGGTAATCTTCTGGAAAAATAAAACAATATTATTTTATATTGTGATGTAAACTTTTTCTCCGTCTTTAATAGACGGTTAGTAGCCTGCACCCATGATCATATTGTTTTGAAGAGGTGATTCCCGACAACTGTTATTGATTGTAAAATTTAAGCGTCTCGTTTCGTTTCTCTGCTAAGTTAATTGGGTGTTTAATGGCAGAAATTACGCTTCGGGAAACAGGCCCAGTGTATTCTCGCAGCCATTCTGTAAAACCATTTTCTTTTCGTATAATAAATATAACTTACGTTTACCAAGATTATAAAGAAAGGTCTCGCATTTTTAACCTTGTTTCATCAAGGGGATGTAATATTAAATCTTGGAATTAAAAAAAAACATTTGTCAATATTTATTAGGACAGGTGAAGAGCTGATTTTGTAAGTTGATTTTGTAAGGTTAAAATAAACTTAAATCACAACACTCTGATCTGACTGTGCCCGTACACATATGCTAAATTAAAAAAATCACGTCGTACGAGGGAAGAAACACAAATGTTGCCAGGTCGTTCCAAAGCGTTAAAACACTTTCCTATGCAGCATGTTTCAACCATGCATAGGTGATGGGATATCGTTTATAGTGTCTCCTGACTGCAAGGGATCAATGGCCCTTGTTCGTCAGAGAAACTTTCATTGAAATGCTGGTAAAATAAACACAGCATTATTACCTATCGCGTGTGCGCAATCGATCATAATCGGTCTGTTGTACATTAGGGGTGGTGGTAGGTCGTTCGGCTAGCACTCACGGGTCGAGTTAGATACATACAGCGGGTATCGACTTCCTCCCTTTTTAAAAATGCTTAGTGAAAAGGTCTTTACTATAAATCTTAGAGTTAGGGATTCAGGCCTATTTTTTTAATTAAAAAATAATAATCATAATTTTTTTTTTACGTAATAAAGTACTCACATAATACAATAATTTTCTCTGGTTTTAGGAAATAATTTTATCGTTGCCAATTTTGCACAGATACCTTATTTCATGTAAGTTTTTTTTCTTTTTTATGTTGAATCCTGAAATGTATTAACCAATAACGTGAGACGAGGGTATCTGTGTCGTCCTGCATACAAATTAACAATTTTATTTCGTAAGCGTGCGTGAAAGCTGAGTTAGAGAAATTACCAGTTTCCTAGGGGTGCTTACAACGTAGGTATCATAAAGATTTTTCCAATATAGAGTAATGTCAACTCTTCATATTTAGCTGTGGTCTTTTTAATGTCTTCGTTCTCGTATATAAACATTATTTAACTTAATAAAATGAAAATACATAAATCCGGCTCGTTGTGATCTATGCTTTTAAGTTTTAGACATTTGACTTGATATTTTGGTTGTAACAACAAATGCGGAGTTCTTGTATTATTGTCTACCATGTATGTACATACGTGTTGCAGAATATACCCAACAAACTTCAAACAGTGATTCCTGAGCTTATTTGGACTAAAAAATGTTGATGGTATTTTGGTATCCGGTGACACTTTGGCTACGATTAAAAGCAGCAACGAAAAATTCTGTCACTGGTCATTCAAACTGGCCAAATAACCGCCCACCCGACCCCCACTGTCCTATGCTGAAGATGTCACCCGAGATCACAATGCTATCTACATTTCTTCTTCATTCTGGTTAAAGTCTGTCGGGTATGTAATGCAACACCTGTATAATGAATGGCCTTGGGGCAAATCTGACTGCACAATTAAGACAAAGCTTTCATAAATAAAGGCGGATTCAAATTCTTATTTTAGTTTTAAAGAAATATACGACAATCAATATATTTTAGACGTTTCATATTTTGATGGATATAGTCAATTATATTTTACATTTCCCATTCAAAACCTGTGTCCATCAATTTAATTCATCTTAGAAGCTTTTTCTCCTTGAAAATCTTTAAGGCTTCTTTGCCTTTTCCCGGGCTGAATATTCTCAGTGTTATTTCAGCGAGGTGGAACTTCGTAATTCAATTCTCCAAGTCATGGAGAAAACGTTGATAATTGGATTAAACTCGAGTTGCCCATTACGGTAACATCTATCACATGTAAAGTGTTTTCGAACACCAATAATACAATTGTTTTCTGTAAAAAACTTTTTCTTTTTAGTTCTCAACAGTTTTTTATTCTTAATTTTTTCATTAATGATAAAATTTTGGTAATTTATATAGCGCCGTTTTTGTGAAAAATAACCTCATAGGCAACGCCGGGCACAGACCTTTGGTAATTTATTATTATTCAACAATATCGAGAAATATTTGTAATCTAAAGATTTTTTACGTTTATTTAGTTAGATTATCTATATTATTGCTTTATATTGGTTAAATATGAGCTTTTCCCTTAAATACTTGTAACTTGATCATGGCGACATTCCATATAAGTGGCGGTTCAACATAATTCCAAACTATTTCTCGTGTACCCAAAGTTATCGAAATAACTCCCAGTATAATCTATCGGTCGCTGTCGAAGTATTTTCTAAAAGCATGTATTCCCCACAAATAATGTTCGATTTCTTTTTCGAGCAACCCATACATAATATCAACGGAATCCGTTGGATGCGCCCATCTGAGATTCCGAGTCGATATATATCAAAAGTTAACGATCTCACGATTTACGAGGCCATAAGTTTTTACCCGACGGATATTTGGCGTATTGCGAACAGAACCAACCGCTCGGAATCCGTTCCTAGGAGGTGAGTGTAATCACGCAGCTTGCTGTCGCTATATTTTTATTTTATGCGCATACCGCACAAGAGCCGGTAGGACTACGGCACCCCCTATTGGGACATGTTGTGAGGCTGAAGGGAGTGGGGAAGAAAAAGGTTAGGAAGTACCTGGGTATTCAGATCTGATCACCAAATACGGCTAAAGATACTTCAAACACCGTTTTGATTCTAAATGGCGGTTTTCACCAGGGCGATTCTGAGAGTATCTACCACTCGTACAAACGTGCCTCAAATATACTAATGGCCGTTTTAGAAACATTCGAATAGTGTTTAGACACCGTGTCTCGAAGCGGGAACTCCTCCCAGTGAGAAAGGCATAGCAAAAATGATTGTTATCAAGATAAGAAATATATGTGAGATATCATCTGTCAGACACAAAATGTCGTCAATCTGGAGTATCTGGTTGGGCACTAGCACGAAACATCGATATATATTTTATCGACAATGTCGGTAATTTGGAATCGTACCCGAGCCTGACTGTAGATCGCCAACGAGAAAACGACAACTCACGTCGACTAAACATGCTTAATTTCGCATTGTTAACATGATCGCTACCGGTCTTTGAAATTTGAAGTTAAACAAATTATGCCCAAAAAAAGAAAAGTATATCCTACAGCACTTGATGTTATATGGTAGAACATGTTAAAAGGGTGACCCATTGAAATTTCGAAAAGCGCCCCTTAAGAAACACCTTAATGTAACATATATACTAGATGGGATGCGTGAGAACGTCACTAACCATCCCATATTTTGAATAAAGAATATCTCGATTACTGCCTTCGCTAGTTCCAACTGGTCGGAGCCGACGGCACCTCCGCTGGGTATGGAGGAAAGCGGAATGGGGATGAGAAAGGATGGGGTACGATTGAGAAAACGTAACACACGCCGACCTGATTAATTTCCATTTTATCCGAGTTAGTCTACTGCTCAGAACAGTTGTACATAACCAAATAAACACAAGCGCGCTATTCCAATTTGGCGTACGGCGCCAATCGATACAAATGCTTAGGAGTCAGGTGTAGAATTTCTCAATTTCACTGATTTATGATTATCGCTGTCAGTTTTATTCGCCTTAATGTTGATTCAAGATAACTTAACAGGAACTTTTCCATATATTACCAGAAGCTGTGTAATTACTATTAATTGTGTTTACTTACTATGGATTCAGTGTTTGAATATGTCGTAATTTTAGTATATAATATGTATTATGCTACTCTATTAGGTACTGTCATTTTTCCGTATAATTTATTCCAACTATTAATGTGCGCCGAATTATTAATTACCTCATATTTTCTGCCTCTAATGATGATACTGCAAATTTATGTTTTTCCGCAGAGCGCGACGGTTCCGGCCATATTTTGAATTCTGCGGTTTCGCCAAAATTAGCGACATTGTTTTAAGGCTAAAAATAGTTTATTAGGGATGGTGGAGTGCGTATATAGTGTCGATGAGTCTTGTGTCCTTGAACTAACGGCACCTTTGTTTTTCTTTGTTTCAGGAGTTCGCCACACTTACAAAGGAGCTCAACATCGTCAGGGAGAAGTTGCTCGAGAGAGAGGAGGAGATATCCGAACTCAAGGCGGAACGAAATAACACAAGAGTAAGTCATTCTTAAAAAGATCTCCGTTTTTGTTTATAAAGCCTTTCCAAAAGTATTCCGACGGCGAGTACGTACGGAATTTGGACAGCTTGGAATGTTGTTGCCGGCCCCTGAAAACAAAGAATGTTTGCAGTACTCTCGGTAACTCCTTTCTATCTTCCCTGAGTCAGTAAACTACACCGCGCAGTTGCTTATAATGCGGGGAAACATTGCAATGTGCTTGTTTAAAAATGAATTTGGCCTCTGAAGCAGACGCTAAACATTGACAAAGGTATTATTTTATAAAGAAGAACGCCGTAAGTTCGATAAAGGCGCCAACATTTTGTATCGTAGCGAGAAAATTTCGGAAGCTGAAATATTTTTGAACATGAAGAAAACTTTGAGAATTTATGCTACAATAAATTTGATATTCCGAAGGGTTGCGAGAATAACTTTTGCTGGTCAATATAAAAGAGTTTTCGGATTAGTATTGACCTGGTTTACGTAATAATTATTTGTGAAATTCCTTCTCCTACCCCTTGCAATCAATTCAATCAACAAATAATTTAATCCATTACAAAATACCCAGTTATTTGAAAACTACATCCTCCTTCAAAAGCTTCCTCCAAGGTTCATTCCGAGAAGACCTAAATTTTAATGTAAGTATCACCCGTCCAAAAGATATCGAAAAGATTACCCCCGCAATATGCTAATGCTCGATGCATACGACCACTTACCCATGCCTGCCATATGCATCCCGCAAGCTTCGGAGATCCATCTCAGGTCAATCGAATGCACATAACCAAGTAGCTCAGAAGAATTTATGTTCTTTACAGAATTGCTGTACCGAACACATGATGTATTTTGTCTATCCATTTTATCTCCTTCACTATAAAAGTTCTGTCGATTTTATTCTTAAAAAATGTCGAAAATATTTTTATTTCGCGGCAATTGTGATGTTTGAAAATTCTATAAGCTTTTGACCCGATCCAAATGGCTTATTTATTTTTCAATCGAATTCAATTCAGGCCACGGAATTCTGACGAAAAAGCCTATAAATATTGGCGATTCGCTCAGATATTAATTTATTTTTGAGGCATTATTAACTTCTGTAAAAGTGTTCGACTGGATCACACTTGTTTATTTACAGAACCGCTCGTTTATCAAATTATTATTTATTTATATACAGCCTAGTGGGCTCTTACAAAAAAAAATGTACAGTATAGTTATGATGACAGGCAGAGCATTATATTGTATTTATGATACATTAAAAAATAAAACAAAGTACATAAAATAAAAAAAGTTTAATCAAACATATAACCAGTGGTAAGTACAAAATGCAGAAAAAAATAACAACAATAATACATATAAAAGCATAGAAATGAAAGAAGAGAAAAATCACGATTGTGTGGTAGATTCGTATATTTCAGTGAAGTATTTGTGAAGAGTTCGTTTTATCACTAATACAGAATCACAAAATACATTAACATTCCAAAATCTATTACCAAGATTATGCAGTCGATTTATAAGTGTGAGCCTGATAGTTAGTTTTATAATTGTCGCAAAAAAAGGTAGCAATATGTCTCGTATTTCTGGTCGTTACATGTAAGTTTATTTTGGAGAGAATATCAGGGCTTTCAATACTATAATTAATAATTTTATTTAGTAGGACTTGGTCTGAAACAATCCGCCTATCGGATAGGGCAATTAAATTTAGCTGTTTCATCAAATTTGTATAATTAATCTTTTATTGGAATATTAAGTTTATAATTAATAAATCTTAGAAAATTGTGCAGTACCCATTCTACATAGACGGAATGTACGTTTTAAAATGGGGACCAAATAGGTGAATTGTACTTTACCTGACTTCTTACTAGTAATATGTACAGTGTTTTCAAACATTCTTGTGACTTGAAGTCACTTGCAGTTCTGCATATAAAACCAAGCACTTTTAAAGCTATTTTAGTTATTTCATTAACGTGCAGATTAAATGTTAACTTGTCATCAAATTTATTCTAAATGGTTTACAAACGTTTTTCGGAATAAAATTATTTTTGTTATGTTTATTCAATACTTTCGTCGTGAGAGTCATTTATTTATTAGCATCTTGAACACGAATTTTTTTTCGCTTACTTGAAGAAATCCTGCTAGCTTCGGTAATTCTAGTATGATCCTTACAGTTCTACTCCGCGGTTGGTTCCTTAGTCTTGCGGTGAAAATGTTAGATTTCTGGCGGCGAGGTTTTTCTTAAACAATGACTTTATTTTAAAAAGGATTTTATGGTAATTCCAGTTTTCCGTGCCAAAGATCTTAATTCTAATAAGAAACTCTTAGAGCGAAAATGAAAAATCTAGCAAAAAATCATTGTAGACACTAGCCCCGCTGAAAGTTGAGAAAGATTACCCAATTTTATTTTAAAAAATCCTCCAGCAACTAATAAAAATATATTTAAATAATATCAGTTATCATCAATTGGGCAGCCAAAAATCGGAAGAAATTAAAAATAATATTCATAATTTTCAATGAAAATATGAGATCCATTGAAATGCCACTTTTTAATAAGGCCCCAATGGCCGAATTGGTTAAGGCGTTACTCCCGGATAGAGTGGAGGATCCGAGTTCGAGTCTCGGTTGTGGCCACTGTCTTGAAGTTCTTTTTTTTAAATATATTTTAGGATCTAGCGTGATGATTAGGAGCCGCAGATGCGATGGCCAAAACAGGGCGGTAATCAATACTAGGGAAACTATGTTAAAAAAAAATATATATAAGAAACATTTATTTTTAGATCGTTTCTCGATTTGAACAGGCAAGGAGTCGAGTATAAAATAGTTTTTTGAATTATTGTAAATAAACGTTTCCTGCAAAGTTTCTGCAGTTCAAAGCAGCCTTGGGGATATCCATCACATTCAAGCTATTTTCTCGTAACAATACTATCAATATTTATTCATTATACTAATAAGGTGATAAATAGGGCTTTCAAAAGGAAAAAATCGAAGAACACACAAAAACGTGACTAACCTTTCCAGTTGTCAAAAATAAACCACTAATCCAAAATGGCTGATAATGCTAACATATGTGTACCAACATAACAAACAAAAAAAATCGATAATCAAATGTACACAGCCCGCGAAAACCCATTTTATAAAAACATGCAATTGATATCACACAACGTCCAGACGGAAAGACCAATATATTTTTATGCACAAAAAAGGTTGATTTAGGTATTATCTGTAATGAAAACTAATTTCATTAAAATATAATACAAAATTGAGAAATTATTCAGACCAGGCCTCTGGTAGTTTACACAATACATCTGGTGTACTACCGGGTGGTTGAAACAAATTTGACCCATCAAATAACGATATTTTAACTGATTTCCCTTTAATAATGAGCGGTTCTGGAATTCTTCAACATGCCACCGCGTTCGTGGCTCCTAGTGATGATACTACTTTATTTTAACAGCTTCTTCCGGGTTTCTTATAACTGTATAGAACAATTCTTCTTGCGACAACCATTCAAAAGACACCAAGACGCATTATCTAGCATTTTAAATAGCTGTTTGTCTCCTCCGGCCCCTTTAGACGCTTTATTGCCCTCGCCCCGCGTCGCAGCTTTCCCCGCAAAGGCCCGCCACCGCAACCATTTAAACGTTTAGTGGTAGATTCACACCAACGTCCGGATCCGCTCAGTGGCGATATTGTTCCGCATGAGAGCTTATTGATATGGTATAAAAATCAATCAAGGAGTATGTGCCAAGACAAAGTTGTGTGGCAGTATATCCTTCTGCCCACCCTTGTGATATTTAAGTACTTAGTTAGTTAAATAATTATTTTGAAGTGTAAAAAAAAAATGGTTTAAAAAAAAAATCTGCGATGTAAGTATTTTTACACTTCAAAATAATTATTTAACTAACTAAGTAGTTAAATATCACAAGGGTGGGCAGATATACTCGCCACAAAACTTTGTCTAGGGCACAATTCTCTTTGATTGAAATTCATACCATATCAATAAGCTCTCATGCGGAACAATATCGTCATCGAGCGGATCCGGACGTTGGTGTGAATCCAGCTTAAAGAAGAGCCAACTACAGACGTCCCTCTATTCGCGTTTTCTTATGCATGGCCCTTTCATTAGCGCCGTTTGCTAAACAAATTGGACGCGTTTTCCGAAATGTTAACGACAGAAAGTCTAAATTACGAGGACCTCCACAGGGATGGGGGTAAACCGTAAACCATTCGCTTTCGCCCTAACACACGCGGGGTAAGTCGGTTGTGTTCATTGCCTCATTTTCCTTTTTCCTGCCCTCGCTTTTTTATTTATTTAAATCTTTCGGTTCAGTCTCCTCGAATTTGATTTTAATGAGCGGGTTTTGTTTGTTTTCGAGTTTCCGTCAAAATACTAAATTATATCTTGCCCTTTCTTAGAATTTTGATCGCTTGGAAGTGAATATAAGCAATCCGTACGCACGCGAATTTTTAGGGAATTAATATCACGATCATTAAAATTCAAGCCCTTTTCCGGGACCGGTTCCCTGTGGAAAATGCTGACAGCTTCCACCATCTTCTTATATTTCTTCGTAGAACTAATTCTCGGAGCAGTTCTTTTCCGGAAAGGAAAGTAGGTACCTATTAATGGAACCCCTTTAATGAAAAACCTACGCCGAAGGTAGCGCTAACGTTGATATAGGTTTTTTTTGTATTTTCCGTTCATAGTTATTTATCTCTCTTAATAGCAAAAGTTGTTTTCATTAATTATTTTCATGTTATATTCTTTCTGTTTATTGGTATGAGAAAAATGATCTCTATTGCGAAAATGCTCATAACAAAGTCTACGATGTGTTTCTCAAATACGAAATTACCTTTCAAATGAGATCCGCGGAGAAAGTGGATTTTCTTTCCAGCCACAATACAGATTGAGAGAAAACCACATCAGGAAAGTTTGCAAATTCGTTATTTTCCCCGCCTCTCATCGTCGGTCTCTGTCCGTTTTTTTCAGCGACGCACTTGATTGATCAATCGCGTTTGATTTATTCACCGCACGACGGCTTTTTAAAGCTCGATGAATTGCCAAATTTGTTTTCATCTCGTCGGGCTCGTCGGGCACGTTCGCTTCATTCCTGATTCATGTTGGGCATGGGTGTTATTTTTTACTCAATAAACAATACTCAATTAATCTCTTTGTTGACAACTCGAAAATTTAGTGTTTTATTTATTTTCATTTTTTAAAAGAAAGACAAACATTACCGGGTTTTGAATAACCCGACTCCTACTACCATCAGAATAAGCTGAAAATGTTGCTTGTGCAATGATGGAGGACTTAGCCAGCAGAGAAATTGAACCCACGACGCCGAAGTAGGAATCCGACGCGTCTTTCCACTCAGCTACCGACCGGTATTTACTTCATAATAATGAATGTCTTCTGTTGTTGTTTTAATGTAGTTTATGTACGATTTTAATCTCATTCGAATTGTTTGACTAAATATACGTCTAAAGTCAGTTGCTTACATTGTGTAGAAACATCCGTTGAAAATTAAGGACGTCTCTGAATATAATTTTATCTAGGATTATGTATTGTATAGTTATAGCGCCCTTAAGGTGATTTTTCAGAAAAACGGCGCTATACAATTTATTCAAATATTATTTTATGAGTATATGCGTATATCACAGTTGGGGTGTGATGCCGCTAACTTCCGCTGGAAAAACTAATGTCGTTTTTTTATTACTTAATCATTGCATTGTAAAGGATTCTGTGTTATTTTTATTATTTTTAGATTAGCAATCATTCACTTGCGTACTATATAATCGAGGGAAGATCTCAAAGCTACTGTCAGTCTAATAAAAGATTCGTTTAAGGCTGCTTGTCTGCACTTTCAAAACCACCGTTTCGTTTTATTTTCACAAGATATCAATTTTCATCCATCATCGCTCTCGTAAATAAAAAGTGAAATCGTATTTGAACAGTCTGCATGTGTTCGATAAGCTCGCAAAGCATCCGATGTTTTTATTGGAAATTTATTGTTATACCCTGGAGAATGGAAACGCGCCTCGCGTTTGTTTCATTTTCTTTTACGTCTTTTTATATTCCTCCCCTCACGTTACACATTGTAATATAAAATAATTTAAATCAATTTATTAAATCTATTTACCAGGGGCTTACCATTCATTTTAGGTACCTGCCTCCGCCAGTGTTTGGATATAACTAATTGAAAAGTATCATTACGAGATAAATCATTAAAATAAAACATCTACTCAAGTAAATAACATTAAAAGAACTAAAACTAATTTTTAAAAAAAAAATCAAGAGAACGTCGCTTTATAAATTATACAATTACTATTCACTTGGAAAACAAAATGTCTCGTTAGAAAAAATGTCAAATTAGCGGGAAATTGAGAGAAAACATTCTTTCACTTTTAAGTTATAGAAAGTACACTACAAACCATTGGCACATTTATTTTGTTGGTTTCTTTCATTATTTAGGTACAGAACAACCTGTGGTAATATAATCTTTGTAACCCATACTACAGATAACATATTTACCAACAGGGCTTATTTTCCCCTTATTTCTCTAGGTATTATCTTTTCATGTATCTTAATTTTCGAAGCTTTTCAGCGGGCGAGTGTTTAATTAATGGAAATTACCACATTATTAAAATGTCACGAAACGCCCCTGATAGGAACAGCTAAACTCAACCCACATACTGATCCACTGAAAATATTTAACAACGAATAACCGCGGGGTATTAACATTGCTGCTATTATTATTTCTAATTTTGAAACTGTTAATTCGTGGTGGAATTCCATTTTAATGATTTAATAAAACAAATTTGTAACTTTATTCCACTTTTATTATTTTGACTGGACCGGTTTCAGCCTATGACGGCCATCTTCAGACTAGTACAAATGTTTGTTAACCTACGGCTTATATACTATTTTTGGGGATGTTAGGGGTGGTAAACAATGATTTTACTTTAATTATATTCATCAGTATTGTTGCATGATTTTAATAGTTACAGGGTAAAAGTTACTTTTAATTTATTGGTATTACTATTTTATATATCTATCTGGAATATTTATTTATTTTATTTGATATTTAAGATGGGTTACAGTTGCATTTCTATAAATATGAATTGACAATGTATTTATATAATGAAAGGTTGGTGAATACTGATTGTTAATGAGTTTACTTTAGGTTTTCCCATCTCAATTGTGATGTCAGATGTACAACATAATTTTTCTAATTATTGGGTTACTCCCAGCATTATGGTATAGTTTTTATGATTCTATTCATTATGCACTGTTAGGTAGATTACTTCTATTATTATAATTTCTCGGTATCAAGGAATTTTTTGAGTGCTATGCACTTTGGTAATGACTTTACATTTATTGTTATTACATTATTGTTTGGGATTTTATTCAATTGCATCAATGGTAATCTTAAATGGCAAATCGTAAAATATTAAAATTTTTTTTCAATATCAATCATACTTAAAATAAAAGCCATCTGAACAATAAATTAAATAAACTTTCAACCTGGATTAAATAATTAGCAAAATCATCAACAAAACTTAATGAAAAATATAACTATAAATCATTGTTAAACCAATAAGTAACATCCCCAAATTTAGTATATAATTAAAGCAAAATCGGGCTTTTAACATAATAAGAAATTGAGTGTAAAAAAGTGTTACAAATTTGTTTTATTAAATCATTGCTATTATTATTAATTAGCTCGCAATCCGCCGGTACCGCAACATACTTGAAATTCACAATATCAGCTTTATTGAATTGTCAAGATTTTCCAGTCACCCAAACTAAGTAACTAAACTAATAATATGTGCGGGCTTTGCATACATAATTGAGTGTCGTTCTGTAGAATGATACCGGCTTACAAAAAAAAGAAAGACATCATATTATTTTTTAAAACCCATAGTTTATTTATTATTTTAGAATTTTAATTACCACTCTGACACAACCCTCTATTTAATATTCTAATTGATGTGAGATTTTATTTTTTGATAGGGATGTCATATATTCGACTTAACGGTATTATTTTATATGGGATTTTTTTCTTTTCTTTGATTGATGTTCAACTATCGATATTTATGAGTTATTTCTTCAATATTTTTTTATGACTGAAAAAGCTACATTTGCATTTTTGTTATTTTCCCACGTGAGATTTTTTGCGTTGCTTTCTTGGCATTTAGTGTTATCTTTTCATAACAATTTTGCTGTATCATTTTTTAACATTAAAGAATGCACCATTCGGAACATTCTTGGAAGAAATTTAAAAATGACAAAAAACCTGCACCTAAAACTGGAAATATGGATATTTTTTTCAGTGTGGCGGTGTATTGAAAAAAAATCCCGTTCTCCAGTATCTACATGGACCTAGTTATTTAGTTGTAATTAATACGTTGAGTCTATTTTTGCAGTTACTCCTCGAGCACCTGGAATGCCTGGTGTCGCGGCACGAGCGCTCCCTGCGCATGACCGTCGTGAAGCGGCAGACGGCCCAGCAGTCCGGCGTCTCCTCGGAGGTCGAGGTCCTCAAGGCGCTCAAGAGCCTGTTCGAACACCACAAGGCGCTGGATGAGAAGGTATGTTGTAGCTTTTAGCTTCTAGCTTGTGTAGAAAGTATCGTTCGGATATCAATTAAATTCATTTGATTAAAATTCAATTCAATTTAGTTGAATCAATTTAAATTAATTCAATTCGATTAACTCAATTCAATGTACCTGTTTACTACCTGTTTGAATTTATTCAGAGTTAATGTTTTTTTTATTCTATATGACGACATAAAACAACTGCGCTCGGAGTACAGTTCTAACGTTGTCTTTGAATACGAACTTGAATTGCTTTATTGCGCCATGCGGTCATATCATCCCGGAGTGGTAGATACTCTATGTATCGGCCTGGTGAAAGACCACCATTCAGAATCGAAACGTTGCTTGAAATGGCTTTAGCCGTGTTTGGTGACCAGATCTGAATAGCCAGGTACTTCCCAACCTTCCTCTTCCATCTTCTTCTCCCCCCCCTCACTACCTTCAGCCTCACAACACACCCTATCTTGGGGATGCCATAGCGGTTGGGACTCTTATGCGGTACTCACTATAAATATATACATATATAACTTATTATCAATATTCATATTATAATCGTTTTTTCTCAAAATATAAGGTTTCACGCATTCGGTAAAGTGTATCGACTATCGGTACACAATATTTTGATAATTTGCCAAGAAATTGTTGAAACTGTTGGTATGTTACCTTCTATTATTAAATTGAAACTCGCTAGTTTGGATGGAAATTGCCTCGATGATTGCCGACTTCCGATAGGTGAAGGCACCAAAAGAAGAAAGTAGTAAAACGTAAATCCAGTTGATGCCATTATTTCAATCTCGGGCTCACAATCTTTATTTGATATCTAGTTATCTTCTTTATTATTATTGTTTTTATTTTATTTATTATCTTTGTATTTTTTCTATGTATCATTTGGAACTAATGGGACCCTCTCTGAGATCTGGAATAAATATATTTTTAAAAAGTCACTTTTGAGGATTATCAACTTGATATCAAATAAAGATTTTAAGCCCGAGATTGAAATAATAGCATTAACTGGATTTTCGTTTTTTTGCCTCTTTATACTTTGAGTGATTGATATTCCTGTTAAATAAATGCCGTCTTATGATGAATGGGTTTTATAACGCATCAAGATTGCAATTTAACAGCATTTAAATATGAGTGATGGGTGTGCGCTTTTGAATAGGTGGCGCAGGCACCACAATGCCTTGCCCCGGCTTTACACAGTTTTAATCTTTAGGGATAGGGAGAAAGGCTGGTGTTTTCCTCCTTGACGGGTTTTCCGACGTGGGTTGCCGGAAGTTGGTTATAATTCCATCCGTTTGTGGACGCTGGGTCGGTGTTCACCGGGTCTCCCTGTTGCCAACTGGCGTTGATTGTATTAATCTGTAGGTCGACCTCCTACGTGCCCGAGTGGTTAAGATTCTTAGCTCCGGATCTGGAGGTCGTGGTTTCGAAACACGGCGTTCGCTAATTTAAATTTAATTTGTATGTGTTATTTCTCATATATTTAATATTAAGTATCGCCGAAAGACCACCATTCAGAATCGTAAACTTCCTTGATCTAAATAGCCAGGTACTTCCTAAACTCCTTCCTTTCCCCACTTTCTTTAGCCTTATAACATTTACCGATTTGGTAGGCCATAACTGGTTTCTGACAGTTGGGACTCTTGTGCTGTATTTAAACAACAACAAAAATTGATGCGTTGGACATAAATTTTATTTTTATGGTTGCATTTTACATGGTGGATAGTTTAAATATTCTGCCGTAATTATCCTCCGGTGATTTGATCAGATACGCCTGTTTTATATGACGCTCAAGTGGTGAACAGACCACGTTAGATTAGAAAAGTGTATGTATGAATGTGAATAAGCCCTTTATCTTTCAATCCTCTTTACCTACGAAGGAACGGGAACCCTGCGGAATAATGGCGTGATGGTTACTTAATCATTATAATACATACCATATAAAGAGCTCATCGTGAGGTATTCAAGGGTGCTTGTGCGAAGGGGTAGGTATACTTGGATAAACAGATTACTTAGTTTCAGCTGTCATATTATATCCGCTGTTATCCAACACGACATCCTCGGACTGACTTGACAGTAATTAATTTTTGTTATTTTATTACTTTGTTATTGAAGTATGTTTTATTTTACCGCATAACTGTATATAAAATGCAGACCACCTTGGAGTAAAAATATATATGGAGAGAGAGCTTAATATTTTTACCCAACCAATACAAATATGTGATAAATCACTTTCTCCGGGTTTTTACATCGTATACCATGAGAGAGAAAGAGACAAGAAAAGTCTTCACATAATATTGCAGCACTTCTAAGTATCTAAGAATGTTCTCCGTCCGCGCTAACCTCACATCACCGAGTCGTATAACTTACGTCAACGGATTTTGAAGTTATTTCCTATATTCGTGTTGATTAAAAAACTTCCAGTGGTTATACAAATAAATCAAACATGATAATATGTGCTATGCGTGAATGTTAAAATAAGGTCAAACAAAGATTATAAAACATTACTTTTCATAGGTATTTCAACAGTTTTAAATATGTTTGACCGAACTTTAGAATTTTCACATTTTTAATTATGTAAAGACATAAATCAAAAAAACGTCCATCTTTATTTAGGCAAACCTTATGGTATTAGTGTTTTTGTGATATTTTGAGTTAATACATATTTCTTTATGGTGTATTGATATTGTTTTGTTTGATGTGTTCAAATATGTTTATTAAAAATGTCCGAATTCCATGTTGGCGGTAACTAATAGGCTATCCAACATCCTTTAACATACCTTTGTATCTTTCTATCGAGTCATTATAAAATCAACCGACCTGACTACACTGTTTCGCAAAGGTAGCTCTCCATATATTCTTACTCCAAGCAGACCACCATACTACGGGAAAATGCCGAGTTTGGAAGGTCGTAATATGTTAAATTTAATAAAATTGACAAACATAAATAATTTAGCAAAATATGATTAAGAAAGAAATAAAAATATTAATACGAAAATGTATTTTCGCTTCTCGAAGTGATGTATAAAAAGTCCACCTTGTTAGCGTATTTTGTACAAAAAATAATTCTCTTTGTAAATTTATTCGGTACTGTATAAAAGCTTTAAATCATTAGCGATGGATTTAAGTTTCCTCGCCTCTTCGTCTGAGAAGAATGTATTTTTATTCTCGTGGCTCGCAATCTGTCGACACCTCGAACCACCTCGACATCTGTTCGAATCTAATAAATTATGTATTCTCTTTTAATTTGGGCAAAGATAAAACTTAATTTCGCTGAGAGGTATTCATCTTACTTTCTTTGAAAATACACCTCTTTAATCGCGCCTTTCGACAAGGTACCTTATTTCGCGAATTCTCCCGCAGCTCGACTAGAATAAAACGCCGTAATAAATTATTACTCATCGTTGGGTTTGGGTCTTAGCTTGTGTTTTTTGTACCCTCGTACATAAACAAATTTATTTTTGTTTCGGCCGAAACAATTCCAAATTATTATTGCTTACTTATCCCAAAAGTTGCTAACTACGTTATTTTCGGTTAGTCGAAAACCTTTATATTGGTACCTACTTTGTCAACATTTCTGGATAATTATGCCTAAGGCGCCAGCACTTGTTTTTTTCGTCCTACGTAAAATATAGGTTGGCTGGAAGAAATTGCCACCATAATAACCACTAAGCCCGCCTAATTAAATTGCACAATATGTATTTGAAGTATTAGTAAATTAATTAAATACAATTATGATATGGTGGTATGTGGTAATGCATTTATAGGTTTATTATATTTCCTTTGTGAGTATGTACGAGTGTGAACTTTTTACATTTTAAACAGAAATATGTGTTCTGAAAATTATCAAATTCAAATCCCTACCTACCTATTAAAGTACCTACCTGTCCTGTATTTTAGCAGACATTATTCTATATTTGAAATGGGTGGAATAAAGCAACTTTATTTTTTTTCTTGGCAAGTTAGGTTACATCCCGTGATTTTTCACGGCTACCAACTAGTTTATAAGAAAAAACGAAAAACATGCTGCCAAAGCATTCCGTAAAAGTCGTAAACATATATTAATTACTGCGAAAATAATAAAATAATTATGGGGAATACATTCTCTTTTATTATAACTAATCGACGTAATCTATTTTATGTATAAATAATTGATTAAAATCCATTTGGACATTATAAGGTGCGCCCGCTGTCTCATCAACAATCAACACACACTCCACAAAAATGAGCGATGGTTATAGTTAAATATTTGTAAATGTATTAAATATGTAATTTTTTTTTAACTTACAGCCACATTGATTTTGTGACCTTTTAAGCTATCTTAAAATCTAACCATAGAGCAGAACATCTGTTTTTTAAACGGCAAAACCTCGTGAACGGTGAGCTCTGGCGTCATGAAATTACATATGTTTCTGTTTGGAGGTTAATTCAACTTTATTCAGCTCCCAACATCATTTCCATTTTAATCTATGGAGCTTTGGAAAAATTAATTTTATTTTAAAAAAAGGACAAGATACCATTTTTTTACATTTAAAAAAAATTCAATTCTCGGGTAGTAAAACAAATTCTTAAATATTAAAAAAATAATAATAACGAGTGCTATCGACGTATGCATATGTCCACATTGTTTCGATTTCAAACCATTATTGAGTCTATATTTTTGCATTTAGATGAAATTTTTTATTATCAAAATCCTAAAGAAAAATTTCAGCGTCCTCATTAATATTTCGAACCACTTCGCATATTAATCCTCCTCTAAAAGGATTTTCAATCCTGTGGTCAATGAGAGATTCGTACATTTGTTCTTTTCCCTTTATCATACTCCTGCATTCAACATGAGAGCTTCACAAATGAAATAAGCGTTAGAATTATTTCCACTGCAGCGCCTTAATTACACCCATCGCCCGCATTCCGTCCGACCTCTAACTTGTGTGACCCTCGTGGATAACTTTGAATAATCATATTAAAACTCAATTAATTTAATCTGGCATCACTGAGAATTTACATAAATCTCTAGTGGCATCCCTGGAACAGGTCAAAACTAAGGCGCTTTTTATATAGCTTTTTCAAAAAGGGACGCAGCATTTTTCTGAATAACCTTAACCTACCAAAAGAAAATTACCATATTCCTGAATAGTAAAAATACTCACAAAAGCCATGTATCACGTAGTAAGAAAAAACTCTGATAAAATGGTCGCAGTAGTCTGTTTTGGTCCAGTCCTTTGGGAGCAACCTTTAGAAGATCTGCATGATGAAGGTGCCTCCAGGAAGGTGTTGGACCCACAGTTATTTATTAGGTTTTAGCCATTTTCTTTTCGATATCTTTATCAATATTTCACCAATTCGGTCGAACAGTGGAATGTTATATTTTCAACCAAATTCCCACCCTGATTTAGTAATAAAATTCAATATTACTATTTTTGTTTCACGCGCTCTTGGGGTTATTTTTCGGCAGAAAGATGCTATCAAAATGTCCTTATGACATTTGGGTAACTTTGTAACTTATACTTTCCTCCCAGTTTTCAAGTATATTAAATAACAATATTTATGTTCCTTTATAATAATATCTAATAAAAAGAGCTCCGAGTTACTTAGTAGGTACTCGACTAATAGCATTGCTAATCACTTATAATAAATCACAATTTAAACTTTTCTGGTGTCAAAATATATATATTCGTACTATTACAAATTAATGCTATAAAGTTGTTTTATTATAATATTATAATGGAACCTTCATCCAAAGTTTATGTAATGGGAATATTGATTTATTTATTGTAGTAGTGGTCGTTTTTTTGTTCTTGCTATGTTGATTTTTATGTTTGAGGACTCTCTCTAAAACCATGTACGACCGTGTTAAAGAATTGGATATCCGGAAAGAATTCAAGACTGATGTAAGCGTAATGAAAAATATTAAGAAAGGGACTCTCAGATGTTTTGGACATGCAGAGCGGATGAATGAAGAAAGGGGTGTGAGAAGAATATATGACGCGAAAGTGAATGGTAGAAGAAGACATGGCACGATCAAGTGAATCAAATATTTGAGTCGGACCATGTTGAGAGTCAAAATAACAGAAGAGTATTTATGAGACGATGTATGAATGTGAATGAAGCAAGGAGTGTGTGCCAAGACAGAGTTGTATGGCGGTCCATCCTCTCTGCCCACCCCTTCGGAGCAACGGCGTGATGGTTAGTTAGTGAGGACTCTCTGTGAACATTGTGTTTTTTTCTTAATCACTTTAATTCTAAATTATGCAGTAACTTTGTAATATGTCTGCTTTTGAAACTGCTAATCCGTGGTGGGATTCCATTGTAATGATTGAATAATTGTTGTTAGATCGGACGGTTTTAACCTATTACGGTCATCTTCAGAATGGAAATGACCGTAACAAGTTTAAACCGGTCTTTGCTAATCGTATTTTTTTCTATAATGTTTGATAAATCTTATTTAGTCCTGTTAAATAAGTGCACTGTGAAAACTACCGCCTTTGACCAGTGACGCTGCAATCAGTTAGTATATTATTATTTTTGAACTAGGCAGGGGTGAATTTTAGAATCGGGTCTCGTACCGACCCAAGTTGGCAGCTTTTGTGAAGTTAATCGGATTACTTGGTTCGTTGTGTTCATTGAATCAAACCTCAGGCGAATTAAGGAATAAAAAAATACAACAGAAACTTGCTGAAATAATTTTTCTGCGCAAATAAATTAAGCATTTTACCTAAGATTTAGAAAAATAAACTATTCTTTACATAAACAGTATTGCCTTTTATCGACTTATTAATTCATTATTCCTAAAAAGTCGGCTTATTAACATTTTAATGAGATTCAAGCTCAAATAAATAAGCCTTAGATAACTAGGAACTTTGATGAAATTCATGGAAAAAGATTGCTTTGATTTTTGTGCGATGTGCGGCGATGTTCAAACATAGCGCCGATGTTTTGCTGTGTGTTTTAGAAATCAATAAAACGTGTTATTTGCTCAGCATATTGTTTGATGTAATTTCAAAATGATAATTGAATTTAGTGGCCATTCTGTGAATGGCATATCGCCGGATTTGTTTGTTTATAAAACAACCGAATCAATTAAGTCTGTGGATGCTAGTTGTTTGTTATT
This sequence comes from Drusus annulatus, assembly GCA_022651775.1. Lineage (NCBI taxonomy): Eukaryota > Metazoa > Arthropoda > Insecta > Trichoptera > Limnephilidae > Drusus > Drusus annulatus. Next base: position 2,034,374 of record JAGWCC010000112.1, read on the forward strand.
GTAGGTTGTAGGCTTTATTATTTGTTGAAGGGTTGGCGGGAATGAGCAAATACATGCGATTCGTAATTCACCCACAAGGGGAGTCCTTGAGGGTGTGTTTAAGGCAACGCAATTCCTCTGCATCTTTTATTCAGAGAAAAATAAAATTTGACACGATATATCATGATATCATCAAGCATTGTATAATATATTTACTGTATTTGAATTCATAAACTTTCACAAACTCAAACAGTGTGTTTTCTCGCCACTCTTTTTAGATGAGAAAATACATGTAAACCTTTTTTTCATGATTCATTGTGTTATTGTCACTAAAAATAATTGATTCTCCCAATGAACAATGCCGGATGTGCAAATTGGTAACTTTAAAGAGCTGTAGCCACTATGTATTTTTCCAGTGACATTAATAGGGATTTATGGAAAATATCAAAAACAATAAAAACAGCTTACATGCAGTGCACCATTTTCATATTATTTGACATTGTTCATTGGGACAGTCGAATTAAATAGCCATACAAATACCACAACTTTATATATTTAACGAGTCTTAGTAAAAGAATGTTGAGTGGCAGAAGATTTATTTATTTTTCAATCATTTAGGTTGCATCATGATTTGAAGCGTTTCCCAAATATTATGCAAATAAACAAAACATTTATTTACAACAATTAGGTACAAAATCTGTTTCCTGAAGCAGCAAAAACTCTCGAGCGGAGAGCGTTCTGAAATGTTTACTGCTTTTTCTGTTCGGAATTTCTACCTAGGTCAACGCAACTTTTTTCAGATCGTAAAACTAAAAAAATACGGTAGTTTTTTGGTTATGCATTTCACTCACAAGACAGACATATTGACATGACGTAATTTGTATCGAAAATGCGGCAGAATCCCTCGTATCATCAACGGCTCAGAAGTTAGCAGTAGTTTGCACGTTTCACCCGCTGAAAAACAACGTTGACAGAATAACAGGCCTAGAGTAGCAGGCTCAGCCCTCCTCGACGTTTGACGTTCGACGCTTGACGCGTTGTATCGTTCGTATTGTATGGAAAAACTCGCTAAGCCTCCTGGCTTTGTTTGGCGCTAATCTGATGCTACGCCACTCCGATTGTTGGGCCGATTGTTTGGAACTTTTCGGCTCTATCGGCCTTCGACTACAAATCAAAAGGCCGGATAAATAAGTATCTATAAAAAATTGCTTCAAACCGTTAAAAGATGCGGGAGAATCGTTTTTAAATGATCAAATGATACTTTACGAAATTTTATAATTATTTCGTAATTGTAGAATAATCAATTTTTCAAAACACTAATATATTTTCAACGTAAAATTTGATAATAATTATAACAACACACATACCATTGTGTCCGTTTTATTAAAACAGTTGATCGATCCGACAATAATGTGTTTTTTAATAAAACATAATTTATACCTACATTTATGTTAACAATAAAAAAAGTATTAATTAAGGAGTTGATAAATGAATGAGTTATATATTAATTGAGCGCAGTTTCGTCACTTTTCCTCCCTTCCAAAATAAAGCGACGATATCCTATTATATGTTCATGAATAATTTAAGTTAGGATGGTTTCGGTTAGCATCAAATTGTATTTCTCTTCAACTTACCAGTTATTTAAAACGAACTGTTTTCGCAATGATTAATCTATATTTTTGATGAGACGTGCTTGAAAACTTTTCGGTAGCTTCGCTTGGATAATTATATTTAATAAACTCACCACAAAAAGTTTACACTTCAACCTAAACCGTATTTCGAAGGAAGTCACTTCACTCCGAAGTAATGAATCAGTTTCTTTTCGAATTTTCAAAATAGCTTTAGTTAACGGTGACAGACTTTATTCTCCGTTCCTCTTTCTTGTATCAATTAATTTGGTTTTTTTTTTAAAGCGAAAATAGGGTGCGATTATTAAGTAACTATTGTATTATAAATGTACCATCAGATTATTTAATTTGAGTTGGGAATAAGGTAAATGGGAAAATGTTTCTTGTGCAATAATGGAGGACTTGGCTAGCAGATGATTGAACCCGCGGCGCCTGGGTGCGAACCCATAGCTTTACACAACTCAGTCAACTAATATATCATGGTTAAAAAAAACGTGTTTTTCCCCCTGCCCCGATGTATGTATTTTTCAAATTATCCCTTGTTGATTTTTATTTTTGTTTACAGAATGTTTTTTTTTTGGTAAAGGTTTTCAAAGCTCGTTGTACTTTGTGTGGGTTTTTCACGTTTTTGCGGTACGCCATTCCGCTCTGTATCGTGCCTTTTGAGCACTTGAGCGTTGAAATAGAAGCCTTGAAAGGCTTTTCGCCCTCCACGTTTTCAATGAATTTTACGCTTTAGAAGTTTTCGTTAAGTTTGACGTTTTAAATTTTGTTTACACGTTCGTTCTTTAATGACGCACCTGACGGCCGACATTCGGCCCTCTCAAATAATAATTCTACAACAAATTTTAAATCAATTCGCTGTAAGGAGACGCAAATCCACTAATACTTTGTTAGTGAAAAACTTTTTTTTATCAAATCACCAATACTTTTCCCCCTTTTCTTTGCTGCATAAAATTCGCTAGAATTTAATTTAAATTCCTTCCACCCCTATTAACATGGTGTTTTTTTCAATATTGATTTCATGCTAGAATTTAAATACCTTTCTCTGATTCCTAAGTACTCGAATAAATAAAGCGATTAGAGTGAAATATTATCCTTTTTCCGGCTTCCCCACCCGGTACCTTCATTCTTTGTAACCTATCGAAATACAAAACAGTGAATAATAAATAATTGGACTACCTGCTTTTACATTCCCCGTTTATGTTTTCTCTCTGGGGTTATCAAAAAATATTTTACGGAATTGAACCCTTTAATTAAGTATCGGAGTCACACAAACTCTGTAGGTTGAAGTTATTTTAGCATGATTTATATCTACACACGTGTTATCGCTTAGAATACACGATTTAAGAGAAATTAAATGGAAATTTATGTTGATTATACGGTATAAATACTTGGCATTTTTCTTAACAGTGTTTCCCCCGCGCATTTTTGGAGACGGCAAACATATTCTTGATGTTTTTCTTCAATGTCAAATTTCTTGGAAAAAGTAGTGGAAAAAATCGAGATGTTCATTTCGAAGTGATTATTTTAAGAATCGAAATGTTTTGATTTGAAACATCATTCGTTTCAATTGTACCCGTCAGTACCTACATGGAAACAATTTGACATTCTCTAAAATGTTTTTTTATAAAATTAAAATGTTCGGGATGCGCTCTTCCGTACCGGCTGCTGTGTTTTAATTGAAATTCACTCAGTGTATTTGCTGTTTTTTGTACTGTGTAATACATGCAATAACTCACCAAAATCAAAATCCTTCTTTAATCGGGTTTTATAAATCGTGTCTGTAGTTCTGAAGGATGGTCTGGTGATTTAGAGTTGAATAAAATTACTGTATTATTTATCCTTTTCTGTCTATGAATGCAATTAATATTTGATTTTTTAAATTTCTGTGCAATTCCTCTACAATTTAATAATTTGTAATTTGTTTTCAGGTTCGAGAGAGACTTCGAGTGGCATTAGAACGAAATACTAGCTTAGAAGAAGAATTAGCACTTACCAAAGAAGAAGTAAGTCATTTGTCTTTTTTATGTCTACATACTAATATTTTATTAACCCTAGAAAGATAATCTTACTATAAATAACGTAAAAGATAATCATACGTCTCAGAGACGTATCGCATGTAATTAGCGTATTTAAAAAAAGCAGTGTACTTATTTTTTAAAATTATTACTATAAATAGTTGTTTATGTGTTAATTAGTGAAATAAAACAATGATTTACTAAAAATAAAATACATTTTTTAAATTACAAACAAAAATGTAAACTCTCTTACAAATCAGCAACAAAAAAAACTTATTTTCTAAAGGAACTTTCAATTAACTTCCAGTCTAAATGGTTGCTTATTTGGCACGTTTTTTCTTATATTAAAAATATTAATTATTATTTATTACTTTAAATCACAAAATAATCATATTAAATGCAATCAAAACACACGTCGCGTTTATGGCTACCACACACAGATTTTTCGCACTTTATGCAAGATAACTTTGACATTCTGCGAATTTTAGAAGGACAATATGAACAATACCTCTTCTTTTTTACAGCAGGCACTTCTTGATCTGTCTGATCACTATTTGCAATAACCTGTGGCATTAATTCCGATATGTTTTTCCGAACAGTTCTCTTCAAAGTTGGTGCCTCTAACCTTTTTTCCATCCATGGTGAAGTAAGCTCTGTACTCAATTTCTTCATATAATGTTTACGGCTAAGTGGCTTTTCATTCTTTAATAGAATGTTGTGACAATAAATGACATATGAGTTCACAAAACCTATGTTAAGTATGCCGTAAAGTACAGCCATTGGCCATCTGTTTGTCTTTCTAGAGCAAGACATTAACAAACACATTTGGTCGAATGTGTCGACACCTCCCTTTTTCTGGTTATAATACATGATCATCTGAGCTTTTCCAGTTGTTTGATTTATTGTCCCGTCCTCATCACAAGATGACAACAAATAAACCATTTTCAATGGTTATGGTTTATATGATGCGAGAGTCAAAAGGACCGTCATAACAAAACATTGATGTGCCCACAGCTCGCGATCGAGTATTTTTCATTTGTTCTGGAATCTCTCGCTTGTTCCGCTTCTTCTTGCTTCTTCTTGCTTCCGTTTGTCATATTGATAGTAAGTAACTGAAAATAATACTAAGTTCATTTTAATACATCAGACAGATAGACAGAGTTACATTTAATACATATAAACGATGTCAACAAATATGTCACAAAAGTTTCATAAAAGATAATCATACGTCTCTCGGACGTACAATATAGTCATTTGTAGTTATTATGGGTACTTACCTTTGCGGCACAGCGGTCCCGTGTGAGCTCTGGTCGTCAACTGAGTTGGTTGAAACAGACAACTCGCTGTGGCGTATAGTAAAAAAGAGACAACACTATTTTCTCGCGCTGTACGTCTCGCGGACGTAGATTATCTTTCTAGGGTTAAAGCTTTTTTTCTCTTTGGTTTAATTTATGCTGTTTAGTACATTGAGAATATTATATTTAAGCTGGCGTTTTTTAAATAATGTTAATCACCGAGTACTTTCCCAATTTGTGTATTCCAATTTTTTTATTATCATCTGGAGAGGGGGGGATACATAAAAAAATTATAAAAGAAATATGTATGTAAATAATTGAAACGTCATTCGATAATCAACATCTTTCGTTTACGAACATCACTAGTCTAATGAAGTAATTTGTTTTGTTCTAGAATGCTATGGTAGAAAAATACGTTTTAATGATTAAGAAACCTGCAACAGAATAATAATTAATAATTTGACGGTCTGCATGGTCGAGTGGTAAGACGCTCGACTACGAATCCAGAGGTCACGGGTTTAAACCCAGCGTGCGCAAATAATTTTTATTTAATTAATATGTATCATTTATTTATAAATTAACGGGCTAAAGTCCAATTGCAAAAAAGACATATAAAACACGAAATGGAAAAAAACAGCAAAAGAGAAAGAATAGCACATACATAATAATGAATCATAACACATTCAATTGATATAAAATAATATATAGTATATTTGCGGTATGTTCCAGAGTGGTAGATACTCTATGTATCGCCCTGGTGAAAGACCACCATTCAGAATTGAAACGTTGCTTGAAATGGCTTAAGCCGTGTTTGGTGACCAGATCTGAATAGCCAGGTACTTCTCAACCTTCCCCTTCCCCATCTCCTTCCCCTCCCCACTACCTTCAGCCTCACAACATACTCCGATCGGGGATGCCACAGTCCCACTGGTTCTAAACGGTCGGGAGCAGTTGAGACTCTTGTGCGGTATTCACTGTAAAAATATATATACTCGTATATATCTTAGGCTGGAATAAGTAATTACTTTAATTTTTTTTTCACCAAAAAAATAGTCGCCAGCTGTCACTTTTGAAGTGCCACACGATTTTAGATTTTCAAATAATATTTTTTTTACGGTTATCTACATATTAAAAAGCAAAAACTTTGTATTTCATGAATGTGTATATGTTTGTCATTGTTAATCACCGTGTATTTTCACCACATTTCCAGCTGCAACAGTACAAGACTGGCGGACTAGTCCCGAACAATTCATCCGATGGGCCCGACCACGTTGGAGGCCTGTCCCCCCGCCCCAAGGAGAATGGCCAGCCTGGCTCCACGTCCCCTGCGTCCTCAGACAACGCCAACGGGGAACATTACGCCCCCACTAAGGTAATGTCTGAACAATGTTGGCACATTAATTACACACTAAAGATATCACTGAAGAGATAAACTGATCGAAGTGTGTTGTGTGCCCAAAGGTTAATTTTATCTTACTTCGGTTGAAATTGATCAAATATCTAAAAAAAATCTTGAATAATCAATTTCATTGACCTCTCTGGGGCCTGAGAGTCGAAAAATCTTATGTAATTGGCGACACCAGTTTACTTTCGATTCGGTATAGATCACACTCGTTGGGATTATCTTTTCAGTGATAGATATAGAGCAAAGAGATTACAAAAGGTTCTACAGTTATCTTAAAAAATGATTATGTTTAAATTTAATATCACTACATTATAGGCCAAAGATAGAGAGATCTCTTGCCCACGACATATACCTTAGTTGTATTACAGTTCCGGAGTCTTTCTTCCTGTGCAGCCTTTCTATTATTCTAGAGAAAAATATTAGTTTACCAATATGGTTTAATGTCATTTTTTAAACAGTAATAAAGATTAACTAGTCAATCACAATAACAAAATATTCTCGAAACAATTCTGAATTTCGATTTTATTTAACATCTCCGAATTGATTGTAGTAGAAATATTCATTTTTCCTATTCTGAATAAATTATGTTGGAATTTTGATCCGGGACTAACTTTACCCCTATTTAATTGGCTCGACAGATGTTGCGAGGTTTAATTAAATCAAATGTAATATCGAAACTGTCAAATTAAATTTGTTAATGTTTTTACATATTCATATTTTGAAGGTAACTTTATTCAATTTAATTGGTTGACATTATGTGCTCTCCGTTGCTCTGTTAACTATTAAATCCACAATTTAAAACAATATTAATACAGCACCTCTAACTATGACTGATCACGCTAAACACACTATAAATTGGTGTTTGTTTCACCAAAGCAATAACATCACAATTACTCACAATCTATAAAAATTAAATAAACATTATTTTAAAGGAGTTCAAGTTTAAAAAATTAAACATGTAATGATATTGTCCAAGGCGAGCTACAATGAAAGTTGCATTATAAAAAGCTATACTACTTAGTAGCCATGTTGACAAATACGTCGGGTTCCCACCCGGGCGTTATGGGTTCAATTCCTCCATCATTGCGCAAGCAACATTTTCCGCTTATTATGATGGTAGTAGGAGTTTTTCAAATATTGTCACATTATTTTATTTGTAACCCGAGAATGTTAGTCTTTCTTTAAAAAAAAAAAAGTTTAAAAATGGCTAATTTTGCAAACTCATTATTTTGAATCGCTTTAATTCATTATCAACTGCAAAATTATGGGTAAAGGAATGTAATTAAATATTTTGGGTCATTATTAATTGCATTATTCTTTTTAATATTCACCCATACATCACTAGACCACACCATATACATTTTATTATAATATCCAGAATATCATAGTTACATAATTTTGAAATACATACAACCTTTTAATTATTAAATATTTAATTTATTTATTTGAACTTAAAATCAGAACAGTTTTTTTAGTGTGTAAAAGCACCACCATTTTAGAATGTGTATGATTGTTATAAAATGGTCAAAATATCCAAATGAATTGATATTTTTGTGTTTTCTGCCGTAATTCTTGCATGTCAATTACTGTTTAGAAATTAGTGTTTTATTTAGTTTTTGTAAGATTTCAAAATTAATGTTTTTTTGTTTATTTTAGATTTGAATTTGATTTTTCCACATCATTTAGTTGTCATTCCATATTCACAATCAATGGGGTAAAAAAAAACTTGGTTTAGAAATACTCCATGATCTTCAATGTTCCCCATCACTTCAGACACATTAATTTCGCTTTTTTAATTTATTTATGACAGCCTTCTTAAAAATAATGGAACTAAAATAAAACTTTTTTTTTTACAAAATTACAAGAAACGAAACATTTTGTTTGTAATATATTACTATTTTATTGCTTTAGTGATGAAAAACTAGCTGCATCTATTTTATATCATTATAAATATTGATTCATTTTAATTACCTGCACAGTATGCAACCCTAGTTTCTCCAAATACACTTGTATGGTAAATTCAAAGCCTACCTGAGGTGAAAGATGAGTTATCCATTTTTTTTTAAGAACTTTTTTCCAAATATGTACATCTCTTTTATTTATATTTTTAATAAAATTGTTTTATCAAGGATAATTCCGTCTATTATAGATAATGCTTAGGTTCCCTGCTTATGTGTTAATGCAGATATTACGGTTTGCTGATCAATGTTTTACGATCAATGTTTTACAAAATATAATGAATACTGCTTTTGCATGGTTCAATTGAAACTGTGGTATGAAGCTTTCGGATGGAATTTATCATGAATTCCCTTTATAAAGTTTAAGGGAACAGTCTTCAGTGATGTAAACACGACTCGGTAAACCTTGATATATGCACGGTCCAAGCGTAGAATGTGGCGTGTGGTGCGTGGTGCATGTGTAACCGTTGATTTCTCTTTCCCGTGACTTCACACAGTCCGACGAGGTATTGGCCACAAAGATTAACGGCACTAGCAACAATGCTTCTGAAAAGAAGATATCCGAACTCCAAACCGTCTTAGATAAACAGGTTTGTCACACTTATGTTGTTTTATGCCAAATAATCACTAATATTTTCCTTTATTCAAATGATCATCATTGTTGTTTTTGAAATTAACATTTTTGATCATCATAAGGCATCACTGTTTTAACAACACTGCATAACATTAATAATGTAACATTTGTTTATTATTGCATGAACAATTGACTTACAAATATGATACTTTCTCCACCGATCATTGTTTTATCCAAATCAAAATCATATTTATTTCCAGCATTAAATATTTGTACTTCTGCTTTTGAGTAAAATTACATTAAATTAGATAATCATACAGCTGCTGTGGAACTTTCTTTAATTTGTATTTATTATTAATTTCAAAACAGCGATTTAATAAATTCCGTCATAAAATATTTTACCCCTTTCATTTATATTGCATGACATAGTTTTAGATTTTACCTGTTTTATTTTTTAATGTTAGCCTTTCCATTTGTTTAATAATTTTTTTTGTTAAAATTTAGATTGTCCACTCTCCTTTTTATTTTTGCACGAATCATTGATGTGACCTCCAAATAAGTCTAGGTTATCAACACAAATTAATAACTATGTCAATGGTAATATAGTCTGGGGAGCTGAGTTCGTGGCAGCGACGCGTGGCCGAGCTTTCCACCAAGATCGGAGAACTCGAGGACAACCTGAACAAGGCCCAGCGAGAGCTCTTGAAGAGTCAGGATCAGTGCAGCAAGCTCCAGAGAGACTTGAGGGAGAATGTGGCCCAGAAGGGAGACCAAGAGGAGAGGATCGCCACACTGGAGAAGAGATACCTCAATGCTCAAAGGGAGTCCACTTCGCTGCACGATCTCAACGAGAAGCTGGAGCAAGAGTTACAGCACAAGGTTGAGCAATTGAAGGTAAATATACTTACTTTTTATCTTTGAAATTTGATAATGATTTTACAAACAGTAATTTTACCTTGTTTTGACGTCAATATTCATAAAAATTTTGGAGGCCAACCATGTTTCGCTTGGAAAATCTTATCTCATAAAGAATTTAAATAACAGTGGTCAAATAAAAGTAACTGTATTTATTTTTTATTATAAATCCACAAAATACTTGCTATAGATTAAAGCGTTAATAATATGAATAATCAGTTAAGCTGTTTTCCTCTCATTTTCTCCGAGCATCTTCCAAGAAAGTAAACATGTTCCCATATAGGAAGAGCAGGCAATCGAGAGCGTACAAAAAGTGAGTATTCCGCGTGTTAGACGGCGGAGGTAATTACAGACTAGTGCGTCATAATTATTATTGATAATGAGGGCACTCTGTTATCAAATGGTCCAACCCTTGGGTTATCATCCAGGCATTGTCGGTTCCATCCCGTGCAACCTAAATCCTCCACTATATCACAAGCCAAGATTAAAACTTTTAAAGATGGAATTTGGAGAAATTCAAGTACATATTCTTAGATTATCCATAACTCGGAAATATTTGTCATTGTTTAACTACTTTAATTTTTCTTTGAGTGTAAATAATATGAAATAAACCGTTTGAATATTTTTCCAGCTCCAAGAGGAGAAGATCTTCGGCCATCGAGGAGAAGCTGGAACTATCTGCCCAGAAGCTGGCGCAGCTGTCCGCTTTACCTGAGATGGAGGAGCAGTTGAAGGCGCGCATGGAGGCGCTCAGTCAGGTTGGTGGGAAGCCTGTAGGTCACTGGTCAACGGTCCTTTACTACTTGTAGACTAATCGTAGGATTTATATCACACGCTGGCTGATAGAGTCAGAAATTATCTCAGAAGCTGAGAGATGCCAGAAAATACAGGGCAAGAACTATTGTTCTCAAAATATCTTTTTTGTAAATACAGCTGTAGCTTAAATGTGCATACCTGACTTACTGTACATGAACATGGGTTCGATTCCCGTAGTCATTTTTTCAATAATTAGTTTACAAGAAATAGGGATTTCTTTAGAAATCTCATCGATTGGCTGTCTTCAAAAATAATGCACACCTAATTATAAAGCCAATAAGCACTGTGTGCTACTCAAATAGGGAATTTTACTACAACCCTCATTGTGTTTCAAATTGAACACATATTTTTATTATTTTTTTCGTAAACAAGTTGTCTTCGATCAAAACCCAATAAATTACATTCCCTTCCTTCTGATATAATTTTTTTTTTTTTAAACTTCATTTTCCTCGCATCTCTGTCTTGGACTACTTCAGTGGCTTTTGTGCAATGTTGGCTCAATCTCTCGCACAGCCTCTATCGCATCTATTCTCCCCAGTTTAGTCTAAGACGATCGACTGGAAGTCTTCCCTTTAGAATTACTGTTTGGTAATCCTTTTACAGGCATTTTGAGTGCATGTACAAGTCCAAAATATGTCTCATTAACCATTTCACCTCATTCTCGATGTATACAGTATAACGGGCCTGATTTTTTGGCAGTCATACATTTTCTTCTATTACTAATGTGTGCAAGTATGCAAGTATGTTCCGCTAGAGACACAGATTATTCGCCCATAATAGTAAGCGCTTAACAGCGTATGGGCTAAATTATTATTGCTAAGATTTATTCATCCCTGCATTATGCTGTTCCACAATATACTTCGCAACTAAGATTGTGGTGCATTTCACCAATCTATTTGCTACATTTCCCGATTTTCCGAAGAAAACAAAACATTCAGCTGTTTTGACTGCGGACAACTTAGTTGCATCAATAGCTTATCAAGTTGCTTCTATAGTTCATACTGTAATGTGTGCCAACTCCCAACCAGGCGCAGGAGAGGCACGGCTCTGCCGAAGACCGCATCCAACGTCTCGAGGCTAACCTGGACGAGAAGAACGCGGAGGTGATGCGCATGAACCAAAGACTGCGTATGAACGAGGAGCATAATACCAGGCTCTCGGCTACGGTGGATAAGCTGCTCTCTGAATCCAATGAGAGGTATTATTATTTCTTTATTAGTAAGTGTTCATCTACATACCATGTGTGTGTCACTATCGAAGATTTCATATATACATGCGATTTGTAGGCGTTACAAATAAAATGTGTAGACAAACAGTGACTGAATAAAAATATTGAAAGTATCGGTCTCCTATATTTTTAATGTAATATGTTTTAATATCACTTAGGATTTCTAAAAGGTGTGTTTGTGAAATGTACCCCTCTACTTCACTTACAAGTGACCACCTAAACCTTGTGTAAACTCACATTTAAAAAATTTTCGAAGGAAGCAAAAACTTGGGGGTGTGACATTGAATATTAAATAAAACAATAAACTTTGTAAAACACCACTTTATTAGAGTTAATCACCAACCAGGTTTCGCTTTTTCAACTTCTTATTGGCTAATGTTGTTGTAAAAGCCCTGTAAAATGAGAAAATTTTGTAATTTTTTTTTACAAAGTTTATTGTTTTATTTATTAAAATGTTTATATTCTGTTTGATCTGTCATGTCACAGAATATGATCAAGACCAAGAGGTGGTTTATGACTTTTGAGTTACGTTATTGATGTTGTTGTCGTCGAAAATGATTTTGTAACTTTTTTGTTTGATGTTTTGAATGAATATTTTCAGGACATTTCCAGTTAGGAAGGGGCGCTGCCCTACATTGCTGTAAAATTTTCACACAAAAAATTATAATATAATTCAACTCATTTCGACTACAACATCATCAATAATGTTGTTATTTCAATATTAGTACTCTCTAGCTGACTCAAAAGTCACGAGCCGCCACTCATTAAGACACACTACATTTTCTCATTTACTGAAGCAATAGCAGTTGACTTTATGAACCTTGCATTGTCTTTATTCATTCATCTATCAATTGAATTAGTTTCTGAAAATATTAATTAAGATTACACTATTTGATTGAAATGAAGCTTTACCCTTTCAGAGCATTGTTGGTTTAATCTATACTTTCTGTAGTCATTGAGTTTACATATACTCAAGCAAAGTGGGCTGACCTGCAACCACTGTGATGTGGCTTTCAGAATGCCAAAGCATAATGTTAACAACTACCCTGACATGGTAGCAAGTATGCAGATCAATACATAGTGTTTTGCAACCTTTAATATTTGTCCCATGTCTGCATAGGTTGCAAGTCCATCTCAAGGAGCGCATGCATGCCCTGGAAGAAAAGAATGTTCTCTCGCAAGAACTAGAACGCTGCCGCAAGACTGCAGAGGAGCTCCAAATGGAGAAAACCGACGTATCCAAAGAACTCGGCAAGGCGCGGCTGGACGTAGAGGCAGCTCGAAGGGCGTTACTACAGCAAGAGATAGCGTTCAATATCCAACAGACTGATGCGCTTACGAGGTCGCTGTCGCCGGGTGGTAATAGAGACCAGCCCTTCTCAAGAAGTACTAGTCATACAAGCTTTGATACACGGCACCAGAACAAGGTACGCGGGGGAATGTTACTTCTTATCTTTATTTCATTATCTTTAACCCACATTTCACAATGTGTGAATTGGAGCCTACCATTTCAGTTATCCTTACAGGGCCACATTGTGAAATACTAACCAATTCAGACTTTTATAAGTGGCCAATTTAAATCCATACAAGAATTACAGGACTTTTGCCAAAAAAATTGGTACAAGCAATCATTCCGTTAATAACCGGAAATCTTTTAATTTCATTCTCTGAAAATCGGTAATTTCATTAATGTAATTAACAATTGTTTTCACGGCGTGGGGGCTTTTAACTAAATGATATGGCATTAAATTATTCTATTTTAAATTGATGAACATTTTTACAACCAGCTATGTAAAGACCTTAGGCAGGTAGGTGTCAATTTTGGGTATGATTGTATTGCATTGAGGTTTCATTTTTTTTTCTCATTCAAATCTTTTTGATAACAATAATCCATGTATATTTATTTTTTCACATCTATTTTATTGGTTATTGTTATGGAATGATTTTGGTGAACATCGTCAAAAAATCTCGCTATTCATTCTTTAAAAATTGATAATTCTTATAAATCGCGTTAAATAACCGAAATGGTGAAGGATTGCCCAGAGCACTCTCATATCAAATATTTATTTAAATATCTTTTCACACCTTTATTATTCACTACCATGTTCATTGAGACAAAAGAATGGGGCTCTAATTTTACCCGTGAAAGCTCCGTTGTAACTTCTCTTTTTGTTGCTTTGTTTTTGAGAAAAGGGGAAAGGTTACAAGGAACAGTCAGCGGTGCGCCTATACAAATGTATGGTCCTTCCACTAGGAAGTCCATTCTAGGCTCTCTTTCTATTACTGCAATGTTTGTGATAAGAGGGAGCGGTTACAATATAGCCATCAGCGGTATACTATTACAAATGTACGGTCCTGCCAGTGAGAGTTTCGTTGTAACTTGTCGTTCTGTTACATCCATTGTTTATGAGCCAGAGAGAGATGTTACAACAGAGCTCTGTTGTAATCTCTTTTTCTGTTACATGTTTCATTCATGAAAAAGAGGAAGTGGTTTTAAAGGAGCCAAAAGTGTTACACCATGCAGTCCATTCACACTCTAAAACTGTTTTTTTTTCACTAACAAAGGAGGCAAATATACTTGAATTTATGACTTATGGACATTTTTTTCAGAATTTATTCCTCTTTTTCTTGGGGCAAAAACAGTTTTAGAGCCTCTATGGACTGCTTATCCACTGTGTGTACCTCTATACAAATGTATTATCCGACTGCTGAGAGCTCTGTTGAAAGTTATCTTTCTGTTGCATGCACTGTTTACGTGAAAGAGGTAGTGGTTGCAACAGAGCTATTAATGGTAGGTCTATACAAATGTTCCACTTATTCTTTTGTCTCCCACCTCTCACATTTCACTTTTCATCTCAACTAACTCTGTGGTGTGGCTGATTGGTGGCCTGCAGGACAGCTTCATGGGTCGAGGCATGGGCGGAGACGGGGCGGGTGAGTGGGAGAAACTGCAGCAGGCCCACGTCCTAGCCAACGTGCAGCAAGCCTTTGATGTGAGCAGCGACGCTGAGGTTAGTTTAAGCTAAATATATTCTTAAAAATAATCATTGTTTAAGATTGTGACAAATATATTTCCAAAAAAAAGAAGAATTCTGATAATTTAAACCAAGCAAAATGAAATGATTCATTACAATCAACTTAGCTTACAACAACACAAATACTATATCTCATTATCTTACTGTTTATGGACTCCACCAGCTCTCCTCCACCATACGAAGAAGAACTGTTTATGATAAAACGCCCTTTATAACATCATCAATATCCCTCCATAGAACGACGACGGTGACAGCATCTTTAGTGCTGTGGCAGAGGCGCTATCCCCTGGCGGCGGCGGCCACACGGACGCAGCTGCCCTCGCCCTCATGTTGCAAGAACAGCTGGACGCCATCAACAATGAGATCCGCCTCATCCAGGAGGAGAAGCAGACTACTGAAGCAAGGGCTGAGGAACTGGAGTCCAGGGTAGGTTTATCTCCTTTTACTAACTCCTCCTATTCCTATGTTATGGTCCCGCTGCTGTAACCTCTCTTTCTGATAGATGCTTTGGTAATATGAAAAAAGGAGAGGTTGCAACAATAGTACCAGCAGTCCTACATTCTGCCTAGCTTCGGACTTACTTTAAACTTTTCCAGTAGATCTTTAACTAACTAACTAACAAACAAACAAAAAAATTTAAAAAACAGTGGAAAAAAGTTTAAAAAAATGTATTATTAAATCAAACATAAAGATTTGCCTCAGTGAATAGGTAGAAATATTAAAATATGTATTGTGAACCTCTATTATGGTAAACATTTGATGATTCTAACTGCCTTACCATTCAGTGACGGACCTCCGTGTCATTGAATCTCACCATTAAAAACTATTTGACATAGTTTTTACACAACATAGTTTAAGCAATTTTCTTTTTTTTTATATTGTGGTTTTTTTTCTCAACTAATGTGTAATTTCAATCCATTTTGTTTTGGCCCATATTATAGAAAATTACCATTCTGTAAATTTGTACCAACCGTGAAGAAGTAGGTAACTAATAACATGGGATATAGATTTTTAAGAGAATGATTTTAAGCTTTGTTAATTATTTTTATTTATATAATTGTACAATAAAAAAAACAATTAGGCCTTTTTATAATACATATGAGCTACATATGTGAAATTTAAATAACTCTTTAGAACGAGATAACCTTTTTTGACAATGTTTTTATGAGATGTGTAAAATAACAATATTCTAGTTTAATATCTATTATTAAGCCTATTTGTCCAGAACCTGTCAATGCAAAATATATAACTCACTTTATGCTTACCTAGATTTTGAGTAAAACATGACTTATTTTCACAAATATTTATATTGTAACATTGCTTATTGCAGCACCTTGTTTAAACATTAAATAAAACCCCATTTTTTTACATTTAATCGCCTGCCTCACTGCTCGAATTTTAACAATTTTTTCCTTTCTTCTCTGATTCTTCTCAACCCTTTTTAACATAGCATAATGCCTTTTTATCATAACATGACATAACTAACAATACATATTTATAGCATGAACGCTTTTATTTAAACTAAAGCCTTTTATTCTGCTTTTGTTAACTTCCTTTTTTAACCAATCCTGCACCCTAACATGTCTAGCACTTAATTAACACAGCATGAGAGCAAGCCCTTTAATCGTACTGAAATCAGCAACACTTCCAGGTGGGCAGCTACGAGCACATGAACCTGGTGGCGCGCGGTGGTCGCGGAGGGGGCTCTCTCCCATTGGGGGGCCCACCGCCCCCGCTGCCCGGTCAGGGGGGCCCGCACACGCCCCACTCGGGGGCCTCCACACCACAGCAAAGACACTCGCCTAACAGGCAGGACCCGTACATGCTTCACAAGTACCACACGGTGAGTTGTGCACAGATTTATTTTAACATTAATTTAAAATTCAATTTTCTACTCTATTCCTTGGTCATGGGTGCATAATAAGTAATGTTTTCAACAAACGATTGAGGTATGCGCCCACAATATGCCAAAAACGTGCTTTGTTATTAGATTAATTTGTATCCATGGAAACATAAAAAGCGTTTGCATATATAGAAAAACGAATAGTGAGAAAGCTTTGATTGGAAACGGTTATTAGACAGTATTTCCATGTGTTTTGGGTGCACACCTTTATGAGTTTCTTATTTATAATGGATAAGGAAACAGTGGCATAATCTAAAAAGACCGGCAGTAATAGTCAATTGTCGTAAAAAAAAACATTATCTTACTTTTGCAGAAACAAATAAGTACATTTCACTTTTAATCTATTTTTATGTTATCTATTATACATAATATCATGTATTATGTATTGTCAAGTTATGTAAAATGGGAATACAATATATTTGTTTTTAATTTTATTAGTTTATTTTCTTTTCTTTCATTTGTGGCAAAGTACCAACAAAATAAGTATTTTTCACTTTATTTCCTTTTGTATATTTTTCTTTAATTATTTCACAAATATGAATAATAATAAAAGATAAATAATGGATCCCCACATACTTATTTTTGTATGCATTCAATTGGTAAAAATGTTACTGATTTTTGATAATTTTTAAAAATAATTTTTTGGGATTTGTCATACATTTTCATAGTCTATATTTAAAAAAACAGTGAATTGTACAATTAGCATTAGAAATGTCAATTATTATTGTTCTTTAAAAAACATATTACAAGGACTAGCACACACAAGAATTTTTTGACACAGGACGTTCAAAAAACCCTTTTTTTATTTAGAACTATTTTAAACAATTAAATGTAATCTCACTTCATTGGTGCATTCGCCAAGTGACGAATTAAAAACTGTAAATGTTTTAAGATGCTAGAATGGTTTTCTGAAAAATTATGCCTGGACTAAAACCACCGTGTGATTAACCTTTTGTGTACGCTCTTCCTAAAGCTAATATTATAATATAAGATCATAAATTGCTTAAAATTTTATCCAGTAAAGATTATGAGAAACTGGTGTATACAATTTAATCTCACTCCTTTTTTGTCCAACGAATACCTACACCCCGCATAGACTTTGTTGTGATTTAATGGTTGTCAAATGTAATGAAATTTGAAACACCCCAACCTAACATAGAGATGTACTAAGGGAATTTCTCAAAGCCACCGGTATTTTTAAATATTCAATATTTTCTTTTTCTGGCCAAGTTTGTGAGTAATTTAATGTGCTGCATAATGCGAATCCGAGTGTATGTATGACGGTTGGTTGATGTGGTGTCCACTGTTGGGTGTCTGGTGTCCAGGCCCCCGCCTCCATGTCGCCGGCGCATCTGCACAGCTACGTGGGGGCCCCGGGCGGGCTGCCTCCGCATCCTTCACACTCCAACCTGTCAGAGTCGCTGCCTGGGAGCCAGGTACAGGACACAGAGGATACAAGCAAGACTGTCTTGCTCATATATGCTCCTAACGCTCTGCTAAAGGCTATGTTGTAAACTTTCTTTCTTTTAGATGCCTCTCACAGCAGGAGAGTTTACAACAGACCTGACAGCGGTATTGCCTTTAGTTGTCTTTCAAGTGTCCAGTGCCTCATTTATTACAGTTATCTTAACATATGTAGTACTTATTTCCCAAAAGACCTTAGTTGATCATAATCTGCTAATTAATCTAATTTATATAATGTATAATTTATTCTAATATTTGCATTTCCTGAATACAGTAGTCACGCAAGATCAAGTGAATCAAGTCTTCTCAAAAATCAAAATAATTAGGAACTTTGTTTGATTAGATGTATAAAAATAGATGAAGTAAGGAGTGTATGGCAATTTGGATTCCGACATTTTCATTTCAGTTCATATAATATGTTTATAATTTCTTAAATACTGCTCAATTCACTTTAGATTTTTTTATTAATCCAGTATAAATCCTCGGTGAACTATGTTTATCTGTCATTTATGGTATCTTCATATTTGTCATTCAACTGATTTTCAATGGCTCTTATTTCTTGATGAAATTATTATTTCACACTTCAAGCTTAAATCGAAAATTGTACTGTGGCACTTAAATGGCAACTGCGGTGTTAAACTTGATGTAAATTATTTTATTCACAAACCAAAATCATTATTTGAAAGTCAATCTTCAATAATATAAACTGTTAAATAATATATCTTTCAATTGGTTTGTGAATATTTATAAGCTCTTATGGATCTAAAGAAACTAACAATGTCTAATCTTTAACCATTTGCTTGCCAATAACTTTTCTGCGCTCTCCGAGTGCTGTAGCATTTATTTGCATGTTATTCTGACAATGGCTTGTAAATTAACTTAGATAGTACCTTTAATGTTAAATCAATGAAAAATAATTATTTGCGGATATACTCGTATATATAATAAGGTTCTTTCCTATTGAATCACAAAATGAAAATTAGCATAGGCTTTTTCTCAAAATTATATTGAGTTCTCTGTGATATGACAACATTTTACAAGAAGTGTAAGATAATGTAATTTATGTACAATATAATGTTTTGTATTGGGTCAATGTGCAATGTGCCTTAGTCATCAATAGAATATCCTTGCTTGTCTGATTATTATTCACAACTACTAGATGATGTGAATTCTCCCCCAAAGCTTAGAGAAAAACCATAGCATCCCCTTTTATTTTTTATCCCTTATGTCCCAGTTTTAGGTGATAGTCTAAAATAAAGTTATAAATAATCATTATTAGATTAGAAAATTTCCAATCATTTTTGTAACACTTGCATCTTAAAAATTGTTGAAGAGTATATATTTTGTTGGTGTCATTTCAACAAAATGTTTTTTTTTTACTTTTATTTTTCTTGTACCTTATCCTTCATGAAAGAGTCAGGCCCATCGCTTCGATAAGGCAATTTGGAACAGAAATGCCTAAAAAGAAATGCTTATCCTAGTTCTATATGTGGGGACCCATTGCTCCCATATAAATGTGTGGCAAGCCTTGAGTTCACTCTTTCATATTATGTTTGTGAATATTGTTAAATGTACAAACAGCATAAATTGTGTCTTATCACATCGCTATACTGATGCAAATGATTTCAACCAAGCAATTGTACTTTATTAATTTGCTGATAATATCTATTCAACTTTGAATGTTGCAACTGTTTTAAAAATACCATTTTAAGAGTGATTAATTATTTTTTTATAAGAGCAAGTGATTTATTTCCTAGTTTACATGTATATTAAACCCTGCATATTAAATAACTAACATGTTGTTACCCTTATTGTCATGTGTAGCGGAAACTGCATTTGCTTGCGACATGGCTTTGAAAATGTCTTGCAAGCGCTTTAAAGCTGAGCTTTTAATCATTATTTGTTCTCTGGCTGTGAAATTTTTTATAAAAATCCAAGAACTGTTACTGCATCCTATGACCAAATTGTAACACCTCAAATACTGGTGGTGCCTGTTTGTTAAGTTTAGTTTCATAGGATTTTATTAACATTATGTGTAATACATGTTTCCTTGTCGCCAATTTTAGCTGTTTATAAACATGAAATTTCCATCTTCCAATACTACCAAAAGCCCTAAAATAGTTGCCTAACATGACTTCGTGGCTTAAATTAAAAATAATTTTCACAATAATAATTAAATTGATTTAATTTAAAATTCTTTAATTTTAGATTTACATAGTTAATTTCATGCAGCCCCTAGCAGTCTTATAAAAAATATTAATAACAGTAAAGAGGTATTATTTTTATTTGTTTTCTTTTGACATTGCAAGAATGTAAACTTTTATATTTCTCATTTTTCCCTCTGTAACATAAAGTCTTATTTGATAACTTATTATTTGGGGGTTTTATTTAAACATGAAATGGTTGGCAATTTCAGCTACAGCTCAGTGGTTCAGAGGAGACAGTGGGAGCTGGTGGGGCCGCCTCTCCCCTCACACAGAGGTCCCTGCGGCTCGAGAGAGTGGCGCAAGCTCTGCAGTATGAACAAGAACAGTTAAGAAGGTAAACAAACCACTATCTGATTATCAATCATTGTTAGAGCAAAGTTTGGAAGTTTTTGTTATCAGAATATTGAGAATTTTAAAATACATACTCAAACTGAAATAATATCCCGCTACCCCAATATTATCTACGAAAATAGAATTGACGTTAACATTACTGTTCTAATTATTATTTTATTCTAAAAAATAATTCTTCTGAATAAAGAATCTGATAATCAGATTAGATTAACATATAAGGGACAGCAAAAAAATATATCCGCTTTGCTATTGGTGCCCTAATATTAATTTTTCTGTGCCCACAAGTGAAATTTGTGATTTTAAATACATCTTACAGACAGCAATATTGATGTCTAACAAACAAAAATATTTGTGTGATTCTTTTTTTAACAAAGCTAAATTAATTTTCACGCTATCAGGAGGACAGGAGCTTCAGGAACAATATCCGGCTTCCCGATTCACAGGTGCATTTCTTCGCCATATCCTTCCATTAGGAGGCAGCAATACTTTTCCTCATACCACAGCAGCTTTAGCTCAATCAGTAGTCAATCTTCCGAGCTCAGTTACAATCGTCTGTACAGAAGCAATACTCAATATGTGTACTTACCCAGGAGAATGAGCGACTCTGAACTGATTTATTATACCGACCACTTATTTCACGAACCTTTGCCGTGCACTTCAATAAGTTATATCAACGACAATAATGACATGTGAAATTTTACGATAATATTGTTAGCTATCCGTAAGCAGAAATAAATATATTTTTATTAAACATTAATTTTTAATGAAAGTATGGACTCTGTTCACATTTGTTTCTATCCTTTAGACATTTTTGATTTCTGTAAAATAAACAATGTAGTGGTTTTATAAAGGGCTTTATCCTCAACTTTTTCTAGATTAAATAAGCTTTTTTGTTAGTACATATCATTATTCCTCAAAAATCTGAGCAATGAGTAGAGTAGGTTTAATTCATATTGACGTATATAGTTTCACAATAATTTAGATGACTAAAGAATCTAATATACATCCTTGTGGTAACCCTCACTGTGGTTGATTTCATAGGACCCAATAAATTTGTTCTTAGTTTCTTCCCTATTAGAAATAATTTTCTGATATTTTCCCCTTGACCAGATACAAAAACATTTTTCTGGTACCTGTCTCCCTAGCCGAAAACAATTATTTATGACGATCGGGCAACATTCTATAAATTAGTTACATTTAGACAGGGCAAACATAGCACCCCAATAATTATTGATACTGTTGTTAGTCAGTTGGCTAGGCATTGTTTGACCCAGTATTTTGTCACAGCTCGAGCCAGGAGTCACTGGGCCTGATGGGGTCCCCTGGGCTCGGCATGGGGGCTGCCCAGGCAGCAGCCGCACATCACCACAAGAAGAGGGGCATCAAGAGCTCGCTGGGACGATTCTTCAGCAAGAAGGAAAAGGTAATTTTTTATTTGTTTTTTGTATCTTTGATGATGTTTTATTTTTACTTTCCTTTTTCCTATCACATAGAAGTCACTGAAAAAATGAAGCTTTCAATACAGAAAATCGATTTTTTTTTGGAAATTTGTTTGATTTTTAGTTTTACTACCAAGTTCTGGAGTTTGTGAATTTTGTTATTGAATGTTTCATCGTTTTATAAGCGGTAACCATTTTTAACCTCTAGTGTGCCGATGATGCCAATAGTCACCGGGCATCGATCATTATCTTTTCAGAGTTTTTATCCTTTAAACCCTATTTTTTCGTATATTTAAATGAACTATAATCGCCTGCCAACAAAATACAGAGATATTTTGCATTGCGTTAAGTTCGGTACAATTCGAGTAATAAATACATATTTGAAGTTTAAAAAAATAGGTATTATTAAAATAATTATTTGAAGTTTGTTGTTTAATGTTCTATGTTCTCATGTTCTCATATTCTAATGTTCTCAGTAGGGCTGAAAAACAAATCGATTTTCAAAGTAACATTGCTGTTTGTATTTACAGGAAAACTTCATTTTATTTTATTTTTATTTGGAAGGAAATTTATTTAGCCACACAAAAATACAATAAAATGAAGAAAAAAAAACACATTTCTTAATCAAACTCTGTTTAGTGACATGAGGGAAAAAAATATTCTCCTAATAATATACCTGTAAGTAGCTATTTCAGAAAAACCACTTATGCCATTGACATACAATTAGAAAAAATACATAAAAACACTATTTAAGAAGATAGTATAATTCACAAAAACATAATTTTTCAAAACACAAGTGAGTCATTATGAAATTACAGTCAGCAAGGTACGACGGAAATTGTACCTTGCGGGAATCCAGCATTCCAGAGGTTAAAAGAGTTTTGCAGTAGGTATTGTTTTTTTTTAACCTTTGTCCAATATCCCAAATCTCCTTCAACCCCTCAGGCGAAAGGAGTGAAAGATTCCCTGGGCGGTGAGCTGGGCTCCGTATCGGCAATGAGCGGCCTATCGCAGCTGGGCGGCTATGGACTGGCAGATGATGAGATGGGACCCCAGTCCTCCACGCTCTCCCGGCAGACCAACTCGCAAACTAAACCAGCGGACTATAGCAGCAGGCAGAAGAAGGGGTAAGTTTTTTTATTTACATATCGCAGTAGATTCATAAATTTCTTGTTGTACAAATCAATTTGCGACCTGTGGTATATTTTTCTTAAGAAATTCTACGTACTTAATTTTAAACTTCCGAACTTCCTATATCGCACTTCCGCAACTACACTGCTATAAGTAAAAATATGTCAAACTGGGATAATGGCCCTTAAAATCTTTTTATAGACACTGTTTTTTTTTTAATTCTGCAAAACTACCAGTGTGCACAGTTTATTTTGAACACTAAACACTAGATAACATTAGTATTCATACTTTAAAAATAAAATAAATTTTTTATTTTTTTTAACATTACCTACCTCACTAGGTTATTAGAACCATAGAGTTGGCAGAGTAGTATCTATCCAAGGCAGTGAAGTCAGTTTTTGACTTGTTTTTGATGATTTTAAACTGACTAGGCGCACCTGGGCGTGGCTAAGACTACGGTATTTATACATCCATTCATATCACATATCGCGCCCTTGAGGTGATTTTCCCACAAAAACGGCGCTATAAAAGTTATCAATTTATTATTATTATTATATCGACATAATGTTTTTGTTTATTCGTATAGCCACTTTTTCACAGTATTTTTATCAGCAAAAATATAGCATATAACTTAAAAAACCGTTTAGTTGTGTCAAGTTTAGTGGCATAATAAAAAATGTGGGCGGAGTCCCGCCGTGAACCAGGACCTTAAGATCATCCTTACAGTTTATAGAAGCGGTCTAGGACATTTTTTATCTCTTTCTCTCTCATGGTGTAATGACGTAAAAACCCTGAGAATGTGATTTATCGCAAGTTTGTGTAGGTTGGGTAAAAATAATTAGCTCTCCCTCCATATATTGTTACTTCAAGATTAGAACCTGTTCTGAGGTAGGTATCATATCAAAATCTAATACATGTATATAGTGAAAATGCAAAATTTTATAGTCCATTATCCCAGTAGGAAATGTTCGACTTATGACAGTGTAGTTTAAAAAAAATAATTGTACCTACACAATAATTACCATTTTTACATAATACCAGTAATATAATATCAGTAGGTGTATAAGTATAAACGTAAATCCCTGAAAATCTCTGAACTGTTATTATCTTTAAAATGTATTTCTTATGTAATTGTGTATTAAATAATTTATTGTTTTTGATGCACATATTTTTATTATTATCTTTCTTTTTTCTTATTTGTATTTAATTTGCAGGCGAGAGCGAGACTACCGCCACGAGCTCCTGGGAGAGGCCATGAAGGCTGGCACGCCATTTGCGCTATGGAACGGGCCCACTATTGTGGCGTGGCTGGAACTGTGGGTTGGCATGCCTGCCTGGTACGTGGCGGCCTGCCGCGCCAACGTCAAGTCCGGCGCCATCATGAGTGCCCTTAGCGATCAGGAGATTCAGAGGGAGATCGGTAAGTGTTTGAACAATCAGGCGATACGAAATTTTAAAAAAAAATTTTTAAATGTAATTTTTTACCTTCCCGGTTAACAAATAACCTGACGATATTTTAATTCTACCTTCTATCATTATTGAAAGCTGAAAATGTTGCTTCTTTAAATGGAGGACTAGCCACTAACCGGTCAAAAACTAAGCACACTAACCACACAAGAGTTCATCTGTCTGGAACTATTACATACCCATTTGGGGAATGTTGTGAGGTTGAATGAAGTGGAGGAAGAGGAACTTTGGGAAGTACCAGGTTATTCTGATCTGGTTATTTAATCCCTTTCAAGCAACTTTTTGATTCCTAATAGTGGTCTCTCACCAGGGTGATCGCTATTCTTCATCTATATCTTCTTCTCTGAAACGAGGTGCAAATACAGAAACTCTCTTATAAGGTTTTTGAAGGGACCAGAAAAAAACTTCCTATGTGGGATCAGCGCTGGATCCACCATACGTTCAAACTGCGCAAAAAACATAGGCGCCATCTCTGAAGAGACGCCAATTGAAAACTTGACAATAAAATTATCTATTGCGCTGGCAACATCACAGTGCATTCAACGGCTATCGAAAATGTATGGAAAAAAAAAATTGTTACCGATTTTTTTTACGAATTGTATAAGAGAAGATTGCATTACGTAAATGTAAAATATAATTTCAACTAGGTTTAAATAGTGTAATATGAAGATTTTTTTTTGTATTTCCAAATTACATAAGGGCAATTTTATTTCAAGAAGTATTTTTTTCTTTCATTCTTACTAAGAAGATATAATTTGTTTTTCATACTGTCATCGATGAACAAGATTTATGTTGGGGTGAAGGATGTACCTCTCAGTGTCGGTGGTATTAATAGTTATGCGTTGAGAATATAGCTTAGAAGAATATAATTTTTATATACCTACCTATTTTAAGTAAGCATGCTACTTGCTTCGTCCACTTGGCTACTAACCGGTCAATATATTTATGGTATTGAAAATAGCTTTGAATGTGTTATTTTCAGGTATTAGCAACCCACTGCACCGCCTAAAGCTGCGCCTGGCCATCCAGGAGATGGTCTCCCTGACGTCACCTTCGGCTCCCCCCACAGCGCGCACCACACTCGCCTTTGGGGATATGAACCACGAGTGGGTTGGCAACACTTGGCTGCGCTCGCTAGGTAAATACGTCCATTCTGTTTCACAATTTGATCTGACTCTTAAAGTCTCGACAATGAGTCTCTCGCATACATTTTTAAAACTGACAAAAAATTTAGCAATTTTAGCAGCGCACATAGTTTTTCACTAATCTTTAATTTATTTCTTCGATCATGAACCCTATGATTGTTGTTTAAATTCATATCTAAAAAATATAACTCGTTCTCATTTATGTATTATAATTTTACAGAGCATGCTGTGATGTTTTTTATAACCTTGGATATCTAATAACCGTTTGATATTTTAATATTATGTACAACTATTCTACGTTTTTCTATGGACGCAAATGGTTATTATTTTTTCATAGTTAAAAATTAATTTGAAATCACAGCAAGTTTTCAATGTATCGTAGTTAGCATAGTCATCGCAGTGTTTTTTGTGTACATTTAGATGTGAAAAATCTATTATGTACAAATCATTAAAATAGAAGAAAAAAAATATTGTCTTTTCTTGAAAGACAGTTTAGAATTGTTGGAGGCCGACTACCTTTGTCTTATTTACCATTATTTCGTACTCTACAATTTAGCTGAGAAATGGTATCAATTCTTATGTTCACTAATCTTACTAGTGTCTTCAAGATTCATGTCCACCCCCCCCCCCCCCTTTCCTGTCAAATATCTCTCCGCGCAGCATCCACGCAGATAGGTCTTGTCACATGGGTGGGGATAAACCCCATCTATGCAAAGTTTCTAAATCAAAAACCCTTTCTCTCAGAGAATATATTTTATTAACAGTGGAAAATAAAATTATTTATATCGTGTTTATTTTCCATGCATTTTTTTTTCTAGGAATGCCCCAATATCGAACTACCTTCATGGAATGCCTCGTCGATGCCCGGATGTTGGATCATCTCACAAAGAGGGATTTAAGAACACAACTAAAAATGGTTGATAGTTTTCATAGGTGAGTTTTCTCCTCCAATTTATGGAATTTTTTATAAAATTTAATGCTTTTATGCTATGAGTATTACACGGAATGAGGTCAATTTTTTTTATATAATAATTTTTCAGCAATGTGGGGCAGCGCCCCATCTAACTGAAAAAAATCTTCATACAAAAAATCGAACTTTTGAAAAAAAAACAATCATTTTCAGCTACAACATCAAAAATATCATATTTTTCAATCTTAGCACTCTAGCACACTAAAGAGTCATGAGCTGCTACTTATGAGGTCCAACGATACATTACTGTTCCCTTACCACATGAACAAAATAAATGCAACACATAAGAATGAGATCAGGGACCTTGGTGTGATTTTCAAGGCAAATCTTTCATTCGAGTTCCACATATGTAACATAGTCTCCCGTGCTAACATAATGCTTGAATTTTTCCTTCATAATATGAGATCTTTTACTACAAAACACTTGTCCGAATCATATAGTTCCATATATAGACACCCTCAGAACGGAACCATATTCTGGAAATCGAAAGAGTCCAAAAAGGGTTCATGCACTACTTATAGATGAGGGAATATATGTACTTCCCACTTTTGTTTCCGTCATTATTTTTGTCTGGAATGCTCGATTTTGCACACCTGTAAGCCCGTTGAAAAATGTTTTTGAGCAAACATTTTCACGAGTTATTATCTGTAGGTATACATTACCCGTCCATACTGAAGGAGATCAACTTGTTTGACCCAAACAACTATATTCGTGCGAGGCATCACATGACGTTTTAACAAAGAGTCAAACATCCTCATATAAAAACACACCCATAAATAAGGCGATGCAACTACTCAATGGAGGTGCATCGACCTTAAACATCTTTAAGTGTACATAATATATACAGTTCAATGAATATCTCTTAAAATGTGTATTGAAATAATACTCTTATTCAGGCAAGAAACACGAGATAAGAATGAATTAAGAGATAATTTTAGATAGAGGGTGTTCGCGATACGAGTGGGTTTGATGCCAAGTAATAAGCGTAATATGTACTAGCATACATATATTATTTTCTCTGGTACTACGTATGTATCTTTAGTTTTCATTTCTCACATTATAATGTTACACTACTTCTTACATTGTTTATGTATTACTCCTTTGGATATGCCTTATCTTATTATATATGGGGTGTAAATGAATACTTTTAGTTTCTTTTTTTACACCGTATTTTTGAGCTCTTTTAACATTAAATCTTTATTTTTCAGAACAAGTCTACAGTTTGGTATATCGTGTCTAAAGAGATTAAACTATTCACGTTCAACATTAGAGGAGAAACGAAGAGCTAGTGAAAACATTGTACAGGATGTTATGGTTTGGACGAATGAACGCCTCATTAGATGGATAGCACAAATTGGACTCAAGGTGAGTAATATCAACAGCTGAGTAAGTCTTACATTGTTCTTCTGCAAGAATATATAATATACAGGTGCATGGTAATGCATTCAGCATATTAGATTGAAGGATGTAATAAAGAATCATTTACAGCCAAAAAGTTTATGTGAACAAAGTATCAAATTTCATTCAATAGGTATTGTGGCATTGGCATCAGAAAATATAAGGAAGATGAGGAAAGGTATCGAAAAATAATTCAGTCTACCAAATCCCGTATCCGTATGAATAGAATATTCCTTTATCTGACATAGATTTAGACTTATTTAAAAAAAAAAATTCAACCATTTACCATGTCTGGAAAGGTCTATGTTCACTTTTACGCTACACTCATGTTGTTGTTGTTTTTTTTTTTTTTTTGCTAATATTTTTGTCTACAGGTGTGTTGCTGGTTTTGCTATACATTTCCACAAACCTTAACAATGACAGCAATTTTAATGTTATTCAGTCCCGCATGAGATGCATAAAAATTCATTATTATAAATGCATACTGTTGAATGTCATACAATATTGATTGTCTATTTTTCACTGATTAGTTCAAAATAGTTTTTAAACACAATGACTATGTTATTTTAATGGTTAATATAATCTTCTTGTAGGAATATTCTAACAACCTCCTGGAATCTGGAGTCCACGGGGCACTCATAGCACTTGACGATGGGTTTGATGCCAACAGCATGGCTCTGGCTTTACAAATCCCTACACAAAACACTCAGGTATGTTGTGTTTGCTTACTTAACCCTAGGTGTGTGTAAGACTCGAATTCTGTAAAAATGTCTGGTAGAGCAACTCACATAAATAATAAGCTCTAATACTTAGTTGTCAATATCTATTCTTCTTTTATATAAGTTTAATATTAAAATATTGATAAATGCTTATTTTATTGCGCTTAAGCCCAACAGCCAACATAGTGATTAGCTTTTACAAAGTTATAACTAGCTAACCCTAAGGTATAATGTACGGCTGAACTATGTATATGGTTCTGTTTCCAGGCACGCCAGCTCTTAGAACAGGAATTCGGCAACCTGCTGAAGCTGGCCACCAACCGATCGCACCCACGCACGGGCGAGCAGGCCCACAACCTCACCAATGACAACAGTATGGCAGCCAAGGCCTCTTGATATACGGCAACACTGAACTAAGCTGCAATTCAGGGCTGAAGCACCTGTCCAGTGATCACCTGTTCATCACATGTCTTCACTGGGAAATGTTTAGTTGCCGTTGCCGTTGCATTTGGAAGGAATTAGTCGAGTCAGTGGCGACTCAGACCAAAATCTACATTCCTGGCATTCCTGGAAAGTCTAATCTTTTCTATACGTTTTGAAGCATAGGGCTTTCTCGTTTCGTGGACTATAAACTGTTTCCGTGTTTTTCCAGTAGTGGGGGTCAGACATGTTGAGATAGCAAATTTATTTATTTCCTCGTGTCTTCAATTCATATAAACATTGCTTAATCAACAAAATTCCATTTTTATATAACCAATATTTGAGACTTTTTACTATAGAAACCTACTGTGCGCATTGTTACAAAATAATAAACATTTTTACGACCGCTTGTTGATATTTTAGTCTTAGTAGAAGTGTAACCAAACAGTTGACAATGCAACTCCCAGTTTTGTCTAGTCTTTTATAAAGTAATATATTTCATTGTCTAAACTTTATGTTCTTTTAAATGTTTATTCCTAAGAACTGGTTGAGGACTACTTATTATTATCTGTATAAAGAGTACCTCTACTTTGTATAGGAATTCGACATTAAAAAACTTGGAAGTTTTTGTAATGTTATTATTTATTACAACTGACAACCTTGTACATGTGTAATGTTCTGTATATTATAATGGAGGTGCAACAGATAATGAATGTTTCAACAAATAATAGTCTAATAATATATATGCTATAACATAGTAGATGTTTTTTTATACACACACAACTCATACCAATCAACTCTCAGTGAAGCACAAAACAGGATTATGTACTGTCCATTGAAGGAAGTGTTCATTTCAATCAATATTGGATATATAATTTAAAGAAATTCTGAACAAATATCCAACAAGTGTTTTACATATTTCCAGAAATAAATGGAGTACGATAACTCACATGGAAAAACTATACTGATAAACTAACGTACATAAATCAAATATGAACAGAACGTAAAATATGGGCAAGACACAAGTACACCCGTCAAACTTAATAACACAATTTTACCACAGTAGTCTGTTAGTGCCAATTAATTAAAACAATATCTCCCATGGCCACTTCCAGTTTTAGTGGAATGGAGAGCGGCAGCACTGGGCTTATCAAGGGACGATTGAATACATTGAATCCAGTTTGTGACCCAGTACTTGTGATCATCTGGGATATTCTAAATTCAACACTTCATTAAGTAATACATAAGATTTCTCCAAATATGCATATTCATACACATTTATTGTAAATAGACTCCTCCATATCCGACAGATATCATGAAACATCTCCAATCAAAATCATAATCATCAGATAGTATAATTTTTATAACAAATGTGTGAGATTTTATGCGTAAATATACCCCGAATGACCTAAACCATTTGAGATCGCTCCAATTAGAATTTTTTGAAATTCCGTGTTTAATAGGATGTTCCCAATACAGTTAATACCAATGACGTAAAATCATTCATACACGATGAAATAACCTCATCAACAATGGGAAAGTACCATAAATTATTACTATGCAGAATTAATTTGTTTGGGCAAAACCAAATGGGAATAAAACCTACTTAATGGCGCTGTATTTTTCGGATATAATTTAACACTGAAACTGATTACTCCCGTACTTATCTTTCTGCAGCATACAATTTAGGAAGAATTTTATTGTTATGTATACATTTATCATAGTTTTTAGTTGTAGACAAAATTTACTTTGTGAGGGTGTACATAACGAAGTGAATTTATTGGTATTGTAAGTGTGTAGTACTGTGTTGATGGGAAAGAACTATGGCGGACTTATTGAATGTTAATAATGCTGATCATTGACTGCTTTATAATGAATTACAACCAAATTCGTGGCTGACTTTTGTATTATATTTTTAATTTCATGCATTTTAAGCCATGGACACCGTTGCAAAAATGTTTCTTTTATCTACCTAAGTTAAGGGGGCGGAACTACAACTGCTGCGGTATGTGATTGCAAAATATAATCAACCGTTGTTGACACAGATAAATACAATAACCTCAGTTCTGTAAATGATAAACTATAGATTGAATATTTCATTACATGTCATTCATATTTTGTTGAATATCAATTCTTTGTTTGGAATGCAAAATAAAAGCAACGTCATTTCATTAGCAGCATTATTTCGAATGAATATCATACGTACATATTATATTATGCATGATTGTTGAAGAGGTAATGTTATGTATAGCTAATTAAAATAATAGATTAAATGTATGCAAAATGTTATTAGTGTAAATATTTTTTTAACTACCTACCCTTTTAGAGCCCGTAGCGTCAGTTGTATGTCATATTGAATAAAACGTGACCATTATGATAAAGTCTTCTATAATTTTTGTATACCGGTAATTATAAATACAAGGCCCCTTAGAAAAGTTTTAAAAAATCCAAAAAACAGGAATTATTTTACTACATAAATAATTAAGTAATTACCATTTAAATATTTATTGGTGTTATTTTGTAGAGCAAGTCATATTTATCAGTTACCATTTTGATGAATAAAAAGAGAATGTTTTATTTGTAAATATAATATAATTATATTTATGTGGCCCTATTCTGAATGATTGAATTACATTTGATTATTACTAAGACCGTTTCTTGAGTTGACTATTAACAATCGTGAATTTAGACCAAAGCAAATATATTTCTTATCCAATTTGAGAACCTTCAAGTTAACCAGGTAGCTAGTATAGAATAGATTGCTCAATCTTTTTTACTGTCACAAACTCCTAGAAACGTAAAGTGATTCTTAAAGTGCCAAACATCGATTTATCGCTGAGACGCTACGAATTCATCATTGCCTTTGGTCTTATTCTCTAATACTCTCAGTTGTTCAGGTTCAGTGTGAGATTGGTTGATGGAAGTGTGAAGCTAATGATACATACAAACCAACATAGAAACATATAACCCTGTACATATTGATTGGCGTAAGTGAGCATGGTGTGTATGCATGCAAAGAGCTTTAATATATTGTTATCGCATCACTTAGGATATTTCATTGTTTTAGTCTTTATAATTGCGGACTACATACATTCTTCACAAGAAGGCTTGCTTCAGGAGTGGCGATGATAACCTCAGTATTAATAACAAGTGAGACAAACACTAATGCTATATAATCAATTAGTACAAATAAAACAATAAAGTGAATGATGGCATGTTATTCGATAGTGTTTTCGTTTGTTGTGTGAACAGTTTCCTCACAATCAACTTCTTTGGTCTTAACAAGTGCTGTTTAATAATAAATACTTGTGCATTCTTTATAGAATAATATTTAGTACCAAATACAAGTTAGGTTTGAGAACATTCTGATTTATTAGTTCTTTTTCGGAAGCATATATCTCAAAGATAATGTAAATGAATGTGTAATGAGTGTCCATATTGTAGCTATTACAAGTAAGTTATGCTTATACATATATCTAACGTACCTATCATTATGTTTTATTGTTATTTATTTTTAATTATATGTATAGTAAATATTACACGGACATGTCTCGCCAATAATGATTTATATAAATAATAATTAAAAAAACAGATTGTCAATGTTTATTATGGAATGCTGTGTGGTTAGAGCAGAAGTCACCTCAGAGGAAAGTGGTTTGCAGAAAAGAATCATAACCACTGCAATAAGAAAAGTGTAAATAAATTTGCCATAAATACATTTGACTGACTATTGTTATATAATTGTTTTATTTTCTGCCTTTAACCTTTTCAAGTCAATAAAAAAACAAATAAATTATTTAGAAATATGTGGATATTTATTTTTCTAATTGTTTCCGTTAAAATGAAGTTAGACAATAAATATTTTATGTCCACTACTGTATTCTTTCACGGGTCGAGCACTTTTTATTTTTTTCCCATTTTACTGAGTGCCCGGCAAACCTTCTTCTTTAATTCCTTTTGCCTCTTCAACTTCTTCCATGCGACAACTTGAACATCCTTTTTATGTTTTTCAATCCTCTCCGAGACAGCTATCTTAGCTTGGTCTGCCTTCTTGTCAAAGCTGGCTTTGACCATCTTCAATATTCCGGCCACTTGCTGTTCATGAGGACTTTTGATAAGAGCTATTCTGTTCTTGGTAATGTTGCCAGACTTACTTGAAATGATCTTATTCTTGGGCTTATCCTTATAAGGTAAAGCCTTCTGGAGGGCTTTGGGAATAACCAATGGTTTAAACACTTTATTATCCCGCTTAATATCTTCATACAGAGAGTCTTTATTGGGCTCATTTTGTACATTTCTCTCTCGTTTCAATTGACCGAGAGTCTTCATTCCAGCCCAAACATTCTTCTTATCTACATCCAGAAGCAAATTGGTTACAGTTGTGTAGAACTGTGTTACATTGACCTTAAACCACGTTCTGCAAAACACAATATCGCTAAGCAAGATCTTATCTTCGAAAGTAGCTCTGAAACATCCTTCAGGTTTATTAATAGCCTTCTTTATTTGACCTCTAATTCCGGACACTGTTTTTATCTTTGCACCTTCAAATTTGGCTACCTCGAGAGAACTATTAAACATGTCTTTTATGAATGCTGTTTTCTTCAAAACCTTTAGTGGCGATCCCACCAATTTCAATTTCTTCACTATTTGAGTTGATTTGTTTATCTCATTCACACTACCCGTGGCTGCTATCCTGAAGCCCAATTGCTTTAACTGGTTAGAATCATTGGTCAAGGTTTGAAGTGCCAGTATTCCCGTGTTCTGGGGAGTAATTGGTCCATAGAAGTGCATATTGCAGGTAACGTGTTCTGGTGTATACTTCAGGTATCTGCATTTCATATCGTCCTCGATTTTGGAAAATATTGGAACAGTTTGGAATCTTCTCCATCCCATGGATATAATCAGCGGGTCATTTGTTTTTAGAATCTTTTTGTACCACCTGTGCTTTTTTACTTTACAGCTAACAAAGCCAATATTTTCTTCAGACATATTGAGAGCTCCCACCAAAATGGGGTAAGTGGCATCAAAATTATCTACAAATTCATGCGGCATACTTTTAAAATTCATTCTGACATACATCCCGGGTCTAAATCCTTCCACTTCAACTCTAAGCCCATCATCTAACTCATCAAAGACGGATTTATTCAAATCAGATTGCTTGAGAGCCTCTGCTTTCAAGTTTTCATAGTAAGAATGATCTCCCGTGATTCTATTTTCATCAGGATTATCATAGTTATTGTCAAATCTAGCCTTTAATTTTAATTTTTTTGCTAGAATGTCAGCTTTGGACATATCACCTATAGACCTCTTGACACCCTTTCCTTTGGCACTTTTTCTTTTTTTGAATGAAGGTTTTTCTTCTTCTTCATTCTTGTGTCTTTCTCCCGTTTCCATATCTTCGAAATCTCCAAACAAGTCTTCATCAGAGTCCCCGACACTGGCATCATCTAACTTTAACAATTCGGAAGCATCTTCTCCAGAAGAGCGTTTACCTGTAACGAAGCAATTCAAGAGGGACTGTTTAATTTCTGCATCCAACCAATCTTTGGAATTGGTTTGAGCTGTAGAATAAAACAGAGAACATTCATCACTGTTCATATTTTGTTTATCCTTCTGAAGTCTCTTTTGTTTCTGAGTGATTCTCTTGAACAGACCTCCAATTTCCTCAGAATCGCTATCATCTGTTGAGTTCCTATCAGCTTCATTCGTGGTTTCATTAGAATTATTTTTGGCGTGAAAGACTCCATAAACTAACTTCATAATGTTGTGCGTGGTTCCTTGGCGCTCCAAATAGGCAGTGCTAGCCTTTTCGGTCATATTTTCCCTCCACTTATTACCAAAATCTTCATTGTCTGATTTATCATCATTTTCATCAAAATTATTATCCCATGGTAGTTTTTCCGCATCTTGAGTTTCAATAATTTCATCCCTTTCAGAATCAGAAGATGCACTTTTATTTTTCTTGGATCTCTTATGTTTCTTGACTTTCACAGTGGATTCTAATTCATCATCAGAATCTGAAGAGATATCATCTTCAATACCTGAGGAATCACAGCTATCTTCATTTTCGTCATCATCATCTGAGTCAAGAGCTTTGATTGATGCTTTCTTACTAGATTTTTTACCAATATCGGGTACCATATCGGAATAAATTAAACTACCATCAGAGAAGAGTTTGAATCCCGTATTTTTCATTTGATCATCTACAGTTTCTTTCTGTTCGATAACACTTTTCAAAATAGCTTTCTGTTCCGACACACTCTCATCTTCATTTTCTTTATGGGAGTGAGAGCCCTTAAGCTCGATATAAACAGCATCCTTATCGTAAACTATTCCCCCAACACCAGAGAACGGAGCGTAAATTAGACGCTCCTTCTCCAAAAGGGTCCTCTTCTTCTGTACTTCAGGCAGGGGACACGGGTCGGCCAGAAAACTAACTTCGTGCACTTTCATATCTCCCACACCTGGAAACAACAAATTCTTATTTTTTCTTCATTCTATTGAGATTTTCTGATTGAATCTGTACAAACATTGTGTTTACAATTTCATTTTAACATACATAAGATAAACCAATGAATCTGTGGAAGTTTTTGTGGATAGGTAAGAAAATTATAAAATTCTACACAAGAAAATATTCAAAAATATATTTTTTTGATTACCAGCAACATGGAGCATGGCATCCTTCATCATAGGGACTCCTCTCACATATCCATACAGAACCACGTCCCGGTTGACTTTAGCATCTCTTCTTATTAAATCCTGGTTGGTAATGTCCTCCATCCTGTCTGCCAGGACGTAGGCGTGACTGGTTCTCCAACTCAACTGCCTGAACTTCATCACGGATATAAACCTGGCCAGATTCTTTATCTCATTCCTTAAATACTCTCCATGCAGAATGCCAGACAGGTAAAACAACTTGGCCCCAGCGTACACTTCAGTCCAGAACCTGTGCTTTAAAAGCTTCTTCTGCCGCTTGAGAGTCTTGATGTTGCTGATCACATCCAAGTGGGTGAGCACTCCCATTACTTTAGGCATGCCGTGTACTTGACAGATATTTAAAAATTCAAATATTTCCATTTCAAAACCGAAACTAGCATCGCAGAGCAGGAGGACCAAGTCTGCACATTTGGCAATGTCAATCATGGAATTTACATCGTTATTACACTCAATCAATGTAATTCTTCTTTTCTTAGAAGATACGAGGGTGATTGGACCTTTAACACTCGTAACATTGGTCTTGACAAAACTTTTGACGAGGTTATTGATGAGGGTAGTCTTCCCAACTTTCGGAGGACCGACAACGGCCACAACTATTGGCGGTGGTTCGAGGGGAGTTTTATCGATAGTAGGTAAATGTTGTTTCTTTGAAATAAGGTCTTCTTTGCGGCGGAAACTTCTTTCAGCTCTAACGGCAGATTTGATAGCGAAGGCCTTAGGGTTCCTTTGCCGATCTGTTAAATTTGGATCTTGTGGTTTATTTTTGGCCGCTTTCTTATCTGCCTTTCTCCCGGAATGCCTATCCCTATGCGCCTTTTTCTTATCCAGTGGATTTTCACCCTCCATTTGTATTCAATATATTATCAGTCTATTGGAACAGAACAAAACACGAATTTACGAAATCAAATTCAGGCACATTATATTCACTTCACAGGGAAAGACCATAAACATAACCCCAAAATAACATGCGCTTGCCTACAATAATTTGACAGCTGGGATGGTCCTGCCATACAAAAATATTAATTGGAAGAAGCAACAAAAAATATGATATCGTCGTTCGGCATGCAACACCGCCAACACCGCGTATGTGACCTTTTTTTCAAAAGTGATGTTTTAATAGCATCCGATTCGTTATCATTTTCTACGAGTATTTTTATCTACAGAAAGGCGAATATATTTTTTAAAGGTTTGTTTTATTGACAATATGCAATATGTAACACCGCTTCTGAGGACAATACCGCATGTGATGTGTTTTTTTCTCTCTCCTGAACACTTTATTTTATGTCACATTGACATTCGCGGTGTTACATGCCGAGCGACGATATTACCCACCGGATTTATGATACAAATGGAGTACGTTACAAGGTTTGGGAATTTAAAAATATTATTCATTTTTACTAATTGTATTAGCTGAGAAACCCTTTTCGTTAAGTGTAATATTTATTTTGTTATCATCAATATTATAAATTATTGTGTAAATCAACAGAGTATTTTTGTACACTACTATAATGATAGCTCGATTATGTTATATTTAAAAAAAAATACTTACAGATCGACATAATTATCTTTACATTGAAGGAAAAAGATTCAAACTAAACCGTTATACCTAGAATATATATATATATATATTTAATAATTTCTAGTGTCGTTTTCGTAAAGAAAATCTCAAGGGTGCTGTACAAATATTATTTTTTAGGCTCTCTTTTCACTAACTATTACATAAATAATAATATTTCAGTGTCAATTTCAAAATCTCACTGTTTCCTTGCTTAAATCTCTAATCCACTTCCCGAATCCTCTACATTTCAAAAAGTATTAGATTTTGTAAGCCTGTGTGTAATTTAAAATTAAAATTAGAATACCGTTACTTTTTGAGAAATCCCTGAACAGATTGAGGAACCATTGTTGAGGTCTTGACAATAACATCCGGGAAGACAGTTAGAATACTGTTACGTTATGAGAAATCCCTAGACAGATTGTTCAACCATTGTTGAGGTCTTGACAATAACATCCGGAAAGATAATTGGTATATTGTTACGTTCTAAAAAATCCCCGGATTGACTGAGAAACTATTGTTGAGGTTTTGACAAGAACATCCGGGAATATAATGGGCATATCGTCAATTGCTAAGAATTTTCCGTAAAGGTCATCATAAGAATGAAGAGAATGTCCAGACAGGAAATTAATCAAAACAATAAAATATTACAGTTTAGGTAGTACCGCTCTAAACGAAGCTACGTAATTGGAAAAAAAAATACCGTTTTGATGTTTTATTTTCGTTAACTGATTACAGAAAACAAATCGCATCGCCGAGATAATGCATCGAAAGGCAAAACAGCTGTCACTCGCAAATAATATTGAAGAGTTGTTTTCCACTCTTTGGAACTCCATCCAGTCCGGACTGTGGTATCAAGGAAGTAGACATCAATGATGTTATCCAACCTTAAATAAGCAAGAAAATTTAAAACATATGTTATGTTGGTTGAATTTTCATGGGGCGTCAAACCGTATTGTACTACTTACTCCTTCTTTAGCGAACGTTTTGGATAGCCTTGCAATCTTCATTACCAGGGTAGACGTGTAGAAAGTAGATATTTGAATAAACTGTCACTTTTTCCACTCTACGCTAATATAACACTATTATAAAATAATATCCTGTAAGTAAGTACGAATATGAGTATGCACCTTTCAAATTTGAAACTTATGTTATTTAAAATCATCGAATTTAAAAAGAAATCTTTTCACATCCCTACCCACCTAATAAAGAATCTACCTACAATGTTTTTTAGCAGACATTATTCTATATTTGAAATGGTTGGCTTAAAGCAACTAATATTTTTTCTTGGCAAGTCAAGTTACATCCCGAGAATTTTTTCCACGAAAACAGGTATTAAAAAAAGTCTCTCGATACGTTGTGTTAGAAGAGTATTAAATGAAACACTGTAATTTGTTTCAGATCGCTCCAACCGGTTTTGCCACAATGGGCATGTATTATAAAGTGGTTATTTCTGTCCTAGCGAGGGCACGGTTGTTTCGAACGAACCCAATGGGAATTTAAGATAAATAAAGTGATGTATCTACACAAAGTTTATCAGTGTTTGGTTTAAGAAGATACACTACCCTAAAAATAAATTGGAGATATAATTGTTTTAAAATTAATTATTTTCATGTTCTATTAAATTGCCGGCCCAGCCTACTGGCAATTCGCAACCCTCCGCATTTCTACCCCCCGGCCCGGGAAAATTACAATTCCAACCAACCCCGTGCCACTCGAGTGGGCGGGAGGGGGGTGGGGAGGATTGTAGAGACATTACGGAAGTTTATTGTTGACGATTCATTGCCGGGGCTTTTGTAGCAACAGATTTTCAAAATGCGGCA
Source organism: Drusus annulatus (assembly GCA_022651775.1). Classification (NCBI taxonomy): domain Eukaryota; kingdom Metazoa; phylum Arthropoda; class Insecta; order Trichoptera; family Limnephilidae; genus Drusus; species Drusus annulatus. The sequence continues at coordinate 2,073,937 of JAGWCC010000112.1, forward strand.
AAAGTAAACACCAAAAATTTCACCCTGCAATTTTCAGCAAGAGTGGAGATGAGATTTCTCGCGTGTTTCTGCAAATTGATATTTTGACTCTTTGTCACGATTAGAGTGGAAGATACTCTGAGTATCGCCCCGGTGAGCTGAGCACCATTCAGAATCTAAAAGTGGCTTAAAATGGCTTTAGCCGTGTTTGGAAAACAGATCTGAATAGCCAGGCACTTTCCAACCTTCCTTCTACGTCAATGACTCATATCCTTATCCGTCAGACTCTCATTTCCTTAAATTTAAATTTATTAAAAGAATCTCAACATAATCTGTCTCTCGACGAATCACCTTTAGATATTCAAGTTTTAACCAAATCCTGTACTGTGCGACAAATTCAGAAAATCCATTCCATGTCAGGAAAAAAAAAATATAAATATTTAAATTAAAATTAATTGGAAGAAGCAACAAAAAATATGATATCGTCGTTCGGCATGCAACACCGCCAACACCGCGTATGTGACCTTTTTTTCAAAAGTGATGTTTTAATAGCATCCGATTCGTTATCATTTTCTACGAGTATTTTTATCTACAGAAAGGCGAATATATTTTTTAAAGGTTTGTTTTATTGACAATATGCAATATGTAACACCGCTTCTGAGGACAATACCGCATGTGATGTGTTTTTTTCTCTCTCCTGAACACTTTATTTTATGTCACATTGACATTCGCGGTGTTACATGCCGAGCGACGATATTACCCACCGGATTTATGATACAAATGGAGTACGTTACAAGGTTTGGGAATTTAAAAATATTATTCATTTTTACTAATTGTATTAGCTGAGAAACCCTTTTCGTTAAGTGTAATATTTATTTTGTCATCATCAATATTATAAATTATTGTGTAAATCAACAGAGTATTTTTGTACACTACTATAATGATAGCTCGATTATGTTATATTTAAAAAAAAATACTTACAGATCGACATAATTATCTTTACATTGAAGGAAAAAGATTCAAACTAAACCGTTATACCTAGAATATATATATATATTTAATAATTTCTAGTGTCGTTTTCGTAAAAGAAAATCTCAAGGGTGCTGTACAAATATTATTTTTTAGGCTCTCTTTTCACTAACTATTACATAAATAATAATATTTCAGTGTCAATTTCAAAATCTCACTGTTTCCTTGCTTAAATCTCTAATCCACTTCCCGAATCCTCTACATTTCAAAAAGTATTAGATTTTGTAAGCCTGTGTGTAATTTAAAATTATTATACTTCAATACTGACTGCTATTGTCCCTTCAAACTCATTATTTTATTTTGAAATATCTAACAGATTCTTATTGGTTAACACAGTGCTTGAAAAATTCACTTCTTATCATGAAACAGCTGACTCAAAGAAAGTACAAGCTATTAAATTATGCAAACTATCTAAATTATATAAACGGTCACTCAGTAGTGGAAAGGTACCAGATCTTTGGAAAAAGGGCGATTGTTCACCCTTCCCAGCAGTTTGACCATCGCTGTTTTCATCGCACACCAACAACCTTGTTTAATGTGCACCAATACACTGCTACGCTAATAACAGCACCGTTTGTTGTCTTTTCGAAAAGCCTCCTTCTGCTTTTGAGGTCCGAACAGTTTGAGAAGTTTTGAGACAAAAAGTTGACTACCACCTCGAGAAGGCTCGTGCCTGGGGTAGGGCCAACCTGGTCGGCTACATTTCTAAAACCCAAGCGATCAATCTGGTGCAATTTGATGGGAACGCCCTCCCAAGTGAATACTTTATTGAAATGCTTAGAGTAAGTATTTCAGACCAGTTCAAGTATTGGGGCCCCATAGAAGCTCGAGTAAATCTGGTTTCCAAGAAACTGGACGTCTTGTATAGGGTTAGCAGATTCTTCAAAAGTAACAAACTGCTAACCCTATACAAATCTCAAGTACATCTGACAATTGAAATTAGCAACCATCTCTGGACTGGAGCTCCAACATACTTGATAAACCTGCTTGATTTTGTGCAAAGGAGAGCAGTTCGTCCAGTTAAGAATCTCATACCCATTGCCATATCTAATGCACAAACACAATATGGGTATACTGAGTCTGTTATACAGGCATTTCAATGGAGCCTGCTCACATTGAGTTACCGGCATTGATATCCTGCGCACCGTTGTACGTGCGTGAAACTCAACATACACAACCAGAACACACGTTCATGTCAGCTTCATGAGAATGGTTCGTTTCACCGAATTGTTTTGTGAAAGTCAGCTCATATGTGGAACGAGCTATAGAAATCTGTGTTTCCTCCTTAATTTAATCTGGGCCTCTTTAAGGCGTACATCAAAAAATCCCTTCCTACAGCCCCTTCTTTGATTCGACCCATAATGTTGCCCAGCCGGATTGGCGATAGAGTTCCCCTGTCTTTACACTGTACGGACAAGGGTGATCTTGTGAGGTGTATATAAAAAAAAAACACAGTGTACAGGCAGATCTTGACTTTCGTTTATATTTGGTTCCTGAAAATGTGTACGAAAGAAGAGCAAGCAATTTATTTTTTCTCGTTCATTAAAATTAACATTGACATTCAATTGAAATAAAAAGATTTACCCCTCTCAAAATGTCCCAACATTCTACATTCCTAACTAGCAAATAAATAGTTTTGCAGTCAAAAAGGCAAAATAAAGTGTACGAAGTCAATTGTGATTATGATATATTTGGGTCTTCCCATTATATTTCAACTATTTACTTATTTGTAGTTAGGAATGACTCATACGCAGCAGCGCGGTGTGGACGAAGCTAATGAACTATCAACACTGTGGTTTTCAATATATACTTGTATAACCGATTTAGTACACATGCGAAAATTAAATGTGAAGAAGTCAACTACTGAATTTCTTTCCATTAAGGCGGCCCAGTAGACCAGCTAAGGCCATGGTACCTATTTATGGAAGGCAGTAAAACGTACAATCACTATACGACTGGAAAATAACTGAAACTGGACATATTATTTTGATTAACTTCATACTTGCATAACTTAGTGAATTTGAATAAATATAATAATAATATTTCAAAGTCTTTATTATAAATTAGATTATTACTAAAAAAACATTTTTTTGTGAATTTAGTTAGGATCTCTTCCTTTTGCCCAGCATAACCGCTGGTGGTGCAGCGAGTGGCAGACTCAGGACTATTTTAGAAATACCGCCACCATTGACCACGCGAGCTCCAACCACCTTGGCCATTTGAGTCAATTTGGGCTACTGTCGTTGTAATTGCTTTACCTAATTTATTTGCATCAGAAATCTTATAATTGCCAGCAATAAGAAGCAACACTATAAGATAGCAAACAGACTTATCTTTCAGGGATTGCGGTCTCGCCCTCCCTTTGTCGCTACTCATTGAGAAACTATTCAAAGTTAATTTGTCGATCAGCTCTGAATATTTACAAACTACATATTTAGCACTACAGACTTGCTTATATGGCTCCTTCAGATATCGAATGATACAATCTGCATACAGAAGTATGGAACAAATATCAATTTTTTCTTCGCTAGTACTAGTTGATGCAGTCCTTAAAGCAAATATTTCTTCGGAAATATAGTCAGACATTGCGATTTCAAATGTTTGATCTTCTAAAACACTTTTAGCGGTGGTCTTCAATGTTTCAAATTGTTCATCGTTCAGGAAATCTTCCACTTTGAAGACGTCCTTTACATTGGAGGCTTCCCGGTTCATACGCGGAGCATATTTCTCCATTACCAGCTCAGTTTTGACAGCTTCATGTTGGGACATTTCCAGGACGTCTATTTGTTTTTCGTTGATGGTTTTCTCTAATTGTTCCTTCATGCTGTCAATGTCTATCTTCATCTTCTTATCTTGATCGAGTTTTCTTTTCTGGCGCTTAGAACCAAAAGCTTCTCCTAACTGATACCATCTGTCTGTGACATCTTCAGAGGCGACATCTGTAGAGCAAGCTTCTTCTGTGACGTGCTCGGATTCTGGCGAAGCTTTGAGACGAGCATTACCGACTTCGATAAGTCTCACATCCCCGGTATTTCTATTTCTAGCCACAATGAGATTTCTGCAAGCATTGTCTTCTTTTTCTTGTCCGGCGTAAACCATGTTTTCTACAGCGATGATTGCATTTTTGGTCTTTTTACCTGATGATTTTTCCGAATAAATACCTCCTCGAAAATTGACTTCTCCGGTTCGATGCAGAACCCCATTTTGGAAAGAAATTATAAGTGGATAAGCTTCCTGTTTGCTGTACACACGAGATATTTTATAATTATCACTACCCTTTGTAGCGACAGTCATGTTTTACACAATTTCAAGAAGTATTCGAGAAATAATAACCAAAAATATCAAATTAACAAACGTCTAACCGTTTTTAGACTTTCTGTTTTCGTTACAAACGTCAACGACACGTGTTGCGATATTACTGCTAGAGATGGTCGATATTCCTGTCCCGATTAAAATTAACCGGTTCCAAACCGGTCACTGGAATCGTCCATATTATTTTACCAAGGAACCGGCTCCTTTTGTTGGCAAATAAAAATTAATGTCATTTGTCCGAGGAAGTGGTTCCGTTTTTGGGCACAATAGCTTTCTGGCGGAAAGGTTCCTTTGACGAGGAACCGGTTCCACAGGTTGCAGTTCCAGTTTTCAAATTCGCTAGCCACCCCCCCTCCCCCCAGGAAAAAAAAATACTGGTGAAGAGTTTGTTCTTTATAATATAAAAATCTTCTTCGTGGAACTTTTATGACACAAGCAACCGGTTCCAAAAAGAAATACCTACACTAGAGATGGTCGATATTCCTGTCCCGGTGACTTTGCTGTAACTGGAGCCGCCGATATTATTTTTCCGAAGAACCGGAAAATTTTATCAAAAAGATTGAAACTGAAAAATATTCTAAAAATTGTAATGACACCCTATAATTCAGAAACGCTAGCCACCCCTTCTCCACCACCCATGAAATCAAAAATTGATTATAATTTATTTTTCTTATTGCTTTTTTTTATCTCCATATAAACAGTTCTTTATCATCGAAAAAAAGGTAACTCTAATACCTATAAATGTTTATTTTTTTATTACCACCTACACTTTATACTGTGATTACCTTGGAGTAACATTATATGGAGCGAGAGCTAATTATTTTTACCCAAACTATACAAATTTAGGATAAATCACTCTCTCCGGGTTTTTACGTCGTACACCATAAGGACTAAAGAGATAGCAAAATTTCCCAAATTATCATACCGCTTTAAAGTATTGTAAGGATGTTTTTCATTTCCCGCGTCTCCGTTGACTCCGCCCACATGTTTTGATATGCGAGATAAATGGACATAAGTCAACGGTTTTTTAGGTTATATGCTATATTTTTGTTTATAACAATACTGTGAAAAAGTAGTTATACGAATAAACAAAAACATTATGTCGACATGTGCTATGAATGGATGTATAAATTCCCTAACCCTAGTCCTAGCCATGCCCAGGTTTAGCCGAGTCCGGCAAAACTCATCAAAACTGACCGAGCAGCGCTCTCTCTTGTATATTATTGCTCGGAGGTGATTACTATACAATGCCTACTGCAAAAACTTACTTGAGTTTTAAAAATAAGATATATGTAACATATGGACATTCCATAATAAGTCAATTTTCACTGCTATGAACTAATTCCAAGTGTACCCATGCACTGCTTTTTTTTTTGTGGGATTTTTTGTTATATTTATTTTATAAATAATTATATTTATAAAAAATGGTAAACATTATCATTATAATCTAATCTTTTTTTTTTCTCTGTTTATTTTTGTTTATACTTTTTCTTTATAAAAAAAACTTATTTTATAATCTTTGTTTCTCACACGTTTTACATAAAATGTATGTAAGAAAATTGAATAAAACATTTATTTATATTGTGTAACCGCTTCCGTGTCTTCAGAATTCCAACCGTCCAACTCCGAACCGGGTTCGAAGTTGGACGGTCGAACGATCGTGTAGTGCTAGCATAATGCAAGTTGGGCGAACTCGTTCGAACTCCTTTGATGTGGTGATATTTACCAACACCAGAGCGATTTCGGGCCAACTCACCCGAACTCGAGCCAACGCACGCGAACTACCCCTCTACACGATCGTCCAACTGTTGGGGTTGGGGGTTGGATGATTGGACGATTGTGTAGTGGCAGCATTCAATTCATAACTAGGGATGATTGATATCGGAAATTGGGTGTCACTGCGGTTCCAGCTACCGGTGACTGGCGAGGAACCGGTTATTTATTCAGTTATTTATGGAACCGTTTCCTAGAGCCAGAAAGGTTCCATGTTTATATTTTTATTTTATTTTTAAATTAACGGACGATTACTTAACTTTAAATTAACTGACAATTGTCCATTTACAAAAAAAACACATCACGAAATGAGAAAAAAGAGCAACAGAGAAAGAACAGCACATACCTGATATTTGAATGAAGCAATCATAAAAATATACATTTGATAGAACATTCAACTCAAAGCCTGAACCTGGTATATTATCAAAAAAAGATTCCTATTATTGAAAGGGGAGGGGGATGGCTAACGATATTCTGGGAACGAAAAGCATTTGAACTGTAGAAGTGATTTCCTTGTTTCTCGACAAATATTTTTTTCCATGGGCGGGGGATGGCTACCGATATTCGCAATTTTTATTTGCGAAAAATATGAGCCGGTTCCTCAGAGAAATAATATCGACGACTCCAGTGACCAGCGTGGAATCGGGACAGGAAAATCGACCATCTCTATTAATAACAAAACTTATGGCAACACTGTGAACTGTGACTGCTGCTGAACTGTCAGAATTGTTTTTCAAAAATTATTGGTTCTTTCCAAATCTTCTTCACTGTCTGCTTTTCAAACTTGAAAGATAAGTTTAGAATTCAGTGTTATGAATATGAATGTCTGCGGTCTTTGTGGTGATACCAAAAATATTAACAATATCTTCAATGAAACTAATGATATTCAAAATATAATAAACAAATTTCAGTGGATTACTAGAAAATATGTAATATTTTTTGAATCACTAAAAAATGCATTTTTCTGTTTTGTAAGGCTAGTGTTTATTTTAATGTAATGATAATTCTATTTGTTTTAGAATACTGATGATATCATTGAAATCCAAATATCTTGCGAAAACTGCTTACAAAAGATGTGTTTATTAATTGATAGTGTAGCAGATATATGGAAAATATTCATTCAGACGCAGGATTTGTTTCACAATAGATGTTCACTTGAAACGGATAAAATTGAGGTTCAAATACAAGCATCAGAGCTCTTACTAACAGAAGATTTTGGTAAGAGAAATGAAACAACACCATCTTCAATGCGAAAAAATGAATTGAAAATTCAGGGCTTAAATATTATACAGAATTACAGTAAGACGTTCACTATTTACCTCACTACATACATTTTATTTTTAGTTTATATATTTTTTAAATATCCTAATCAAAAACAATTCAAAACTTGATGTAGAGACCTCCGATTTAGTAAAAGAGTGCACATATTTTTCACAGGGAATCATTTTAGATGTTTTTTTTGTAATGTTACAATATTTTTTTATGAAGATTCCATTTTTTATTTCATATTGAATGTTAATATTTTTGAACAGATGAAATTTCCGATACAGTTTTAAGAAAAGAGATTGAAGCCAGCATTCGTATTGAGGGCTGTACAGACTTGGAGTGGCTGCTAGAGACAGAGTCATCGGATGGCAGAGTCAGTACTTCAAAAGATCTAAAGAACAAAGTTACGGAAAAAAGGCGAAACCATAAAATCTGCATTACCAGGTTATTATTATTTTTTTCAAATATTAAAAAAAAAAAGCTATTGCTTGCCCTGTTTTGACATGGGTTATGAGGTGCCAACTCAAAAATGGTGTTAAACGCCACTTTGTAAATTGTAATACAAGCAATACTACAAATGATTTATCTGTAAATTCTACACGGGTAGTTACAAATATGTCTAAGGTTTCCAGTAAATAAAATTCTTAAACACTGTAATCTTTTAAATTCTACATGAACACACTTGAATTTTAAGTAAAACGTTGGAAAAGGCCTTTGCTTAATTTTAACTACAACTATTACAGACATTTTTGTTAAAAATCCTTCAATAATCTCAGAGCTAATAAGAACAATTTAAATGAATTAAAAGCCTATCAGTGTACCTATAATATATTATTACTGTAATTCACTCAAAGTTACAAAATTTTTGTTAGCCATTCGGCCATAGTAAAAATTTATGAACTTGGCCAATGCCGCGTCAAGCCAATATAAATAGAATATGTTTTAACGAAACTGGTCAGTAGCGATGTTATAGAGTTGGAGTGAACTATGAAGCGTAGAGTGGTGTGTGAACTGAACAAAGCACTTCTCACTTGAACGACTCATCGATACTGGTCAGTAGCGAGTTCAACTGCAAGGCTGAAGCACGTTTGTATGAAATTAATGAATTATTATCTATTAAATAAATTTGAAACCTGTTGTACTATCTCTACAAAATTTGATTCTTTTTTTAGTTATTAAATATGGAAAAAAATAAACAACCACATATAATGCACAATATGAGAGACCTGCTCTCTGTCATAATACATAATTTCGGCAGAAACTGAATTTCTAGAGTTTTGAACCGATTTCTATCCAAGTCGCTGCAAGGGAGTTTAGGGGTGTGCTGAACTCGAATCTAATGTCAAAATGCATAATTTCGGGGCCATCTTGAATTTATTAAGTAACAGGTGCTGAACTTGAATCTAATGTCAAAGTTAAAATTGAACACCGTCATCTTGAATTTTTAGGATACTGAATCGACTTCCTCCAAAATAAGTATTAGATAGCTTAGGGGGATACTTAAAGTAAATACAATGTAAAAAATGCTCCATTCATAAAAAATGACAAAGATTCTCCATCGACCTTGATCAAAATCTGTTTCCACCACCTTGAATCCCCAACCGGATGTCAAAATCGGATTTCTTGACCTTTGGGTTCTACCTTATACCTAAAGTTTGACATACTTTACTCTGCAGTTGGTGGTGTCACCACGGTAGATTTTGTGGATATAAAAAAAAGTTTATTCATTCACTTGTTCCTCCTTTGAACGCCTGCAAATTTAAGTATATCAAGCTGTATCAATTTGTTTTAAAACAGAAAATAAATTTTATCAAAATGATGACTCTTTTTCAAATCAGTTGTGATCCGCATTATTCATATTTCTTCTAATTAAGTTTGTAGGTGTGCGGCCGGCTCGCGGCGGCCCGTGGTTGTGTATGGTACCTAAAATACCTAACAGCAGTGAATGCACTGCTGACAGCCGGCCCTTAAAACCTTCTTCTGGTGATCTCTCCTATCGGATGTTTGGGTTAAGGGCAATTTTCACCCTGCAGACTGTAGGTTGAAGATTGTGGTGCAGCAAAATTAAAAGAGAGGAAAATTAAAGCAAATAAAATCTCCATTCTCTTAAAAATCTGTTAGTGAAATTTGTAAAAATGTAGGAAAAATTAATAAAAAACACTAACTAACTAACCATCACGCCGTTTCGCCACAGGGGTAGCCAGAGAGGACGGACCGCCATATAACTCTATCTTGGCACACACTCCTTGCTTCATTCACATTCATACATCGTCTCATACGTACTCTTCTGTTATTCTGATTCTTCACATTGCCCGATTCAAGTATTTGATTTACTTGATCGTCCCATGTCTTTCTCGGGCGTCCTCGACTTTTTCTTCCATTCACTTTCGCATCATATATTCTTTTCACATTCCTTTCTTTGTTCATTCGCTCTACATGCCCAAACCATCTAAGCGTCCCTTTCTTGATCCAAACACAATCTTTTTTAATACAACAATAATGCAAAAAAATGTTTTGTGCATCCAATAATATTTGTTTTAATTATTGTATTTCACTTTTCAACTGACTAACTAACTAACTAACCATCACACCGTTTTCCCACAGAGGTAGGCAGAGAGGACGGACCGCCATATAACTCTGTTGCTTCATTTACATTCATACATCGTCTCATACGGATTATTCAGTGTATGCGTAACGGCATATGGATTAAGTACCTACCCCAATCAAATACAATAAGAGATAAATAATTGTGTTGTATTTTATTTTCAAATTTGACTGCAACATTATTATAATATTCAAATAATTACCGTTATGAAAAAAAATCATATCTTTTTTTGGATAGTTATTTTTTCTCATAAAAAGTTTTTTTGTTCTATTTTCAGAACAAATAACCGTGGCCTGACCTACACCCCCGACTATCACAACTTCATCATAAAGAAGCCCACCGGTGCCTACGAGTGCACTGTCTGCCACAAGTCTTTCCCTCATAGCTACCGGGCGAAGCACCATGTCCGCTCCATTCACACCAAAGAGAAGCCTTTCACGTGCCAAGTGTGCAGCAAAGGGTTTGTAGGGGCATCTAACCTCAATAGACATACCTCGTGCGTCCATGAAAAGGGGAAGTTTATATGTGAGGTAAGTTTTATTTAAATCTTTTCAAAAATTCAGAAGTTGTAATAATAAATAATAATAACAATAAATGGATAACTTTTATAGCACCGTTTTTGTGGGAAAATCACCTTAAGGGCGCTAATATATGTAAAAATATGTAAAAAAAGAAGAAAACTCCAATATCTCGGTCATATTATGAGGAACAAAAAATAAAGGTTATCCGATTGATAATCCAGAAGAAGATTAATAGAAGACGAAGCACAAGATAAAGACAGATAGAAGACGAGGATGCCCCTCCCTTCACGACTTTGAAATCTATGTGACTGGTACGAGTGCAGCTCTGAAAAGTTTTTCCAGGCTGCAGTCTGCGGGGTGGAGATTGCCCTGATGATACCCAACCTCTGGCAGGAGAGGGCACCAGAAGAAGAAGAATTTTATGTTATACTTTCAGAAGGAAATGTTGAAAACCCTTTGAAAAGTTTGTAATGAATTGGGGAATGCAATACTTGCTCATTCTTCTTTTTTTGGTGCCTTCATCTATCTGAGGTTGGCTATCATCCAGAGAATCTTTACCCCGCACACGACGAACCACAACAACTCAGTAGACCTGTACTTGTACCAATCATACAAAATTTCGAAGCCTTTTACACATCTTTCTCTTTATCATCTTCTGTCGATCTTCCCCTGAATTATCTGTTTTTCACTTTTTTTTAATTCTCTCATGTCTCATGTAAAATACTTGTTTTTTAGAAATGTGGAAGAAGATTCCAAAAGCGATATCTTTTAAGCGCCCATGAACAGAGCCACAACGGACCGCCTTCGATAGCATGTCCCTTTGAGAAATGCACAAAGAAGTTTTATGCTGATTTTGTTTTAAAAATGCACATAAACAACACTCATACTGGTAAGTACGCAGTATTTCAATTAATCTACAGTAATTTTCAATAAAGTTTTGCACAAATATATTATCTTTTCAAATTCTTAATAATCCTTCAATATTAAATTTGTTTATCTTGTTGCAAAGTGCCAATGAGGTGATTATTCAAAACTATAAAATTGTGTATTTTAGGTCTAAAATTTGTGTGTGAGCAATGTGGCAAGGCATTTCGTACAAAAATTCGTCTAACAAATCATATCCAGAGGCACGGCGATAAAAACATCCAGTGCCCTCACTGCCCTAAGATGTTCTACATAAAGACTGACAGGCTGCTTCACATGAAGTACCACAAAGATGACCTTCCATGGAGGTGCAGGAACTGCGATATGTACTTTAAGACAACCCGAGGTCTTCAGAACCACCTCTCGGTAGCGCGCGGGGAGAAAGTCAGCAAGGTTGACCTGTACAAGCGAAATATTGCAAAATCAATAAAATAAATACCAATACAAATTGTACTTCATTATTTTTGCTACAATTTTTCATCTAATTAGGGTTAAACGCAAACAGTTATGGATATTTCTGCCATTCAGATTTTATTCTAAATTATTAAAAAATAATCTTTTCACCGCCATCCTATGGACAGGGATATAGAATAACAACATTGTGCAGCATTCTTTGGAACAGTCATCCATTTTCTTTAAAAATCAATTATATACATAGTGACATATGATTTAATTCTATAAGCTCCTTACTCCTTCCCTCCCCTTATTCCATCCATCTCACAATTCTCCCTAAAATTCGCGATGCTATAGTCTATCTGGCTCCCAGCAGTTAGGACTCTTGTGGTCTGTACATAAAAATATGTTTTACTTACAAACAAAACTCATTAAAGTAAAATCTATCAAATGCCCCCCATCTAGTGGTATAAAATGCAAAGTTCTCATTGAACCTCGTTTCGGTGATATTTTACAAGGCCAGTTTTTACCTAATCATTATCTGTAAACAAACATTCAGTGAGTTGAATGTATCGGTCCCATATCTTTTTGTTATCAGTAGGCTGATCAACGATGATTATGAAAGTAAAGTATACACATTATGATTATTAGATAAAACTGAGGTTTTTGGAGGTATAATTATTAAAAGGCTGGTGGTTTTAATAAAAGGGTGTTGTTAACATGGATCCGGATGTACAAGGTTAGTCAAGAGTTCACAATTAGACTAAAAAATATATTTATCAAATCGTAAATCAAACTAACATAGATAACAATAGCATAATCTAATATTTCTACTAATCAAAATCGATTAATGGAATGTGATGAATTGCGCATGTTGTTATGTCTTTACTTTTGACATAAAATAAATTATTTATTTCAGAAAACACAAGAAGACTGTATAAATGGGGAATATTTACATCAATAGTTATCATAATAATTATGGTGTGTGTATTTCTGCCATTTTTAATATGGAATGAATCAAAAAAGTTTTTACTCATTGGTTTAATCATTGCCATAGTACTTATAATAATTATAACTCTCGGAGTGATGGAGTGGTTCAGAAGAACGTCACAAACAAAAAGAAAAAATACTGACGAAGATCTGTGGGTATCGCAAGCGTTGCATACGAGGGTAAAAAATATTATTTTATTGCTTCGTTTAAAAATTTGTTTTTCCCAATGACCAGTTTTTCCCTTTAGATTTAATAAATAATAGAGATATTCATTTGAAACAATGTGAAACAACTTGATCAAAAAATAAATAAAAATCTCGAAGAATCGGAATAAACATTTGTAGAGACAGTGTATAGAAAATACTAGAACAAAATTCGGATTTCAGCATCGTTATGTTATTTATTTAAATTTTTTTATGAATCTGATGTTTCAATTACTATCAAATTATTTCCATTGTGCCCCTAACTACTATGCAGAAATAACATGTCATTATTAGTACAAATAGACATACTTAAATTTGCAGTCAGTGGTTTCGATAGTGTAGATTTTGTGGATACAAAAAAATCTATGCATTTCATTGTAGGTTTTCCTTTTACTAGTTCCTCCTTTGACCACCTGCAAAGATAAGTCTGTCAAGCTGTATATAGATGTTTTAATAATAATAATAGGTTTTGTGAAAAATCACTTCAAATGATAAAAATACATCTCATATACACATTTTTCCATAATAAAAATTATTGAGCTTTTCAAAAGAGAACCAAGGAAATGTGGAAAACAGCAAAGTAATTTTTTACACGCTGTGTAAATAATTTTTAATTTTCAGAATGTTATTTTGCAGAGAAGTTATAGCGCCCCGACTGAGTCTTCCGGGGCTCCTATCTCAGGAAGATCATCTTGGATACACTGGATTCCCAAGAAGAGAAATCAGCCAACTGCACCTGAACTGGTGGACTAGGATTTTTTCAATAATTTTTTATACCCTTTTTATGTGATTATTTAATACGATTAAAATTTTAATTTATTTTTATAGTTTTGGTATTTAATTTACTGACAATGACTTTTTTATGTCCATACAATGAAATACCAATGATAATAAATTGAAGTAACATATTAATCACAGCATTTCTCGTCGGGGGGGGAGGGGGGGGGTTGCTAGCGATAAATGTACCAAATAATAGTCACGTTTTTTTCTTAATAGTTTTATTCCGGGACAGCTCTCCCAACCACATAACCCACTCCTCCATTATTGGATAACAAAAATTATACCGTGTAGAAAAACTACTTCTTTCTTTCTTCTATGTGTGTATTAATGAATTGTCTATTACTAGTTTCTTGTCTATTGTTTCTCGATGACAACTGCCCATATGTTTTAGTTGTTGGCGGTATCATGCCTTAAAAGGAATGATGTACAATAACTATGCATAGCCTTACAGAGAATTTGCAAAAAGCAAATGTAGTAATTGCGAAATTTTCAGTTTCTGTAAGAGCGATGTGAACGTTTTTCAGGGCTTGAAGTACAATTTGAATATTTCTTACTGTACACAGTTTGACAGTTTGCTTAGCAATAGGGTGAATATTGCGCAAATGACGATTCATATTACATGCATTGCCTCCCTTTATGGATATAACTTTAGAACAAAAGTTGCATTTGGCCTGGTAAACCCCAACTTCCTTAAAATAAGCCCATATTTCACTTTCTCGTTGAACGGCCATCCATAATTTTAGGTAGAGATTATATAGTCCTATAGACAAAACAAGCACAGAAATCATAAGAAACTGTCACGGGTACATGCGAGGGAACGGATAACTAAAAAGATACTTCATTGCTTCATTCTAGCGTTGTGACAGTTTTGAAAGAACTGTTTCAAAGAAGTGCTTCTTTTGACAGCAGTCCCAACTTCATTCATTTTTCATTGAACAAATACTTCAATTGAAGTTGGTTAAGTTGGTACTTCCGATTGAACGATCTATGGCATCTACTTCGAACTTCAATTTTTCATTCGTTCGAAAGACTGAAATATTGCATCATCACAGTTCAATTGTTCATTCTCTTCTTCCTTCGATTTTAGTTCGAAGAATGAATGAAGCAATGAAGTATCTTTTTAATTATCCGTTCCCTCGCACGTATCCGTGACAGTTGCTTATGATTTCTGGATTTTTTGTCGATTTGCTAGTACTTTTCGATTTCAAATCTCTACCGACTAGTGCTTTTTTTTCGGAGGGTAAATTTTGTCGATTTGCTAGCACTTTTTGGGGGAGCATTTTTTGTTGATTTGCTAGTACTTTTCGATTTCAAATCTCTACCGACTAGTGCTTTTTTTTCGGAGAGGAATTTTTGTTGATTTGCTAGCACTTTTCGATTTGGGATCTCTGCCGACTAGTACTATCTTTTGACGAGTTCGACTACAATTGAAGTGTTCACCGCGACAGGTTCATTTAAAAAAACTAGCAGTTCCTGAAGCGTTCACAAAACTTTGAAGTTTTTCCCAACGCTAAACAGGCGGATAAATCCAAATCTTTTTTTTTGCGAGTTCGACTTCAATTGAAGGGTTCACTTCGAAGGGTTCATTTTAAAGAACTAACAATTCGTGAAGCATTCACAAAACATTGAAGTTTTTCACAACGCTACTTCATTCATTCTTCGAACTAAAATCGAAGGAAGAAGGGAATGAACAATTGAACTGTGGATGATGCAATATTTCAGTCTTTCGAATGAATGAAAAATTGAAGTTCGAAGTAGATGCCATAGATTGTTCAATCGGAAGTACCAACTCAACCAACTTCAATTGAAGTATTTGTTCAATGAAAAATGAATGAAGTTGGGACTGCTGTCAAAAGTAGTACTTCTTTGAAACAGTTCTTTCAAAACTGTCACAACGCTAATGAGATCTAATTAGTTTCTTTTTCGATGTACATATTATATTGTAAAAGGGAGAAAAATGTTTTTATCGAAAAATTACTTTTTTATCTCCTGTTTTTATTTCTTATATGATGTTATATGCTTCTTGTATTTTTATCATCACAACAAGAAAAGTGTGAATAATTAAATGTATTAGCTGTACCATAAAAAAAAAAATTGACGTGATTCTGTTAAAAAAAAATTCTACTAACTGTAATTATTTTTTAATATACAAGCAAACATTTCGTTAGTAAAAATCTAAATGAGCTAGTTTATGACAATACACATAATGATTGCACAAACCTTACGGCGGCGAATATAATTTAGAATAATGTTTTGTGTAATACTTGTGGACTTGTTTAGTACCTAATAATAATTTCCCTGCACCGCTGTCAGTGGGTAACCACTTTGTTGGCAAGTACCTACGTCATTGTGTCGAATTGATTATTCATATACATCAACTGGCAGCATTTTTATTACTAAACGTCATGGAAGACGTTTTGTGTTATCAAAAAGCTATTGTTCGCTTAGATTTTAGAAAATACTCTGTTTAAATTATGATGTTATGTGATTTTGAAATGAGGCCCGAACCTCGGTTCTTCTAATGGTGCTTTTGTGTTAGTATGCTTAATTCTGAAAAAGAAAATACAAGTCCTGTTCCTCCAATGTAAGTACACAAGAAATTGCAGTCTATTATGCGTGATTGATTTTAGATGTTAATATCATTTTTACTAGGTTTTTTGCACATTATCGTTGTTAGCCGGAATGAAATCAGTTATTTTTTGTTAAAGGCAACTAAGATGTTGTTTTTTTATAGATACCTATTAGAAATTTGAGCATGTTTTATTATTTTATTTTTCGATTTCTTTTCTTTTTATTTTCTTAATTTTGATAGAAGGCAGGAACAGGACTATTTGGCGGATGCCAAGAGAAGATTGACATTAGAGGTCCCAAACAAAATAAGCAGGTAATTCCATTTCCCAAATGTAGATTAGAAAATACTTGTTATTGATGGAACCCTGTAATATTGTCTCCATTATTACAAGGATACTTGAATCCACTAGTATTTATGGGGTTGGTCTGGTTAAATGTTAACACAATCCTCTCTTGTGAGGGCAATGAGTAATTATTCACACAATTGGGATTAATTAAACTTTACTCAAGGTTAGTACACCGAGGCTCCAAGGCACAATGCAAACACTGGGTGATGTAGCACTTTATTTAAATGTTTCAATGCTTGTATTCCTAAACAATACCTGCCTGCTACTTACTTTCTCAGTAAATGGTTGATTTGACACTTATTGCCATTTCTCATGTTGCCCATCTATATATTTTAATACTTTCCATTGATGTGAACTACCATTTTTAAGTGTAATAATTATGAATGCTTTCTTATAGTACTTAGTTGTAGCATTTTATTATTCACATAATAATCTTGTTTTGTGTATAACATATTATATATTGCTGCCTGTTCAAACATTCTTAACCTGTGTATCCATGCATTCACCATTTAATAATAATAATAATAAATGGATAACTTTTATAGCGCCGTTTTTGTGGGAAAATCACCTCAAGGGCGCTTAAATAAAATATATAGTGACATTGATACGCTAAAAAAATATTTAACATTTTTTCCTGGAAAAATAATACAGTATACGCATTTTGGCCTGGGTTTTGTGATTCTTAATAGTCAAGTATGAACTTCAGAACTTTATTCTTTTAAATCGCAGAGAAAAATAAGGCACTGGCAGGACATTGCCTTATTTAAGCGGTTAACAAACCCTCGGTAATTTAGAATTGTGAGTGATTTCAACTGGATATTGCATGACATAGATGAATTATATTGCATTGCTTGCAAATGACTATAATACTTGAGATCAAATAAGCCCCCCTCCACGAGCTAACCTTGATTTGAAGGTAATAAAAAGTACATGTTTCCTTGAATTCAGGTGCTACTTCAGGTACCACTACATAAATGTATATTGCTGGAATAGCTTAAGATACTTCCTCTAGAATTGTCTGTGACCTTAAGACATTGAACACCGAGTAAAGAATCACAGAGAATTAAAAAAAAACTTTAATTCATGCAAAAATAAAATAAGTAATTTTTTTTAAATAACGGCTTTTGCATTTTCTGCGTGTGTCCCCTATGGCCCCATTGGTATTCAAGGGTGCTGGTCACCAGTGACCCCCATGACGTTCAATGTGTTAAATGTTATTCACACAATTTTCTTAATTTTTCTACAGCTTAACCAGCTGTTATCGTCAACCACTAAGCTTAGTTATAAATCTCTTTTAAAACAATATTTTTGCTAGTTCAAAGGGATTTACATAACACAGCACTTTCCTTTAATTTATTAATTTTAATAGAACTGTGCCAAATATAATAATTACACCAGATAATAACCATATTATAGATCACTGGACTCTCTTTTTACACGGTGGATACGTTCCACGCAAAACCGTGTAAAAAAAGTACACTAAAATAAAAAAAATAATGGTGCATAGGTTTTTTAATTGATTTTTGACAGTCAAAAATAAAATTCATCGTTGTTTATTGTATTTTAATTTTATTCAAAAAAATATTACACTTAAAAATTGTGGCAAAGATCATTCACCATCATTATCAGAAAATAGACAAACCTGTTTATACACATTTGGTACGACATTGCTTTCATCACTTGACATATCCAGAGCCTGTTTAATATTTATCATATAATAAAATGCCAGAATTTTGTCCATATAAACAACTTTGCTTAAACTTCAACCTAATTAACAATTTTATTTGCTCAGGCGATTTTTAATTCAAATTAACTTTATCCTGAAAAACTTCAAATGAATTATATGTGGAATCAAAATCTTTCAACTATTGGATTAATTGGCAATCTCGAAAGGGAAATCTTATATATTATATCTCAATTAAGCTCATCAGTAACGTTGGGTGCAATTGCTGTTAAATTTTGTAAATAACAACGTAGGTAAATAGTGAAATATTTTTTGCGTATTTTAGTAATGTCTATACCTATATACTTAGAGCTTTGCTTCTTGCACATCCAGTAAAATCAAGTCAAGTAAAGTCACATCAAGTAAAGTCACATCAAGTAAATGTGATTTATTATATTGCCAGTGAAATTTTAATATTCAAAACATTTAAATATTAAAAGTTTGATAAAAATATTAAAATTGAGATAAATCAAACATAATATTTTTTTTAATATCTTGTTTTAATTTAAAAAATCATGTATTTCCCTTTATCCCACTCTTGCCAATTGAAATTAAAATACCTCTGAAATTGTCACCGCTATTACAATTATACACCTTCATAATGTATTATTTAAAAAAACATTTGAATGCACTAACAATTTTTTATTTATCCTTGTATTTAAAGCTCTAAGACGGCCCACATGTGCTTAATAATGCTGATGATGGATTTCAAAATATTCTCAAATTCATCAGTTCACAAGCCCAATAGTATTGTCAGTATATATTTTTTAATTGACAGTGATAATGATGAATTTCTAAATATTTGTATTTAATTCTGTCGATCCATCATTATTAGATTGCGCAAATGCTCAATGATGTTGAAATTTATAAAAATTTTGACATTTTTAATGATTTTTATTTAAATTCAAATATAAAACCCCAGTTCAAACTTAAGAATCATGGTGGATTTAACTTTTAGTAAAAGTTCATAAAACTTTTGTTAAATTTTGAAGTTGCAGTACTGGCTATCCACCACTATATATTCACATTCTAAATTAGTAAGCTGTATCACAGTTTCGGTAAATTGTTACCACAAGAGATTCCTGAAATAAATTTTACCATATAATGGCTTTAAATAAAAATAAAATTCACCTTAAGTAGAAAGCTCAAATTAAATTAGTATTTTATTGCAGTTTTCCTGAAGTCATTGTAATATTGTAGCTTTAAAATGCAAGATGCACTTATTCCCTAAATCAAAATAAATGCAGTTGTTAAGTATTATTTATAAGTTATGAACTGTTCTAGGCGAAAATCTGTGGAAAATCTTGTAATATCATCTCATGATGCCATTGGTCAGAGCATCAGCCATGCCTTGTCTTTTTCGGGAGCCATCACTCAACAAGCATCACAACACAATTCATCAGAACATAGGTCAGTTAAATGATAAAATTATCACAAAACATTGATTTTTATATTGTTATAAAATTTTTGTGAAGGTTTTTCATAATTATTTTTGTAGGTGCCTACTTTTATTTCCTACCTGGAGGGTTAGCACAATCATTTTTAAATTGTCAACATTAACATGATAAAGGTATTTGTCAACATTATTGGTCATTAGTCAACTTCTGGGGCCCAAGCACGAAACATCGATAAAAAGATTATCAAAAATGTCGATAATTTGGAATTGTTCCCGAGCACAACTGCAGATCGCCAACAAACAAACGACAACTTACGTCTACTAAATTTGTTTAATTTAGTCAATATGAATTACCAACATTGTTGATAAAATCTATATCGATGTTTTGTACTAGGGTCCCTGATAGTATCAATATGTTTAGCATCTTCTAAGCATGATCCCGCGTAGGGCATTAAAAATTGCTCATATGTAAAAAAGTCTAAAATTTTATTCCAATTACGCCATTTCACAGTTTACTCACTATGTCCCTTAAGACGTGTGTGTCGAGACTAAACCTGCAATATTACATAAGTTCATAATCGCTCTCAGAAATGACGTACTCGAAAAAAAATGTCGATAATTTGGAATCGTTCCCGAGCACAACTGCAGATCGCCAACAAACAAACGACAACTTACGTCTACTAATTTAATTTAGTCAATATGAATTACCAACATTGTTGATAAAATCTATATCGATGTTTTGTACTAGGGTCCCTGATAGTATCAATATGCTTAGCATCTTCTAAGCATGATCCCGCTCGGTTGCCGCGTAGGGCATTAAAAATTGCTCATATGTAAAAAAGTCTAAAATTTTATTCCAATTACGCTATTTCACAGTTTACTCACTATGTCCCTTAAGACGTGTGTGTCGAGACTAAACCAGCAATATTACATAAGTTCATAATCGCTCTCAGAAATGACGTACTCGAAAATGTTATCTTTTTACATTCATTAATTTTATTTGTATTTAATTAAATACACAATTAATTATATAAAAAAAGAATTTATTAATTACGTAACCGTATTTGTAAATAATTTTGCTGCAGTTTTATGACAGTACCCGTTTGTTAATTACGTAATTAAATAGGTAAAAAATCGTTTTCTTGAATAATTTTGACCATAATTTACGGTAAAAAATAGTTCTGTGCAATAATGACCTCTATATCACATCTAATTTTTTTAAATATAAAAATAAAGGGAGGCGTTAGGGCTCCACACGGCGATCAGTCGAATCATGTACGACCGGCTTCACAATATTAATACTATCAGAAGTTAACTTTACCATGCATTATTCCTATAAAAGGGCTTTGCCCAATAAATAATCTCTAACTCTTAAATGTGTATAGCCCAACAAAAATATATGTAAATTTGTTTTATTAAATAATCATTGAACAATGCTCTACCCGTAGTAGCGTGTTTATTTCCCATCCATAACTATGATTTAAATGATCTATTCAGTTACGTTATTGTCGTTTAATCAATAAATTAATCAAGCATGGTTTTACATATCTATTTTGATAGAAGACAGGAGCAAAAATATTAAAATTAAAAGTGTAAAAAATATTAATTAAATGTTTACTTATTATGATTGGTAATTTATTTTTTTGTAAAGCTGTTGTTTTTAATGCATAATTTTAGATTTATAATTACAATTTTAATTTTTGCCCTGAGGAAGACACTGATAGTCTTGAAGCGATGGGCAAATATTATATTTAAAAAAAATTGCAAAATAATAATAGACTTTAAAAGTGATGTGTGTATGTATTTAAATAATTGTTGTAATTAAAATAGCGGTTTTTTAATAAAAAAACAATCTCCAGTAATTTATTAAATGAAATATGTCTAAAATCAATGCATAATATTTACATAAGCACTGTTAAACAAGTTTTTAGATAACAGGATATTCACTTGAGAATTACACTTTGTTCACAGATGTGCCTTCGGAGTTAAATCGACTATTCCCATTATCTACATTTCAGGGACGTGCAGTAACTTAATGCGATTAATTTAATACTTAACACGATTTTTCAAAGCAATATTTCAAGTTTTGTAAATTTTAGATTGCCTTCTTTAGTTTTCGAATTCCAACTTTTTTATTGGAAAAACCTGAAAACTTGGAAAAAAAAATTTTTCAGATTAAAATTCCTACCTTTTGTTCCGGAATATCCCGGGAATTGGAAAAAACTTTACTGAGCCACTGTTACAGTAATAATTATCATATAGTTTTTCAACACATTGACAGCCAACGAGGTTTTTTATAAATGTCCAATAATTATTCCTTGTTTTTATTTGATTTATATTTTTACGAAATTATCGTGTTTTTTTTATGTGTCAGTAACTGATGATCGTCAATGGGTTGATTTTATTGTACGGCTCTGTTACTGGCATGTTGTCGGTCATCCGTCTCACTTTAGCAAGCGTGAACAACTTTTTTAAACCACATGTTTTTTTAATTGTTTTATGTAATTTCATTTTCTATTTTATATAATAATATCAATTAAAACAATGTAAGAGTTTTATTCCACCAAATTTTTCACATTTATGAGCCTATTTAAAGTTACTTTGAAGGAATTTTCTCAGGTCATATTGCAGTAACATACAGAAGGGCCGCATCTGTCAGTCTAAATAGGAAACTACACAGAACGCGTGACCGACAGCGCCGAATAACAACTCAAAGAAAGATCTTACTTGCCGGTTACCAGCGAACGTCATGGCGCCATTGGAGTTACTCAATGTCGGTCACCGGTGACCATGACAGCGATCAATGTGTTAACCATTGAAAACATGGACGCAAATTGTACACTCATCATAAGTGACTAATTAATTTTCCATTTCTACAACCTCCTTGATAAATGCTGCCATAATGCATTAACAAAAAATATATACTGCTGCAAGATGACTAACATGCCTATAGAATTATCTGATTTTCTAAATGTTTTTTTTTTTTACAGAAGCGTGTCTCGCTCTCCATCTCCGTGTCGCCGCCCCGCAACTAGTCCCATATTAGAACATGGTGATTACTTGGGACAAAATCTTGAAGTTGTAAGTATATTTTATTTTACAAGAAAAATAAAAAAAAAAGATTTTTCATTCTTGTACCGGAGGTATTGTCAGCACATTGACTGTAAATTATGAGGTGCCAGTTTCCTCTGTCAGTCAGCTGGAGCGGGCCTGAGACAGTTGCAGCAAGTCGAAGTATCCAAAGGCGGGAGATGGTCCAAGGAAATGCAGAGTCAAAGAAGTTGTAGGTTGTCCAGGCGGGAAGAAGTAGTCAGAAAGCGAAGTCAGGAGAGATGATGCCGGGCGGGATTTTGAGCGAGTTCTACTTTGGACCGGTTTGTGCCCTGTATTTATACATCCGGCCCAGCTTCCGCTGGACCGGGGTACCGGGCGCAAAAACCGCCCCGTTTTTGATTAGGTCTCCTCTTTGAGGAGCCATATTTTCCGCCAGCATTTTTGCAGCGGAAAACTAAAAAATCCCCGCATTAGCTCTCCATCAGATCTCTCGCTTCATTTAAACTACTTCTTCCCAGCATTTTTATTAACATTACAGGAAAATGTACAATTATTATAAATTTCTCTTATTACTACTTAAACCTAACAATTATACATTTTATTTTATACATTCTTGTAGACGGAAATTCAGCCGTCAGAACTGGATACTTTTATTGGTGATACCAACGACTGAATTCCCGCTATTCTAATTATTAATTAAATACCTAACGCTGAATACTTCATAATCATCATCTGAAAAACGAAGATTCTCCGCCTAGCGCTCATTGGATAGCGGCTCGGTCCATTGACCGGTCAGTCCCAGCCTCCGTGCGCTAGGGAGGAGATGGAGCGTAAATACACCATTCCATCCCGTCCGCCGTCTCAAACGGTCTCGGCCGGCTCACAATCCGTGTGCTCCGGCGCGAACGAACCTCGGGTTCACTCGCACCGAGCGTCGTAAATAAAGTTCTCTGGCAATATTTAGCCCGGGAGCAACAAAAAATGGAAATATTCACTTAACTAATTTACATTTAATAACTTAATGCCAAACGTATTCTATTATATATCTTATGTCTAATCGGCCGTCGGTGGAGGCTTGTAACGTTCGATACAATTCTACTTTTCCAAAGTTCAATATTATTTGTCACTAACTTTAAAAGATTTCTGTGCTACGACGATTCAAAACAATTTTCAAGAAACACCCCTTTTCAGGTTTTAGTATTTTTTGCCACAAAAGTACATATTATGAGAACACTGACAATGTTTGCAAACAAATTTAGATAAAAAATATGTCAAATTTATCTAATGTTGTATCAACCGTTTTTCTCCGAGCAAATTATTTAGTCAGTGCTCTGAATCCTATAGATTCTCCCGTAATAAATGTAAATTTTTGTTTTTAATGTTAATTTTATTGCAATAAATCTTTACATAGTGTTACAGAGTAAATATGAAACAATTCAAACCGGCCATGTTTTTACCAGAAAATAAATTCAATCACGTATTCATTTATGTAAGTGTATTTCTGACTGCGATCATTATCCTTGGCTGAGCATTGTGTTTATTATGTCGCCGGAATTCTCTTCTCGAAAGATTGAAAACATAAGACTTTACATAAAAAAGATACATGAATTATTTATGCAAAACGCAAAGGCCATCAAATAATCATTAATTGCCAAGAAAAAGTTTTCTGTGAAATAAATGTGAGATCAAGAAAGTGATCTGTATGAAGAACATAGTTAGTTTCTACAATTCTCTCTGTTTCTGAAATCGCTGTATAATTTTTTATTTTTTTTTCTATATTAATCAGTATACTCCTTAGAAAAATATTATTTCAACCTTAAAATTAGGAATTTATTATTTTTGCATATACCAAACTCGAAGCATGTTTAAAAATCAAATGTTGCCTAACAGTAGCTTCATATCAATGTCAATAAGCATTCACCCAACACTATAATTTATGGACCTAAACCATAATCATTCCAAAAACTAGGAAGTAGCATGACACACTTAGAAAAAGCCTGTGTTGTATTATTCACACGTAAAAACCATAATTATAAACATACATTTCATATCATAATTTTCATAAAGGTGTTTGAAAGAGAAAGTACGAAAACACCATGCAAGATAGTTGTGAATGATGAATACTTGAAGCAAGTGGATGAGTTTGTGTATCTAGAAAGTATGTTGAATTATGCTGATTGAAAAAGGGATGAATGCAGAAAACTCCATTAATGGAGGACTGAATGTGATTGGTGCAAGTAAAAAATTGACCAAGAAAGCAAAACTAGCAGTTTACATTGGAGTGCTGATACCAACCCTGATTTATAGCAGTGAGGCATGGAACTGGCATAGGAAGGATGAAAATAAACTAAATGTTGTAGAAATGAGATCCCTGAGACATATGTGTGGTAAAACCATGTATGACTATGTTAAAAAGTGGATATATGGAAAGAATTCCAGGCTGATGTAAGTGTAATTAGGGCACGTAGGGCGGATGAACGAAGAAAGGACTGTAAAGAGAATAAATGACGTAAAAGTCAGGGACACCCAAAGAAGAGATGGCTTGATCAAGTGAATCAAATACTTGAGTCAGGCCATGTTAAGAGTCAGAATAACAAGAGTATGTACATGGGCTGTTCAAAAGAAAAGGTGAATTTTGAATTTTCGCGGGCTGTGTACATTCGATTATCGTTTCTTTTTTTGTTATGTTGGTACACATATGTTTATCATATGTTAGCATTATCAGCCATTTTTTATTAGTGCTTTGTTTTTGACAACTGGAAAGGTTAGTCACGTTTTTGTGTGTTCTTCGATTTTTTACTTTTGAAAAAAATGGATCAAAGAATAAAATCCATAATTTGTTTTTCCATAACTCCAGGACGCTCATCGTCATTAACATCTTCTCGGCCTTCTGTAAAGCGCTTGTACCACTTATAAACACTTTTTTGAGACAAAGTAGACTCGCCGAATGCCACAGTCAACATTTTAAGTGCGTTGGAGCACTTTATTCCATTTTTGACGCAAAATCTAATACATATTCTTTGTACATTTTTTTCAAAAGTAAAATATCGAAGAACACACAAAAACGTGACTAACCTTTCCAGTTGTCCAAAACAAACCACTAATCCAAAATGGCTGATAATGCTAACATATGTGAACCAACATAACAGAAAAAAAAAATCGATAATCGAATGTATACAGCCCGCGAAAATTAAAAATTCACCTTTTCTTTTGAACAGGCCTCATATAACATGATGAATGAAGCAAGAAGTGTTTGCCAAGACGGAGTTGTGTGGTGGTCCAACCTATCTGCCCACCCCTGTGGAAACAGCGTGATAGTTAGTTACCTAGGTAGTTAATTTTCATAAAATTTTAAAGAGAAAATCTCATTGTGTCTTCATCAAAATATAATTTTTGTGCTTAGAATTTGCATCAGATAACAAAAAATGTGCTGCCGGAGACGGATGTGCTAGATGATAAGAGTTATTGATTTTAGTTTTACAAAATCACTTTGAAATTCCCGGATGAGTAAAGCTTGGATTAATTTGGCGAGCTCAAACAATATTCCAGTTTCTCTAGTTAAATTTGAATCCCACTTATAATTATCAACCACTCCACTTATATTCATTCCCCGTGTCCCCGAGTTTGCCGTGGATGGTTCCCCATTCCTTGAGGTCTTCTTTTGCCTTTTTCAAGCATATCTGTATATTGAACATCTAATGGGTCTTACAATTACTAACGCACATAGTGTATTTAAATTAATAAATGTAAATTATTATAAATTTTAGTGTTTGATTTTCTTATTCGGGAAACGTAGGTGTATATAAATTAATGAAAATTTTAATGGTTTTTGTAATAGTGATCTCAGTGTATTTAGCATCAAATTCATACCATTTACGTTAATGAATTTGGACTTCCTCTATCTCCACCGCCAGTGATGCACAACCTTTTTAGTGGGAGGGTCGCATTTTTTTTGCTACCGTATAGAGTAGAAGTCTGAGGTGGCCAGTGAAATTCATAGTTTTTAGATTTTCGTGGAGGAGAGGGGTTGTCAGCAAAAGTTAAGTTTTTCACGCTTTTCTTTTTTGATTTCTTGGGGTGCAAACCGGTTCTTCAAATTTTATTAAAAACTCCCTGGAACCATCTATTTATCCATGCGTTCAGTGAGAAATCTAAAAATAGGCACTACCGCCATCACTTGAGATTTTGTTTGGGACGTGAGGTACGGTTTAACAAAAATTCAGTCATGTCACGTCAAACATTTTGATTTTTTATCTTGCCAAATGGACCGTACGAAATGGGCCACGGGCTGCGGGTTGTGCATCACTGGTCTACGCATTACATCATTTGCAAATTACCAAGCTCAATTGTAGGAAGTTGTCAATGAATGCAGATACATAAAACATTACAAGCCTTTTTAATATTTATTTTTTTGTTTGCTCTGCTTACAACTTTCATTTCTAAATAAAATTACAATAAAATCTGAATGTTTTCCTTCGATGTCCAGGCAATATAAGTTTGTCACAGCTAAAAACGCACATTCTTAATAAATCTTTTTCCGTAGAAGGTTGTCATTCATAGACACATGTTATTACCCTCTTGTTTTTAAATTTCATTTTATCTAATAGTTTTGTATAAACTAATAATTAATTAATAAATAGCCACATTGACACTGTTAAATACAACAGACACGGTAGTTTTCGGTATAGTAATCATTAAATTAAAATAATATGTTGTTATATGACAAATATTGGTATAAGATATAATTATTTATATTCAACTACTCTGCTGGTTAATCATTTCATTTTGTTGTATCGGGGATAATGGTATTGTATTATGATTGACTTTTATGAATTAAATTTGTATTGATTCTCAATAATGGTGACTTTTTTCTGAAAATATTTTAATTTGTGTTACATTACTCCTTGTTTCCGCAAATTTTGTAAGATTTAATATGCCCTATTTTACTTTCTAAATAGACAATCGATTTAGTTATTATATTTCTATTAAACTCTCTTACAAATTCTTCTTCATGAAGATAGTCCTTATGTTTATTATTTTCTGTTCTCTGTCTGCTTACATAAAATGTTATATCAAAATTGAATTCTTAGCTATAATTTTAAAAAAAAAGTTAATATTGCTTGTTTTTTTGGGGTGCTGTGACCTAATCCTATCACTCTTTAAAAGCATAAAACTTTAAATCTTCATCATGTCAGAAGTACCTATGTTTGTAGTTTTCTTTATGTAAGAATACAGAGAAAAAACCTGCCACAATAGGAACATTCATTTATATTCTTTCAATAAATTTTTGTAAATGGGCATAACAGAAGCTTTATGTGCGTATACTGTGTAAAATGCTGCATTTATAAAATGTGTTTCTGAACCTTAGAATAGAATTTATTTAAAATTTAAAATGTTGCTGATCAAATATAATGAAAGAATTATAGAATTGTTTCCATCAATGCCTAGAATCGATTATGAGATAAAGCCTGCTCTTTTGCTTTCCTGAATTACGTTTTTCACTCATTTTTCCCTATATTTTTTATTTTTTCCTCATTTTTAGACTTGAAATTATTTTTTAATTTTAAATGTTACTGATTAAATAAACTAATATCTTTTATATATCTTTACAGGGTTGTAATTCTAACTCGACCCGCTACGCCAGCGATACGTCATCTCAAATCTCTTCCCCTCCCCAGTCGCTGTCAGTGAGCACCCCCTTGCCGTCGGACCAGTCAGTGCCCTACGTACCCTTGCAGCGCTCGGCCAGTCAAGAAGTCCAGCCCCGCAACCCTTCCACTCCCCTCCCACCCACTCCCACCCCCACCCCGCAGCCTGGGAAGTCCCAGGAGTCAAGGAGTAAGAAGAAGTCGTGGTATAGTGCTCTCTACCCAACCTACAAGAGCAGGTCTGAAGACTTTAAGAAGATATTCAAGGATGTTCCTGATGATGAACGGCTTATTGTCGGTGAGTGATATTTTATTGCTTGTATACAAATTTTATTCACACAATTTCCTTTGTCTAAACTTTTACATGTTGTTTAGACAAAGGAAAAAAATAGCTGCAAATTTCACCATGCCGGAGTTCACCATTAGATAGTTTTCATATGTTAAACAAAAGCAATTTGAGAGCACAGTTGAAATCAGATTATTTTAAACTTTGCTTGTGATGGTATAAAATGATAGTAGGTCTGATATTTTACCTACGCTTGTAATGGTATAAAATGACAGTATGTCTGATATTTTACCTTCGCTTGTGATTGTATAAGATGATAGTATGTCTGATATTTTACTTTCGCTTGTGATTGTATAAAATGGTAGTATGTCTGATATTTTACCTTCGCTTGTGATTGTATAAAATGGTAATTTACTATGTCTAAGATGATAGTATTTTATTTTACCTTCGCTTGTGATTGTATAAGATGATAGTATGTCTGATATTTTACCTTCGCTTGTGATTGTATAAAATGATAGTAGGTCTGATATTTTACCTTCGCTTGTGATGGTATAAAATGACAGTATGTCTGATATTTTACCTTCGCTTGTGATGGTATAAAATGACAGTATGTCTGATATTTTACCTTCGCTTGTGATTGTATAAGATGATAGTATGTCTGATATTTTACCTTCGCTTGTGATTGTATAAAATGGTAGTATGTCTGATATTTTACCTTCGCTTGTGATTGTATAAAATGGTAGTATGTCTGATATTTTACCTTCGCGTGTGATTGTATAAAATGGTAGTATGTCTGATATTTTACCTTCGCTTGTGATTGTATAAGATGATAGTAGGTCTGATATTTTACCAGGTATAAAATGACAGTATGTCTGATATTTTACCTTCGCTTGTGATTGTATAAAATGATAGTAGGTCTGATATTTTACCTTCGATTGTGATTGTATAAAATGGTAGTATGTCTGATATTTTACCTTCGCTTGTGATTGTATAAGATGATAAGTATGTCTGATATTTTACCTTCGCTTGTGATTGTATAAGATGATAGTAGGTCTGATATTTTACCTTCGCTTGTGATGGTATAAAATGACAGTATGTCTGATATTTTACCTTCGCTTGTGATGGTATAAAATGACAGTATGTCTGATATTTTACCTTCGCTTGTGATTGTATAAGATGATAGTATGTCTGATATTTTACCTTCGCTTGTGATTGTATAAGATGATAGTATTTCTGATATTTTACCTTCGCTTGTGATTGTATAAAATGGTAGTATGTCTGATATTTTACCTTGGCGTGTGATTGTATAAGATGATAGTATGTCTGATATTTTACCTTCACTTGTGATGGTATAAAATGATAGTATCTCTGATATTTAACCTTCGCTTATGATTGTATAAAATGATAGTATGTCTGATATATAACCTTCGCTTGTGATTGTATAAAATTATAGTATGTCAGATATTTTTTCTCTGCGTGTGTAAAAATTTCTCTCGCTTTTCATAGGAGTCAAAATAATCACTTTATAAAATTCTAATTATTTACTGGACACTGGACATTACAAGATTAGTGTGATTTTGAATTATTAAGGCGAAAGTGATTTACGAATTAAACACTTTAACGGAATACCAAAAATAGTTGAGGCCTTTAAAAAAACTGAGTAAAATGCGACCTAAATTACAACAACTCAAAATTAATTCACTCACCTTCTCTAATGAAAAACTCGTTAAGCCCGCATCGAGAAGAGTTTACTACCAGAACGTCGGAGGACTAAGAACAAAGCTGAACGAATTTCGAATAAAAGCCTCGATTATTTCACACAACGTCATTGTTTTAACTGAAACCTGGCTAGAACCATCAATCAACTCAGCAGAGCTCGGTCTATTTATTAACTTTTTGTTTCTTATATTATTTTTTTACATTACCCACCTCACTAGGTTATAAGAACCTGTTCTGAGGTAAGTGACAGTGAGTACAAGTAGAATAATTTAAAAAAAATGATGATATTTGTTACACAATGTTCTAGTTTGTCATGGTGAAGAATTTCAAGTGCTATTTTAAGATGTTGAAAGTCACTAGTCCCAGTTATAATTTCAAAAAATGCCAATTACAATGAAGTTAATGATCATCTCACCAAAGAAAATTGGTCGTTTTTCAAAGCAGGTGACATGAGCCACACTATAGAATCGTTTTCTAATAATATCTTCTAATAAAATCGTTTTATAATTCTAAACTCAATACCATTATCACTGACTGCATACCGTTAATTCATTATAAAGAATCAAAGCATCCAAAATGGTTCAACAAAGAATTCATTCAATTAATAGCTAGTAAAAAAGTTTTGCATAAAAAATATAAAGAGGAGAGATCCCTACCAAATTACATTGATTTCTGTAGAATAAGAAAACAATGCAAAAATATGTCTAAAATTTGTTACAATAATTATATGAATAAGGTAAAAACTTCAATTAATGGAGACATCAAATATTTTTGGAATTACACAAAATCCATGAAAAATAATGATGTTGGTATATTCTCTAATATGCGCTATGCAAATAAAAAGGCCAACGATACTCGGAACGTAGCTCACCTATTTGCTGACTTTTTTAAGGGTATATGTCCACGATTCAACCATGGGTAATAATTACACGCCAAATTTTTCCTCATATTTGAATTTAGCCCATGTACACATTGAATATGGCGATGTATTGACTGAGTTGAAACTACTAGATCAAAGTAAGAGTGGTGGTCCTGATAATATACCACCTGTTTTTTTTTTAAGAATTGCGCCACCACTCTTGCATATCCACTACATTTTCTTTTTAACCAGTCATTACAAACAGGACACTTTCCAGATAGATGGAAATACAGTTACCTCACCCCAATTTTTAAAAAAGAAGATAAAAATGAAGTGAGCAATTATAGACCGATTTGCCTTTTATCAACTATACCCAAATTATTTGAAAAACTTATTTTAAATAAAATATTTACTGTATCAAACCACTAATCTCACCTAAACAACATGGCTTTACTTCAGGAAAATCTACTTTGTCTAATCTTTTAATATATCCAAGTCCATGTCCATGAAGTTACAAGTTGATTCTGTCTTCACCGATTTCAGCAAAGCATTCGACAGAATTAATCATGACTTATTATTAAAAAAGCTTAAGAAATTTTGGCATAGCCGGGCCTTTGTTTATGTGGTTTAGCAGTTATCTAAAAAATAGGCAATTAGCTGTTAAAATTGATAGCTTAACGTCGTATAAATTGCTACCAGTGGTGTTTCTCAAGGGTCACATTTAGGACCAATTTTGTTTCTACTATTTTATCTATTTTCAGCGATGTCGAAGTGTTTGCCGATGATCTGAAAATTTACAAAACTTTAAGAAATATTCATGACTGTCACACATTGTTAAGTAATTTGTTCAAACTCTTTGTATGGTGCCTAAATAATGATTTACAACTCAATATAAGTTAATGTCTCACTATGAGATATTATAGAATAAAAAACTAATTTATCCACTAATTTATGATTATACCATAAACAATACTTCGCTAACAAATGTAACCGAGGTAAATGATTTGGGAGTATACTTTGATCAAAAACTAAACTTTAATAATCATATTGAAATCGCATCAAATAAAGCTTTAAAAATGTTGGGTTTTATATTAAGAATATGTAATCAATTTAAAAACATTCATACCTTAAAAAAATTGTACATGTCATCAGTTAGGAGTCAAATTGAATACAACTCAACAGTGTGTGCACCAAGTTATGCTATTCATTCCCTTACAATAGAAAGAGTTCGAAATAAATTCTTAAGATTTATTAACTTCAGAATGGGCATATTAAGGGAATGTATCAATTACGGTTATCTTATTTGTCACCTTCATTTATTGAGATTGTCTGAACGGAGAATAATTACCGACTTGATTTGCTTATACAAAATTATAAATTCAATGATTGACAGTCCTGAACTATTTAACTTGATTTCATTTCATGTTCCTAGCAAGACGGTTATAAGGCAGTACCTACCGTACTATTGTAGTAATTCTGCTTCAATCTCACAATTCAACACGCCTATGCGACGAATCTGGGAAACACATACTCCAATATCGCTGATATATTTAACACGTCAATATCAAACTATAAGTCTAATTTAGTACAGTTTTAGTCATCTGGTAGAGCTAAACTAATAGTTGAAAATATTTAACTCTGGACCTGTTATTTAATATTATTTTTTATTTTCTTTTACAATATTTTTGAACCTGTTATTTATTAAATATTATTAGTTCTTTTCATCTACAATATTTATGTATCTGATATTCAATATTCCTTTTTATTTTTTTTTTACAATATTTTTTTCACTACTTATGACGTTATTGTTTAAAAAAAATAAAAAAATGTTAACATTTGTGTAAAAGCCTATAACGGGCGTAAATAAATTATATGAGATAAAATGCACGAATAAACCTCATAAAAGTCAGTTACATGAGATTATTAAGTATTCAAAACAAATAAATGTTTTTTTTTATTTTTCACTGGTAAAAGACAAGCACTGAATCAAAAAAATATTATTATTATATTATGATATATGTTAGAGGATGTTTGCGACATACGAGACAAATATTTTGCTTGCTACTTGTAAATTCAATATTGAGAAACTTGACCGACCTTCCTATATTGGTTCCAACATTTTGGCAGTTAGGTTTGTAGTATATAGAAGCAAGTGTTTGAAGGTTTGTGGAAACAGAAGTTCGCAAAGTCAGTTAGATGGTGATTAGCACTCTCGTGATTATCATTGACAAGCACTGTTGTTGGTTGCAACTAATACAAAACAGTTTCAACATCCACTTTGTGTTATACAGCAGTTTAGTGAGCACCTTTTGATAGAAGATATTGTGGAAAAATTTGCAAAATGTGCAATATGCCATTTGTCTTCATTCCATTGCTATCAACTGGCCCTTTGAATAGTAGTTGTTAGTAGAAACATCTAAAATTGATCCTGTAAATTAACAGATAAACTATTTTGAGTAAGGCCCATCGCTAAGAGGGGTAAATAAATAAATAGAACATTTTCCGCCAACTTTGCATTCAGCCGTTCATTTATTCAATTTTAATTCATGAATATGAAGATTGTTGTTCAATTATTCCTAGATTAATATTACTAATTCTGGAAATCATTAGTGAAAGTATTTATTTACACAAAATCCTCACAGCAATGTTTTTTAAAGGTAAGAAGGTATGAACTGCTCATATTTCATGTACGAGGCCTGTTCAAAAGAAAAGGTGAATTTTGAATTTTCGCAGGCTGTGCAAATTCGATTATGGATTTTTTTTTGTTATTTTGGTACACATATGTTTATCATATGTTAGCATTATCAGCCATTTTGGATTAGTGGTTTGTTTTTGACAACTGGAAAGGTTAGTCACGTTTTTGTGTGTTCTTTGATTTTTTCCTTTGAAAAAAATGGATCAAAGATTATGTATTAAATTTTGCATTAAAAATAAAATAAAGTGCTCCAACGCACTTAAAATGTTGACTGTGGCATTCGGCGAGTCTATTTTGTCTCAAAAAAGTGTTTATAAGTGGTACAAGCGCTTTACAGAAGCCCGAGAAGATTTTAACGACGATGAGCATTCTGGAGTTGTGGAAAAACAAATCATGGATTTTATTCTTTGATCCATTTTTTTCAAAAGTAAAAAATCGAAGAACACAAAAACCTGACTAACCTTTCCAGTTGTCAAAAACAAACCACTAATCCAAAATGGCTGATAATGCTATCATATAATAAACATATGTGTACCAACATAACAAAAAAAAAAACGATAATCGAATGTACACAGCCCGGGAAAATTCACCTTTTCTTCTTGAACAGGCCATGTATGTAATACCTTTCTTTAAATAATGGTACTTACAAATTAAACTGATTTTGTTGCAAAAATTGATTTTTTTTTCGCAAACCTCTTAAAGGCATGTAATAAAGGGGACATTTATAAGAACAAAATCATTTGAGGGTAGTATCAATAGTTATCAAGAAATTTACATTTGAAAATAGAGGTCCTTTTGTTCACATAATTTATTTGAAAGTATAAAATAGAGCCTGTGTTATAAGAAGAGTTTACTTATTTTCCAGATTATTCTTGCGCCATCCAAAAGGACATCTTAGTGCATGGCCGTCTCTACGTCAGTCAAAACTACCTCTGTTTCTACGCCAACATCTTCCGCTGGGAGACGTTTCTCTCGCTGCGGTGGAAGGACGTGACGGCCATCACAAAGGAGAAAACAGCCCTAGTCATCCCAAATGCCATCCTAATATGCACGGACAACGAGAAGCACTTCCTGACTTCCTTCGCTGGACGGGACAAGACCTACTTGATGCTGTTTCGCATCTGGCAGAATGCATTGATGGACCAACCTATGTCAAGTCAGGAAATGTGGCAATGGGTATGTATTAAATACACTTTTAGTGTGTCATCTTTATTTTTATGAGGTGGAAGGAAATATTTAAAGGAATTACTTATCGGTATTGTATAAAATTCCTTGCTTTTACATTATATTCACTGTTTTTATTAAAATTGTACTAAAAAAATTAAGTGGTATTGGATTTTAATGTTGAATAAAAATAAGACCTTGCTAGAAAGCTTCGACAAGTGGTGAAAATAAGAAGCACCAGGTGTAAAAATTATACACCACACATACAGGTATTATGACGAAAAAGAAGGAAAAGAATTTGACAACCAACTTTAAATAGGAATATTTTTAATTAGTGAAAATCGACTTTCTATTTAATTTCACATAAATGTGAATTTTTCCTGAGGTTTTGCTTGGGCAGTATCAATGCCAACATAGGTTGACGGAAATTGATAATCTCTTAAAAAAAACTGAGTGAAAACCACTCTATAAATAAAATATATTGATAATAAATCCATTCACGTGTATTTGTGACATTTGTCATATGACTGGCCTTATCCTTCAATGTCTTATCTTTTATTGTACATGTATCAGTGTCATTTATCATAATCTCCCAACGTCACATATTATATATGTAATTATTAGTGCACATTGGGTAGGATCGATCATTGTTATTAAGGCTTCACTGTTGTCTGTAAGGTTCACATCTGCTACGGAGAAGAGTTGGGTTTCAATTCTGATGATGAAGACTACCCCCAAAACTTTCTTGAAGAGGACAAACTGTGTGGCATGAGATTGTCTGCTGAATCTATAGCTGAGGTAGTCGTATAACCGTTTTACTATTTATTTTCTCGATTATGGCTACATATTTTTACTATTATTTATTTTGGTATTAACCGTTTTTTTATACAGTGTCAATCATTATAGCAGGTGTGATATATTCTTGTCTTATCACCAAATGCTAAGTTTGATCCAAATCTGTGTAGTGACAGTAATATGCAATGTTTCTAAATAGAATTTTTATAATATGTATTTGATACTATTTAAATCCATGTGTATTTGGCATATGTACATATTAGTAAAACAAAACACTATTAAATCGTGCAGTTTTTTCTGTGGCTATAAAGAGAGTAAAAAAACTCTTTTATATTTTTGCTTTAATTTTACAAGATAAAGTTCTTTGAACGAGGTTTTGACATGAATCAAAATTTGTTTTTAGTTTCTCAAAAATGTGCTTTGATTTGACCATCATCAGTCATTTTCGAATAAACATATAAAAAATGGGTTTAATTCAAGAGAGCTGTTTCAATGTCATTAAAATTGAACAACGAAAGTATAACAGTTACCTACCTTCCAAAGAATGTCCTTTTAAGCAACTTTTCAGTGATCTGTTTTTTACTTTCTGATACATACCTTTTATCAGAATATTTTATGATTTTTACAATTCTTTCCAAAATGCTGGATTTTAACACTGAAGAGATAAACTGTGTAAAAAAAGTGTGATGTAAGCGTGTTTGGTATGCTCGAAGTAAGGTCAATTTTTTCTTAGGATGAAATTGATTAAAAAAATTCAAATATCTAAATTCTTTCTTGAATGGATAATCATATTTTATTGGCCTGTATGGGGTCTAGGAGTAGAAAAAACTTATATAAATTGTCAACCTCAGTTTTCTTTCAGACCAGTATATCGGGATTTTCTGTTCAGTGTCTTAAAACCCCCTTAGTCTCAGAAGACGTCTAGACTGTGCTAAACGCCTCACAGAGCCGGTCTGTCGCAGCAAACTTATATATCATATAAAGACAGTGATATAGGAAACACAGTTAAACAAAGAAAGTTCATTAGAGCTGAAAAATGGTTGAGATCAAAAGGGTTAACATGTATATGCACGTCTGACCTGTGGAAATTGTTTTCAGGATTTCCTAGAGCACGGCATGGACCGACACAGTGCGGGGCTTGGGGGAGGTGCCTCTGACGACAACCTGCCTGGCGCGCCAGGTGACTTGCCCCCTGGTACTCCCCCCACGTGGCGGCGGTGCATCAAACACACGCGTATACATGCCTTGCTTATTATCACGGGCCCTGGCTAGCGGATTGTGGAAACACTTACAGCTTGACAAGGAAATG
Source organism: Drusus annulatus (assembly GCA_022651775.1). Lineage (NCBI taxonomy): Eukaryota > Metazoa > Arthropoda > Insecta > Trichoptera > Limnephilidae > Drusus > Drusus annulatus. The sequence continues at coordinate 2,111,279 of JAGWCC010000112.1, forward strand.
TATAAATTTAATAAAGTGGGGAAAAAAATCATTACTATGGCAAACACTGAGTAACACCGATTTTGGAAAATATTTTAGTACATTTAAATGTGAGGTTATGCTCAATTCTCGAATTTGAAATTTAACATTTACTTGAAAAACAGCATAACTCGATTTTTTTTTATATAACTATGCGCGTTTCTTCACATAGTTTATTTAAAAAAATATTTTTTGATATAACATCTGCCTTCCCTGATAGGTACATTTCAAAAATTCTAAAACACACCTTTTCATGCATTTATGTTGCTTACAAAGCATTAAAAAATAACATGTTTGAATATTAAATTGCCTAAGAAAATGATGTAAATTATCTCCTTTCGGATTTATTTCTGAAAACTGTTTATACATAATGTGAAAAATACACATTTGGATCATAGTGCTTTTAAAAGTTACATTATTTTCCTTGTGTTACCATTTAAACCAATTCAGCGCCCTCCATTGTTTTGTCAGACTATAAAGTCAGTTACGTTGAGTTTTGATCTTTTGGGTATGGCAGAAGTTGACTCCTGTTCCTTAGTCTCAGGTTTCCTTACCCGTGTTATTACACTTCTGTTTCCATTGATCTTGTATCAGTCATTAGCTCCCCCGTAATCTCTTTTATATTATGTAGCCAATGAGATTTCACTGGCATGAAACCTGGCTTTCGGGTTATTAAACTGCAAAATTAAGTTATAATTTCACAAAAATTAACAAAACCATGTGCTGGAATCAGACTAGGAATTATAAATTATAAATGTGTTTTTTTTCATTTACTTACAAGAAATTCAGAATCCGTAAAGTGTTGTTTTGATTTAAACTTTTCATGACATACCCGCCAGCTAGAGGCCCGTCCCCTGCAATATGGTTGCTGTATCTATGTGTGTTATTGTCTTGGTATTTTGTGTATTATATTATTGATTATTTATTAAATCTTTACATACTCAAAAAACATTTGAAAAATCATATAATCAGAAAAGTACTTAAATTAAGGTGTAATAAATCTTTCTGACCTTTGGAATACGGTGGTACTTTTCAATTTAAAACTCAATTGCATGCCACATTTGAAAACTTTTTTACAAACTTTCTAAAATAAAAACAAATTACATTTACCTACACATAAATTTTGAAAATGATTACATTTTTTTACCTGAATCAATGTTATAAATAAATAACCGTTTGAAAAATTTATGCTAGTTTTTAAGTTCTGCCGTTTTGTGTGTGTTTTGGAAAAGTATTTTTGTCTGTTTGTTGTATGTGTTTACACTATCACAATGTGTACACAATTTGAATGTTTTTTCCCTAGTTCTTTTTAATATTTGAACATTAGCTTGTTTTATGTGTGAATTCAATGTGTGTTCATCTTTAACACTCAGTTTGCTTTGTTTAAATTACGTTCAGTCAGACGTTAAACATACATAAGTAGATACCAACTTTGATCAAATTGTACTTATTATATTAGACAAATATCCAGAATTGTTACAATAATTTCACTGTAAGTTTATACATTGAGCATAGCATACTTAAAATTTTATATTTTGGTGGTGTTTGTGTTTAATCTGTTAATGTTTGATAACAATCTTTTAGAATATTTTATAATTTAAGTGATTATTCAGTGACTGTTTATGCTTTCGTTTGGTGATACATGCCTTTTTATTAATGCCTTTAGCAAAATAATTTTATAATTTTATCGATTAAATGCAATTATTTACCAGGGCAACCCAGAGTTTTAAATGTATTTTTCTGTAACTTCAAAATTTTCAAGTTATAAGGTTATGCCCGAACACCACAATTTTGATTACACTCCCAATTTTTAATGTAATGAATTTTTTCTTCACATGACACAAAATAACAAAAAAGTGAAGATAATATTTTGTTGGTGGGGAATTTTATGGTATGGATCATTATTTGATTATTTACTAGTCATATCAGCACTTTTTGACGTGCTTATGTTTTTTTTATATTAAATGCAATTTATTTAAATTGTTAAGTACTATTGTCATTCTCCGTGAGGCATAATGACTGCTTTTACCACTCAAAACTGAGCTAACGCCAAGTAAAAAATACATTATTATGGGTAGTTGGTGGATTATCCAATTTCATCTCCCCAACTTTTTTTATATTGTTAAATAATAAAGTTTTTTTATTTAATAAACATTTATAAAAATAAAGTAATGGCGCTAGTGCAGCCGACCAGCAAGAAAACATACATAAACATACATTAAAACTGAACTGACTAAAAAAAAACCTGGTTAAAAATACTAATCTGCTTGGCTTAGTGGAGTTTATTTTTATACAAAAAAAAAATCATTTTCTAGTTTTAGTGAGTTGATTGATTAACATATCATTGCTTTTTTACTGAAATAATAACATGCCGTGTTTGTCTTTAGCAATGAAGGACGAGTTTGACTCATTCATTTGTCCATCATCTGACTCTTCGCAAAGTGAGGGGGATAAGCCCATTAGGTCAGTAAACGCTAACATTACATTCATCACTTATTTCAATTCCATTACATATATCGTTCAATAGTCATTTCCAAATTAAATATGACTGAAATTTTTTACCAAAGATTATTACAGTAGAACCCCATCTATTCGAACCTCAATAATAAAAAAAAAGCATAATTGAAATTTTTACTGACAAAATCTCCGAGTAAAAAAATAAATCAGCGTTATTGAATTTTTTTTAAAATATGCGGGAATACGTCATATTAATAATTTGCTTTCAGTATCTGAAATCAACGATACGGATGTGCTAGTAATCAGCGGTGAAATTTCGATTTATACGGGCTTATGTCGAATTGACAAGCCGGCTGCTCTATTTAGTGTTGCCGTGAAATATGGGAATATGTCGTCTTATTACAAATTAATTTTGGCCGCGCTAATAACTTGATATTTTGAAAAAAATAATGTAAAATGTCCCATAAATTTCAAATTAACGGGGTTCTACTGTATAATTGTATGTCAATTAACAGTAAAAAACACTTTATTATTAAAATAACTTTAATTTACCCAAAAATAAATTTAAGCATAACATACCAATAACAAATAACAACATGTATTATAAATACATTAAATTGTTTTATATAGCTCCTGTAAAATATTGTTGAAGTTGGTTTTCAGACTAAAAATATTTAAATAGTAACTTTAGAAATGATCTCTTTAAAATAAACCCATTTTTTAAAAATATAATTAAATCATTAACCAAAACTTCACCTGCATGCTTTGTAATTTTTAACCCATCATGTTCCAACACCGTGGTGTGGTGGGTGTACAGCCTTCAGTGGAAATCATTCCAACCCCGTCTCTCTGTGGGGTCTGTCTTGTGGTGTGTTGCAGTATTTTCAAAATTAGGAAATACTAAGTTGACAGCTACCACAAATAAGTAATATCTACCACAGATTGAAATTGTTTTGTTTCTACCCGCAATTTCCATACAATGAATCAAATATTCCCTTAGTTTGCAGTTTACTTAGTATTTAAAATGGCGAAAGATTCTAATTACCTTTAACATGACATATGATTATTTTGAAACATGTAAAACTGTTATCACACTTTCAACTGCATATCAACAATACATATTTTTGGATATTTGGATAAAATGCATATGCATCAATGCAATTCAGGCAGAATTTTGGTCACATTTTTTTTAGTGATGTACGAGTATATAATCAATAACTTAATTGTCCAAATTTAGCAACAATTTATTCTGCCAAAAATAATGTTTTATTATTTTTAATTGGGGCAAATTTGAATGTACTGTTATTTTAAATTAGTTTTAATTAAATGTTGTGTATTTTATAGTTTCGGAGCAGATTTGCACAAACCCCTCTGCACAAACCCACATGATTGCAAGAAGTTCCTGTCTGTGGACTTCCATGTGCATATCGACCAATTGTTCACCATGCTGTTCACCAATTCCAAATTTTACATTGAATTACTTGCCATGCGAAAGACCACAGACTTAGTGCAGGTTTGTCTTTAACTTCATTCACAATTCATTTACATACAACAATTAAAGTTATTTAACATTGTAAGTTAATACTGTTTTATTATTTACGTTTTTATAGAATGCTTGGAAACAGGATACTGAGACTGGACTCAAAAGTCGTAAACTTAGTTTCACAATTGTTCTGAACCAATCTGTTGGACCCAAGACTTCCCAAGTTACAGAAACTCAGGTAAACTAATTTTACAAATGCATTATTAAAATGTATGCACTAGGCGCCGGTTAGTGTGATCACATTTGTTCTGATTGATACTGATAAAGGGGCAACTCCATTATCCGAAAATACCACAACGTTGGAATAAAATTTTGACCTTGCAAAAAAGACGCTTTATTAACCTTTATGGCTTCAATCATTTTTCAGCAACAAAACCTAAATTTTTAAGAATAAGGTTTCAAAATGGACTTATTTGGATGACTTATAAGAGAAACTATTACAATCTCTTTTTGTTTCAAAATGTTTCCTATCTCATTCCCTTTTATATAATATGTACACTAAATGTTCACCGGCAGATCGGTGCCTTAAGGCTAATAGCAAAATCTAGGTGGGCTGATAGACAGATGTTATATTTTTTTCATAAATAGTGCATAACACTGAATGCTTTGTACTTAAATTGTAGGTTATGCTAGCCTGCACTCGGCCTGGATATCTATACTCCATAGATACTTCTAGTTCCAATGCGGGAATTCCCTATGCTGACTCCTTTGTGGTGGAGGTACACTACTGTCTAAAGAAGGTGGCTGAGAATATCACAAATTTTCAAGCGTTTGGACAAGTCAAATATAAGAAAAGTGTCTGGACTGTTGTCAAAAGTATGAATAATTATTTTAATAAAACAGGCAAGAATACGTATTTAGGCAGGAATATGTACTATGCGCTTTATTTTTATGTGAATACCGCACAAAAGTCTCAACTACCCGGAGCCAAAGGGGCTATGGTATCCTCAGTTGGGGTATGTTGTGAAGCTGAAGGGTGTGGGGAGCGGAAGGAGATGGGGAAGGAAGGGAAAGAGGAAAGCAGGGAAGTACTCGGCTATTAAATCATTTAAAAAAATGTTTCGATTCTGAATGGTTGTCTTTCACCGGGGGGATACTGAGAGCATCTACGACTCTGGAACGTGTCGCAAATATACCATATATTATTTTATATTAAGTAAATGTGAAATAACACATATTAATTAAAAATAAATTTATTTGCGCACACTGGAATTTGAACCCGCAGCCTCCAGATTTGTAGCCAAGGATCTTTACCGCTCTGCCACAGAAGTCATCAACTTATTATATACACCTAAGAGAAACCAATGAAAATTAAAGCTTTTTAAGTAACAAAATGCCTGGATCTACCATTATCAATTAATTATGCAAAATTTAGAAAGTGGCATTCAATTATTAGGTGGCGCGCATTATTAGATTTCAATAAATTAGGGTAGTTTCCGTTAGGGTAAAGGCATCATTGTATGCCTGCTTGTTCAATGTGTGTTCCTTCTGGACTTGATAGACATTTAACTGCAGATTGTATTTAGCTTTTAACCTTTCCGTACCTGAAAGTAAAAATCAACTGTACGACCCGAAGGGGGATGACGTAGTTACCCCATTTGATCTGGATTATTAAAGTTTTTTCATGACATAATCTTAGGTAATTTGTTTTTAGTAATAATTAGAGATAAGTTTATTCAAAATCTTTGTGATTTTAATAATAATTATCACTAAATCGCCCCTGAGATTCAATTAGCTTGACAGTAACATAGATAATTTATTAACAAAATCTTAATTTTTCAGCATTCATCGAGAAAAACTGCTGGGCAGGACTGGACGAATACTTGGAATGTTTATCTAAAGCCATTGTAGTCGAGGTGGAAGAAGATCATGTTACATCTAAAAGAAAAAGTAGAAGAAAACGACGTGGAATTGGTAAGAATCAACATCCATTTGATTCATCCAACAATTTTAGTTATAGAGCCAGCCATTCATGCATGGTTTGAACATTGCATTTACCATTCAAAACACAGTCAGAAATAAAATAAAAAACATTTATTCAACGAGAAAACACAAATATTTTTACATTCAACAGGAATCGAACCTGTCGGCTCCACATCTGAACACCCTCGCTCTAACCTCTAGATTACATAGCTTTTTTCATCTTGCAATATTTCATTTAAAATAGACACTCCTTTTATGGAGATGCATATTATGTAATAGGGACCAATCATTTAAATTTAAGATAGTTTTAGTGTTGACCTACCTCATTTAAATGACTGATTTAGATCTCTTACTTCGTAATAACTAATTTAACAATAAAACTTTGCTTAAATAATAAAGGCACTATAGAGTTTCTGCTATTGCTATATATCTCTTCTCGCCAATTGCACAAAAAGCGTGTACAGTTAATTTACCCTGCACTTATTAGCTATTCAAGCTCTAAGTGATGTCCCTTTCACCACTCCGCCCTGAACGCGTTTAGCATACTACCAACTGTACGCAGGGGCCACACGAGAGGGTGGAGCAGAGCTGGAGACAGTGCTGGGCGCGACTCAACTGCGGCCGGTGATAGGCTCCAGGCACAGATCCCCCGGCAGCCCCCTGGTCTCGCAGGTGCTGGCCAGGACGGGGCCCTCCAACAGTCTGCTCTGGGCGGTGCTGGCAGCTCTCAGTCTGCTGGTGGTGGTCAACGCAGCCCTCTACTGGAAGCTGTGGGGAATAGAAGGGGCGCGCTGGCTCTTTGAAACGGAGGATAGATACGCCTCCAACGTTCTCGGGTATTCATTCATACTTATTATCAGAATCATCTATTATATTGAGTCTGGTTTTTTAATTAAAATCCACTAAGACGGTGAAAACTGACTGTAAACATTTGTATTGATGACTGGTAAATACTAAATGTATCTTTTGGGTAATCTTTATTCATCCTTTTTATTTGCCATAGAAACCCGTGCACTATCTATTCCATCATCAATTTTTATTAATCATAAACTACTGTATAACATAATAGAGTCCAACTTGGTTATAACGAGCATGAGGCGACCAAGTAAATTTGCTCCTTAAAGCCATTATTTTTTTTATAAGAAATACATGGCTGTTCAAAAGAAAAGGTGAATTTTGAATTTTCGCAGGCTGTGTACATTCGATCATCGATTTTTTTTTTGTTATGTTGGTACACATATGTTTATCATATGTTAGCATTATCAGCCATTTTGGATTAGTGGTTTGTTTTTTGACAACTGGAAAGGTTAGTCACGTTTTAGTGTGTTCTTCGATTTTTTACTTTTGAATTTTTTATTATTATTATTACTTACCTAACTACGAAACGATTTAATTAACCAAGTTCGACTGTATTTTGAATACTTTTTGTGTCTCCAACAACTTTCATCCTATTAAAGTGATGATTACAGATCTGAGACTAACCCGACTCCAGAAATTATAGCAGAATGGTCAAAGCATCTCAAAGAACAATCTACTTTCCATATGGGGGAGTTGGATCGGTGGAGAAAAGCATTGAATGATGCAATTTCGCTTTTAAAACAGGTACACAAACCTCAATAATTAGGACCCCCACAAAAGAATAATGTATTTGAATTTTGATAGTAAATTAATAATAATTTAACCATTAAAAAAATAAAAACTATTTTATATGGTTGTTTAATCCATTTAATACTCAATTATATCTGTGTGCGAAAAGTAGAACGGAATGAGTAAAAACACGCAGGTTTTTAGAAGAGCCAAAACAAAATTTAGGAATTTTGTTTATTTTCATGTAATCATCATAATATTGATTTAATAAATTTGTTTTATTAAATCATTAAAATGGAATTCCACCACGAATTAACAGTTTCAAAATTAGAAATAATGTCATAATATATTGTTGTTATTATTATTATAAGAAGCCAAAAATTTTTTTTTTTAATTATTGGTGTCTTTTGATTCCTTATGTTATAAGGAACCAAAAAACACCAATAAGTACAAAAAAAAATTGACTTGTTTAAGTATTGAACTAGCACAGCGATATGTCCTTTTTCAAAAAATAATCGCACATTACTTTATTTTCTGACTCATCTCATTTTTCTTTGCTAGATATGTATCTAAGGAAAACACTTTTATTTTTTTTACTCATTCCGTTGTTCCTTTCGCACACAGATATATAAGTACAACAATGTGTGTTCTTATTGATCTTAATGATTGAATGCCTTAGAGTGGTATTATTACAACTATTTCTTGTTTTCAGACTGAGACGGCCCTCGCTAATCTGCAGTCCATAATACAGCCATCTTTAGAGAAAATTCAACCGCCGAATTTGCATCCAAATTCAGAACTGTGATTTTTTTATACTTTTTTTTGACAATTTTGCAGCCAATATACCAAATTTTTGTTGCAAAAATGTGTACGTACTATATCTAGCATCCTTTGATTACTATGTATTTAGATTTAATTAAAAAGATTTGTGCAATATTTTATTCAATAATTCGTGAAGCTTTTGTGGTGTCGTTTGTCTTAAATGTAAATAATTCAGAATTATTACTGTCTCCCGGGTTTGATGTTTTTCAAAATGTGGAATTTAGTGTGTACATTCATATGCATCGCATTTCTTTAGATGGTATATTATTTTAAAGAATTATAAAAGCCCGTAATTCACTATGCCCCCCCCCATGAGAATATTGTTGAATAAGATAGTTGTTAGTATTGTTGTAATTTTAGGACTATAGTGCCTCAGCAACGTCATTGAGGCCCTGAATTGTTTCAGCCCCAAGCACAAAATGCACAATTTATAAAATAATGCTCTATAGATAACATCTATAAATCAAGACTATTTTTATGTTTTTCAATAGAAATCTATTACGTTTATTTAGATTATATTATAAATCATTATAAGCATCGTGAAGGCCTTTATATATTTATTCAACAGATTGAGAAGTTTTGTTCATAAATTATGTATTTTTAATACCTTAATTTTTTTAATCAGGTTAGGTGTTAATTTAAATAATTCTTTTATTTAATACATATTAATTTAACATCAAATGTTCCTATATCTTTATATTATTATTATACCCCGTCTACCGTAAGTTTCTCGGTGTACCCGAGCGTCACTGGTGTTTATTTGATACAAAAAATGTTTAACATTTAAAAATATATTTGTACTGACATCTGTAGTTCCTGATTTCACCGTTCGCGACCTTACGGTGGTTGGAGTATACCAATTTATTTCTCCATTTTTCTTAATTCGCATTCCATTTATTATTGTATGTAAAACGAATACCTCATTGCCATTTACTCATTTCCAGCTAGGATAAACTTGGATCAGCAAAACTAAAGGTCAAGTCAAGAGATATTGTTGATTTCTGTTCTACCAAAACTACGAAAATTTATTCCGATTGTGGGTTAGAGAAAATGTAGCCCCAGTGTGTTTGGATTATTGCCCAGCTCTTTTGTGAATTTTATAGATATTATATACATATTACATATATGCCGAGTGTCAAAAGATTTTTTTTTTAATTATCATAAATGCTTGTTTTTTTTATTAAGTTTTTCTGCAAATGTCAATTGTTGGTTGTGCTTTATATCATTCTTACGTTATTTGTGAATATATTATCAGGGAAAAGTTATCTCTTAAAGATATAATGAAAAAATATCGAGTTGAGGACAATGAAAGAAATTTAGAGATTAGGTAGAAAGTTGAAGTTGAAGAATAAATTTCTACGCTCATAGATTCAAATAAAAATAGAATAAACCTTTCATGATTTAGAATGTCATGTTCACCATAAAAGTAATGTAATTCTGTTACGGAGGTTGATAGAGATTGCAGTGGTTGAATTGTCTTCCTCATCTTAACTTCTATATTTACGGGTAATTTAGGTTGAATTTTATATGTTACTCTTACGCATGTATTCTGGGTCATGCCTTACTATATTACAATATGTATACATACAAAATTAAGGGAATTACAATAATTTCTTTGATCTATCAGTGTAGACCAAAAATGTTGAGTAGATTGTAATATCTTTATTTGAGTGTAATGTGTTTACTTCCTTATAACTTATTAACTTAAGAGATCTCAACTAATTTTAAAACATTTGAAATCTTGCATTATAAATTATTTGATAGTGACAACCAAATTGCTTCTTTGTAAAAAAATGTAGATAGGTATGTATAAAAATTCTGGGTACACTTGTTTTATATAATTTTGAGAATTAATTAGTGTCTTCGCTGTTGTTTTTACGATTTAATTTTGTACTGCATATTATGTAGCGGCTTGTTCTCTAAAACTATATATTCATTGCTAATAGTTTAAATTCCGAAATTGAACCGCCACTTGTTGGCTATTATTGAAGATTTGCACACACATGTTACTTGTTTTTTGAGGTGTTAAGTTGTGTTAATAAAACATTGGTTCGAGGAGAAACCCAAAACAACCGAACAGTCCAAAAATCAATAAATTTAATTAATTTGTTGGATTCCTAAAGAAGAATGCCACATATTGTAAAACAGCAATAGCTACAGCGTATATTTGTTAGGTTCCTAAAGAAAAATGACACATGTTGCAAGACAGCAATAGCTACAGTGTATATTTGTTGGGTTCCTAAAGAAGAATGCCACATGTTGCAGGACACCAATAGCTACAGTGTATATTGTTTGGGTTTCTAAAGAAGAATGCCACATGTTGCAAAACAGCAATAGCTACAACGTATATTTTTTGTCAAAAAATCGCTATTTAGAATTATCTTAAGGTAAGATAATTCAAGGTTCCATTGGAATAATGTAGTTTTATACAAACGTTTCGTAAAGTTGTTATTGTGAATATTTCTAGTGTGTAGTAATTATTGAGGTGTTTGTAATCAGTAAATTAAAAGTTCCAACATGTACCTTGTTTGTTGATCAAAATGTAAATGTTCCCTCCAAATTAAGTAAATTGTCAATTTTATCTCCCTTCATTTTATGCTACATAACTGTATTCTTTAATTTGCTTCTATTTGAATGTGTGTTTTTGTGCTTTTTTACAAATACTAGAAAGCTTTCTACAGAGAACACTGCTTACAACTTTTAGATGAAAGAGAAATTCACAATTACTGGTCATTTCAAGCATAAGAAAAGACTATTTTGCATCTTGCAAATACAAATTATAATATCGTAGATTACACAAATAAAATTTAAATAACTTCTCATAATATCACAAAAATAATTTCTGTACTAAAACCTATTTAATTGAACATCGGGCCTCAAAAATCTAAGAAATAGTGTAATGTGATGCCAAAATTAATATATTATTCTAATAAAACTTGTAGATCGATATTTAGTAGATTATATTTTGTTACAAAAACTGCAGAACCAAAAAGGAGTAAAAATGAATTAAGCAGTAATTTAATAATCTTGCCATTCAGACGAATTGTCTTTTCATGAGAAATTTAACTTCTTGCTCTATGTTTTGTCTCAGTAACCACAAGTAGATATTATTTGGATATGTATGATGTAGTTTCTAAATTTGTATATTATACCAGTGTTGGTGATAATAAAAAAAATCACAAATAGTGAACCATTTAATTTCCCTACATCCACCATTTCCTACGCAGCCTGGATTTATGTGCATTGATATTGTGCCGTGTAAGTATCGGTTGAAAGAAAACCCCCTAGAATAGGATAGCAGATGAGGGTCTCAGTAAAACCTTTCATTTTTAATCATCACCTTCCTTTTTTTGGCAAATAAAAAACTATATAATTTGCCCGAGGAACCGGTTCTGGAAATTAAATGCTTTTTGGCTTAAAAGTTCTTTTTTATGAGTTCGACAGTTGCAGTGCTTTTCGTTTTTCAAGCATCACTAGTAAACCCCCCCACCCCAGGAAAAAAAAAAATGGTGAGGAACCGGTTCCAATTCTTTTCGTTTTCAGAATTTCGGTAGCAACTCGCCCCACCCCTCACCCCATGAAACAAAATTTGGCGGTGAAGAATTCTTACTTTATGATATAAAAATCTTCATCGTGGAACTTTTATGGCACCAGGAACTGGTTTAAAAAAGAACTGGATAAATAACCGGTTCCAGTCGCCGGTTCAGTTACCGGGGCCCCTCGCGCAAGGATGACACGCAAAAACCTTAAGCGTTCCACATTTTTTGGCGTTTTTTACTAATTAAAATTAAGGGTGATTGAATTAAGGATGAAGCCCAATTTTCGATATGAATCATCCTTAATTTAAATTATTAAAAAACGCCAAAAAATTTGGAACGCTTCACGATTTTGCGTGGTCATTCTGCGCAGGGGCCGCGGCTAATCTTTCTGTATAGTTCCAATTTTAGTATTACATTTACTGCCAAAGCAAGTACACTGTAAAATAAATTAAAATTGGGATCAGGAGCACATAAATTGAAGAAGACTAATTAATTAGTTTTGTCTACTCGGCAATAAATGGTTAGTTTTTTTCCTCACATTTGAATGTCAGGGACCAGGAGCACATAAATCAAAAAATAATAGCTTAGTCTACTCAACAATAAATCGTTACATGTATAAAGACTATTTAAAATAAATTTCTCATATTTGAATCTCAAGTACCAGGAGCACATAAATCAAAGAAGCTTAATGAATTAGTTTGGTCTACTCAACAATAGATGTCGTTACATGTATATAAAGACTATGTAATAAATTTCTAACATTTGAATCTCAGGGACCAGGAGCACATAAATCAAAGAAGTGTAATGAATTAGTTTGATCTACTCAACAATAGATGTCGTTACATATAAATATAAAGACTATAAAATAAATGTCTCACCTTTGAATCTCAAGGATCTCTCATCTAATTTGGAGCACATAAATTTTAATAAAGTTTAGAGATACCGCATTTGTATATTAGGATATGAAGGTAAAATCAGATTTGTATGTTTTAAAAGTTTATTCAATATCCATTTTAAAGTTATATTAACATGCATAATAACAGATAAACTTTCAATAAAAGTTGTTTCAAACATTTAAATTGCGATATCTAAAAGCTGTGGTAACTTTTGTCTTGAAGGGCCTGGTATCAGAAGTCCAGTATGTTGTTGCAAAATATTGGCATTTTGAAAAGGCTAACCTGCACATTTGTCTTTTGAAGTCAAAGATGAGTTAGCATTACATATTTAAATGCTGTTAGTTTCAATGGATCTTACAAAAATATTGTGGATGTCAAAAGTAGAGCAACCCCTAATTATCCAAGCAACATCTGTCGCTTCTACGACTCATTCTTGTGTTCAATGGCTTGATTGTGGAATAATTTGCCAGCCTCTTTGTTTCCAGCTTTTTTGTTTGAGTTTTTTTTTTTACAATAACTTTTTCAAGGCCTATGTCATCTTTGGGGATGCTGTGTGGAGGGTTTTTTTGAGGAAAGAAAGGAGTGAACTTGGGGCTTGAAGAGACCCATGTTGACGGAGGAAGGAAACACAGAGGCCGGCATATTGACGGTCGTTAATTATTTTGTTCTCCTCGAGGTATGTGAGCAGCTTGTCGTTGATCACACGTTCCATCACTTCGGATAGAATCGATGTGATCGCTATGGGGCGGTAGTTGGCCGGGTTGGAGCGGTCACCCTTTTTGGGAATAGGATGAATGACCACTTTTTTCCAACCAGAGGGTACAGATCCACATTTCAGGGACATTTTGAAGAGCTTTGTCAAAATTGGAGCGATTTCTGCAGCACACCTCTGCAATACCAGTGCAGGTACTCCGTCAGGCCCACTAGCTTTATTAACTTGAAGCCCTCGTAAGACGTGGAGTACATCCCGATTGCGGATCCTCAGCTTTTTAATAAAGAATCCGCAGTGAGGAACCGACGGCGGGATAGCATCTTGATCATCGAGGGTCGAGTTATCCGCAAACATTTTCCCTTGTAAATATGATTTTTCGGTGGCGGTGTTTGCTAGTGAGGCAGACTGGATTTGCAGAAATTACGACCTATGGAGCCCGCTAGCGACCAAAACGTTCTGCTGCCATTCGGCACAGGCAGCCAGCTTTCTGCTGATCTGTAGGTCATACTCAAATTTTGACTTATTGATGATTTTCTTGCTCTCCTTTGCCAATGTGTTGTAAACTGATCTGTTTTCGGACGTTCGAGATGTGTTGTAGGCTCGGTGGGCGGCGTTTTTTCGTCGAACTGCATCCGAGCATTGTCGACTGAACCACGGCTTTGAGCCCACTCCAGTTTGTTTAACGGTAGATGGTATGAAGCCATCCATCGCAGATGTGATGACTTCACCAATTTCCTGGGCACATCTGGAAGGATCCGAAGTGCGAAAACAGACAGCTGTCCACGGGAAAGCATTCAGGTGCGCCCGCAGACCGAACCAACCTGCTGACCTATAATGCCACATTTTTCTTTTGGGCGTCGTGTAAGGCGCTCTGCAAATAACGGGGATTGATGTCATAACCAGGCAGTGGTCGGACGATCCTAAAGGCGCTGTGACATCAATATTGTACCCGTGTGGCATGGTGGTTAAAAACAGGTCTAACAGATTGGAGCGGTGAGTCTGGACGTCAGGAACCCTGGTAGGTTCCTGCACCAGTTGCTCCAGTCCGTGGCAAAGGACTCCGCCTGTCGGCCAGCAGTTTTCTAGTAAAAAAAGTGCTGTGTTACTGATTTTGGATCTACTTAGTTTCCGTCTAAACTTCTTAAATAGATGCGTTCGCATTTGATTAATTATTTTTTAAAGTATTTTAATCCTTTTTAGAAGCAAACTACCGCTTCCCTTCATACACATATATTATGCATTAGTCTCAAATCATGTATTTATAATTTATAAAACAAAAAGTTAATCCTGATAACCTAGCCGGGCGCGTCATTGTTAGTCACAGGACTGGACGCGCGCCGCACTGTGCGAGGCTTCTCAAATAGCGTTGTGACCGCTTTGAAAGAACTGCTTCAAAGAACTACTTCTTTTGGCAACAGTTCGTACTTCATTCATTGTTCATTGAAAAAATACTTCAATTGAAGTCGGTAGTTCATTATAGCGTTCATTCATTTTAATAACTTCATTTCATTGAACAAATATTTCAATTGAAGGTGGTAGTTCATTTTAGCCTTCATTCATTTCACTGAACCAACACTTTAATAATTGAAGTTGGTAGTTCATTTTACCCTTCATTCATTTGATTAACTTCATTCCATTGAAAGAAGTACTTCAATTTGAAGCAGTTCCTTTCGTTTTGAAATTTCTATCGACTAGTATATGCTTTTCGGCGAGGAACCAGTTCCAGTTCTTTTGGTTTTCAAATCCCTACCGACTAGAACTTTTTAATTTGGCAAGGAACCGGTTCCAGTTCCAGTTCTTTTCAGTTTTTAAACTCTACCGACTAGCATGTGTTTTTTCGGCGAGGAACCGGTTCCAAAAAGAACTGAACAAATAAGCGGATAGATTCAAATCTCTTTTTTGCGAGTTCGACTTCAATTGAAGTGTTCATTTCGAAGGGTTCTTTTTTAAGAACTAACAATTCGTGAAGCATTCACAAAACATTGAAGTTTTTCCCAACGCTATTCTCAAAACTTCAATCTCTTCATCAAAATGTTTGTCATCTTCGGTGGAAAGTGATTTTTCTGGAAGGATAAAGTTATTCTGTATAGGTTCACATATATTTTAAACGTCATAAAATCCAACGTACGGTATAATGCTTTATAAAAAGGAAGAAAAACTACATTTGATTCGCATCAAACTACAAGAATGGGACTCTTATCAAATGTTTTGAAAATATAATCGTTTTTTTTTAAATGCATCCATCTCAGTAGCAGTGTTTCTAGCTGTTTGTGTAGAACCTGGGAAAGCTTATATTTTATTCTTAGCTCCTGTGATGCTACACCAAATTGTTTCTAAATCTTATTTAGAACTGGCTGTTATCATCAATGTCTGAGTCATCTATAATACCTCCCACGTGCTCCTCGTCAGACAGCTCATTAAGAAAGCGTAAGATGTAGAGTACATTCGGTATTCTGATTATTTTTACAAAGTGAATCTAAGAAATCTTGAAAAAACACTTCCATAGATGTGTTCATTCATACCCTTGTCATTCTGTTACCCTGGTATTTTGCCACTTCGGCAATGAAGTTATAGTAACAAATGAAAAACCTGACATTTTCTATCACTCCGCCACTAACTAAAAACTTTTATCTGTATAAGGGTGCACATTAGCGTTGTGACCGCTTTGAAAGAACTGCTTCAAAGAACTACTTCTTTTGGCAACAGTTCGTACTTCATTCATTGTTCATTGAACAAATACTTCAATTGAAGTCGTTAGTTCATTTTAGCGTTCATTCATTTTAATAACTTCATTTCATTGAACAAATACTTCAATTGAAGGTGGCAGTTCAATTTAGCCTCCATTCATTTCATGAACTTCATTTCACTGAACCAACACTTCAATTGAAGGTGGTAGTTCATTTTAGCCTTCATTCATTTCATTAACTTCATTCCATTGAAAGAAGTACTTTTGAAGCAGTACCGATTTGAAGGCGATTCCGACCTGCAATTCCGTTTTTAGTAAATTTTGTTGATTTGCTAGCACTTTTTGGGGGAGGATTTTTTGTCGATTTGCTAGTACTTTTCGATTTCAAATCTCTACCGACTAGTGCTTTTTTTCGGAGGGTAAATTTTGTTGATTTGCTAGCACTTTTTGAGGGAGGATTTTTTGTCGATTTGCTAGTATTTTTCGATTTCAAATCTCTACCGACTAGTGCTTTTTTTTCGGAGAGGAATTTTTGTTGATTTGCTAGCACTTTTCGATTTGGGATCTCTGCCGACTAGTACTATCTTTTGACGAGTTCGACTACAATTGAAGTGTTCACCGCGACAGGTTCATTTCAAAGAACTAGCAGTTCCTGAAGCGTTCACAAAACTCTGAAGTTTTTCCCAACACTAAACAGGCGGATCAATCCTTCTTCTCTCAAATCTTATTTTTTCGCGAGTTCGACTTCAATTGAAGGGTTCATTTTAACCTTTTCTACGCGTCAAAAATAGTAATTACTTCTTTCACACGCGGGGCCCTTTTTCTTCAATCTAGTTTATGACTTTAAACAATACTAACACATGGAATAAATAAAATATTACGAAGATTCCATCACTTATGTCCCAAGTACATTTCCATGTGTAAATAAACACTCGAAACATCAATGGGACAGGATAAATCGTCGAAGTTTATTTACATACTGCGAGATATAGGCGACCATTTTTTTATATTTCAAGGTCGCATTAAAACATACCAAAGTAGAGCTCTTCAACTGTGGTGCGGATTTTGCGGCGCCATACTTGTAAAGGGTCTAAGATTAAAAAACTACACCTTAAATTTAATAAATATAGAGAAGGATTTATTGTTATTATTTCATTGTAAATAACACTTAATGTTTTTTTTTTTATCATGATAAATTTTGAAACAATCAATAATTTAATTTCACGATTCAAAAAATGTTCAAAAACATAAGTTCGGCGGTATCTTCAATTAGAAACCGGTATCAGGATTGATACCTGATGCGAAATAGCACTAATTATTTATTTATCATTAAGACCGCGACCCGACATTTCGGAATTCTGCAATAACACTTATTTAAAATGGATACGAATTCAAAAGTGCACAACTTCACATATGGTTAAAACGTCATTTTAAACACTTGATTATTTCTATAAAACAGCTTTTTTGAAATTAAAAATAGTATAAAACTTCGATAAAAAAAACAATATTTTTTACTAGTTTGTGTATGTTAGATGTTTTAACACAGAACCATACTTTTTTAATACAAGTCTCGGAAAAAAATATTGTGATAAGAAATTATAATAATTCACGTCCACAAAATGGTGAACAACAATCGATTGTCTGAGAGAATCTCCGCTTGAGAATCTTAGAAACACGCGCGTGCGCAATCGCGTCTGTAAAGAGCCGGGAAAAATTCAAACTGACTGAATTTACTCTTCAAGACGAGGGTTCCCTTCAAACCTTTGTATCATTGCTTGCGATACGTATTTAGGATAAATTTCACAAGATGTCAGTAGTGTTAAGATTTGTCATTTTTTAGAAGTATAAATTTTACCGTCTTCAAGAATGTTTCATAGAATTAACGCCAAAAACTGACATTAAAAAAATAATATTGTGTAATAAATTTCATTAGATGAATATTGAGGTTTCATAAGTAAAAAGCTGTATAGAATTAAATCTGCTTTATTCTTTTTTTTTAAATCCCATGTGGTGGTGGTGTTATCAGCATTCCCGGATAACCTGAAATTGAGTTTACTTTTGTGCACGATGTTGATGTTTTTTGTCCCTTTTCTTCTTGTACTTATAATATGAATGTCGATAACTTGTAGATATGTAGGATACTCACCATCACCAGGTCTCCACTGAGATTCACACATATTTTAGAATATATTATCTTTGTCAGAATTTAATGCTAATATATGGCATGTCGTCAGACGACGCCTTCATTTTGTAAATGAAAATAATAATTAGTTTTCCCAGATGCAGAAATAAAGTAGAGACGATCATAGTGCACTTGAAATAGGTAGAGGCAATTCAGCACTGCCCCATGGCGCCAAATCTTCACTGATAAGACTGAAAGAAATAACCTAAAAGGGATTATCAATTTCCTGCAGGTATTAATATTTTAGGAAAATACTCACCATGTTCCCACCAAGTGAACAATTAATTGAAATCAGGACACAGGTACAAATCATTGTTGAGTAGGACGGGGAAATTCAAATTGGTAACTTTTAATACACAATTCTTAATGGCCTGTCATTATGTGGAAAGGGGATGTTAGGATGGAAGAGCGCCATTAGAAAAGGGATTGGTCACGAATATATGAAAAAGTAAAAGCCTTCCACACCGTATCAAGATTTATTATTAATATAAATCCTTCATACACGGCATGTTAGGTCTGTTTTGTGAGGAGCATTCACTTGTCTTCGGGCTTGGAGAACACCAGGGTGTAGCCGCATTTGCCGCAGTAGTGACGGTCCTCCATGGCGGCCATGAATACTCCAGCACCACAGCGTTCCTCAGGGCACTCGCGGCGCAGGCGGTGAATCTTTCCATTCTCATCGACCTTGGGGAAAAATATATACGTAAGATACTATAATATAGAATTAAATCGTAGTGAGGAATAGGATCAAAAATTAATTATCCCAGCAACAAATTACATAGTCCTTTCAACCCCTCCCACGTGAACTTTGGTATCTTCAAAAACCCAATTAGAAGATTCTTTTGATTACTGTAAATCCAAATTTTAAGCAAATATTTTCAAATAAATCTCACCTTATAGTATTTCAATACAGCTAGCTTGACCTTCTTCTTCTTGTGCTTGATCTTTTTGGGTGTGGAGTAATTCTTCTTCTTCCTTTTCTTGGCACCACCACGAAGCCTCAGCACCAGGTGGAGGGTGGACTCCTTCTGGATGTTGTAATCCGAAAGAGTCCTGCCATCTTCAAGCTGTTTACCAGCGAAGATCAGCCTCTGCTGATCTGGTGGGATTCCCTCCTTATCTTGGATCTTGGCCTTGACATGTTCAATAGTGTCAGAAGGCTCTACCTCGAGGGTGATAGTCTTGCCCGTGAGGGTCTTCACGAAGATCTGCATGATGAACGCTGTATGCTACTCCGATCTAGAGGGGAAAGACTTCAATTAGATAATTGCAAACAATAAGCACAGGTCATAATATAAATAATTAAGCACAATTAACATACCAATGGTAGAGTGTAAAAAAATATTTTAAATGTGCAATTTTTATCATACAGTGTCATGAGCATATTTCCTATTTTGGGTGCATTATATTATTTTAGAAGATAAAGAAAAAATAACAGATTTGGAATGAAGATCACCTTTATTCAACTTAATAATATAAAAATAGGTACAAGGGGCTTAAGAACTTAAACTAAGAGAACTGCATTAATACATCCATCATTTTCAGGGTTGTTGGTGACCTGTGCGTATTTTCCCCAAATGACTTTACCGGATTGTGTGACCAAACCAAGTTCTGAGATATTAACTTCAATGACTGTTCCCTTAGTGATGACTCCGAGACTGGTGAACATGGGGGAGCTGGGATTCTTCTTCACTCCGATGATAGGCAGACAGAAGGTAGCCTTTAATTCTGGGTGGGTGACGTGTGCCTTCTTGAATCTGAGGGCCATGGGGCGGATAAAACGCTCAAACTTCGGGGGCTTCCTAGTGAACCCTTCACCAACGAACGTAACCTTGGTGACCATACGTTTCCACGCCTTTCTTCTAGTCTTTCCGGAACTAAGCACTTTGAAAACTTCAGCGTCTGATTGAGCTCGTACTTTGGGAATAGGTACATCCCATTTTCCAGCTTTTTCCTTTCTTTTTTGTTTTATCATGTTGGAAAGGACTTTGGCTCTAGATTGAATATCTCTGTCGAGGAGGTAAACTGGAACAGCGCCATCGGAGACCTTTTCAGCCTTTTGTTTGACTTTCTTCTCTTCGTGAGCCTTGATCTTCTTCTTCATCTGTATCTTTTCATTTCTTCTTTCTTTGTTGAACAGTTTAGCCTTGATTCCTCTCAATTTCCTGGCCTTCTCTGCCCTTTTGTGAGGCTCACGAGCCTCCTTCTTCCTTTTACGTTCTTCATAATCGAGCCTCCGCCCGAAGAGCTTCTGGTGGCGCTCGATATACTCGTTCTGTGGCATGTTGATGGATTAGGCCTGCAAAAATAGTTCACTAATTATAATTACTTAGTCGCTGGATTGGTGATTCGTAGCCCGAGATCATTTCAGAAGTTGCGAGTCGAGGCTTCACCAGTCTGTTGGATATTAACTCCTAGATTGATGAAGACTGTTGACATCTCCCCGAAGATGACTGGGTTTGGAGGTTAATGACAATATTCATTGAATTTAAAAAAATCAAATATAACGAACAACACACTTACCGATTGGTATGTCAACTAATTAATCCGCAGCTCGCAACCTGAAAAGCCTCGAACCGAAATGGATCCTAGTTAGTTAAGTTCTAAACACAAGCATTTGACGTCCGACCACGAGGTGGACGCGGCATGTCAAAATATGCCACAATCGGTGAAAAGCTTACACGATTTTTCGTAAAATGTTTAATAATAACCAAACAAAACAGTATTCGTATAATATCTCAGAACATAAGCATGAAAAATTAAGTAAAATCAATTATTTTAAAGAACTATCGAAAACACTCACCTAGTCAACATCCACGCAGTGAAAAAAGAAAGGATGCGGAAATTGCGTTCACGAACTAACTTCTTCCATAGACTAAAACCAGTTTTTAAGAAAAAAGAAAAACTGGCTCAACATAAATTTGTCGTACTTACCCAAGTTTCTTAAAAATGGGTTGAATGTTAATTCTTTCTGCAAATAATTAAGTTATTCCAAAAAAAAAAACAGTCACTGTATTTAGTGTTGAAATCATTTTCACGGTTTTGGTGTACTTCAAATAATAGGAACCAACCCCTAACTAATGCGTAAAATTGTTTGTTGTAACTATATATATATAAATACATATGTTTGTCTGGTTAAACCTATTAAGTAAATATGGGCTGATTTATCCTCGATAGTAAATTAATTCAGTCTGATTCTCCTGGTTAGGTGAATTGATTTGATCAAATTCGTTGTTTGATTTGACAGTGAATTTTGTTTTACAAATGTAATACTCACATTTTACGAACACAAAAAAAAAACAAAATTGTAATTTTTTTCATTATAATTGCGCTAGTGTTGAAAATCATATGTTTATTACAATATATTTTTTTTATAACTATAATAATCATTCAAAAAGACCCGGCCCGCGGACCATTTTTTAATGTTTTGATTGATTTAAAAAAAGCAACCGTTTTTTCAAAACGATATATCATTATTTATTAGTAATAATGTAATGGGTACTACATTTTCTCGCTGGCCGTAGGTTGTCTATAACTTTATTTGACAACGATAACCAGATTCTTCTTGATGGCTATTGGCTGCACATAGTGCATAGAAATGCAAATTTGCATAGTTTGACAAAGTTGTATAGAAAAGTCGTGAATTATTTTCTGTTTACTGTCAATGTTATTCGGCCGATAGTGAAGTCAAATCATTTTTATGGTAAGAAATCTGTTTTATTATCAGAATTATGTTTCAATCATAAATATTAGTTAATTAAAATGAGCATACGTGTGAATTGTCAATCTTTTAGGTTATCCTCAAGAATAATACCATCTCTGAGACTTCAGCATCTCATAATATGCCGTATTGGTACTATGACAAGAAAGATCTTCTAAATACCCCGTCGTATCTCCATGGCATCGACAGTGAGACCGAGAATCGGTATAGGAAGGAAGGTGCACGGTTTATTATCGACACTGGGACTAAAATGGATCTGGGATACAATACAATGGCAACCGGAGTTGTGTACTTTCACAGGTTCTACATGTTCCATTCCTTCCGCACATTCCCGAGGTACGTGACGGCGTGTTGTTGCTTATTCTTGGCAGGTAAAGTTGAGGAAACGCCCAAGAAATGCAAGGACATTATAAAACAAGCCAAATTGTTGCTTACGGATCCCAAATTCACAACGTTTGGAGAAGATCCCAAAGAAGAAGTCATGACTTTAGAAAGAATCCTGCTGCAAACAATCAAGTTTGATTTACAAGTAGAACATCCTTATAGCTACCTTTTAAAGTATGCCAAATGTTTGAAGGGGGACAAAGCAAAGCTGCAAAAGATGGTACAGATGGCTTGGACGTTTGTTAATGATAGGTATATAAAATTTTAGTATTCAACTAATCCCTGTTACCATTTATATCTACTTTGTTTCTAAATTATTCGTGACTACTTGCGGATAGTGTTTACAAAGTGACTCACTTTCAAAAGTGTTACCTTACCCGTTGCAAAAAATTCCGTACAGGGTGAAAATCGAATACCTTAGCAAAGATCTTTTTGGAAACATGCAAATAATTATGTAATTCAATTTAATTTGTATTTATTTATTAGTTTATGTACAACTCTGGCGCTGCAATGGGAGCCGGAGGTGATAGCCGTAGCGTTGATGTTTTTGGCGGGGAAGCTGAGCAAGTTCGAGGTGGTGGATTGGAACGGCCGGCTACCTAAACACACGGCCTGGTGGGACATGTTCGTGGAAGACATCACCACTGAGTTGCTGGAGGATATTTGTCATCAGGTTTGTTGTCTTAATTTTATCAAATTGCATGATTTTTTTTATTACTTACAAATCTATATTTGCAACATTATGTTGCAGGAAGTGGAATAGTAATTCAAAATATAATTTTACATAATGAGACTAATTTATCTATCTATCGGTGTAGTATATAGTAAAACCTGCACATAAGGTTCCCACGTGAAAAACTGCATAATTTGGAACCCAACGTACATAATATAAGGTCTTCCCATATTAGTTATTTTTCTGGTACCTTGAAAACCGTTTAATATTATTTTTTGTTGTTTTATTACATGCAAAACAAGGTTGTTTAAATATTTAGAGCATTTTTTAGCAATTAAAATTACCCTTTACTTTACAAAAATTGTTTTTGTTTTAGAAGAGGCCCATTTTGATCTTGCTTCTTATGGAGTTTATAAGAGAGTTTCACTTTATTAATCGATTCTCTTTCTATTACTATTGCATCTACTTATTGCTTTTTGTTTTCAACTATCAAACTGGGACATTCTTGCATAAAAAAACATTATAATACTCATTCGTACTGGCGATTTTCTTACTTCTAGGTACTAGACCTATACTCACCGCAATCCTCACAAGCCGGAGGGGATAGTCCGCCTCTTCCTCCATTTGCCACGAGGGATGGACCGAGGATAGAGAAGAAGAACTCAGTCTCGCCACCCCAATCCATCTCACCCTCCAACCCCTCTATAACGTCCAAACCTATAAATGTCAATACACCAATTAAGAATGGACCAGATATGAAAATTGACACACACATCCAACCAATCAAAACAATCATCGGTGTAGATCCAATGCGGTTTCAGTACCCTGCTAATTATGGTTCAATTCCTTCATATCCATCAGTTTTCCCCCCCCCTTCCATGGCTCCTGTGACAAACATGCCCCCCGTGGTCCCCCTGTCCCGACCACCCCTTGTCTTCAATGAGCCCCCTCCCCACTTCCCCCCCGCGGTTGTCACGGTGCCCCCGCCCAACTACTACCCCCCACCGCAGCCCCCCAGGCCGTACTTCCCCCCACCAACGTAGTGATAGTACCTAAGCCTTGTCAATAATAATGAATTTGTCTATTTTTACTTGTATATATCTATAAAAAAAACAATATTCATCTCTGAATAAAGCATTTACTAACCGTATCAAATTTTTTAATTGCATACTCCCAATTCATAGTTTCAAAACAACCAATATTTCCTAAATTGTTACTTTCCTTAATATCCCAACACTTGAATTGGTTGACAAGTAGTGTACGACTTTACAATCTTAACAAAATATGTAATTGTTATTTGTCATAGGATGCAAAACACATTTGAAAGAGAATTCTTCTGAAGGGTTTTGTAATACGTTTTTTATTATTTAGTTACACTTGGGTAATATATTGATATGATATATTTGAACTACGTGCAAACATGCATAATATAATAATGTACCATAATATGTATCAAATATAAATATTCAACAAGTTTTCAATATAATCACACAGTCTGGGATCACAATATGTTTAGGGTAGTGCTGGGTGTCCGATATATGTCAGAGCAATAATTCCATATTACAATTGGTAGATTACAATTAGGAAGTATGACAAAAGGTCAGAGTAGTAAAGGACAGTGCCTTTATTATAAAATCTTCTCACAAACAAAACAATGAAAACCTTGAAATACTGGACATGGATATTCAGCCTAGAACAGGGGTGCGGAAAACAAGTTGATTTCTACATAACATTTGTAAAATATGATTTGTCTCTTATATGTCAAGACTTAAAAGATTATTTCAATAATAATATTAAATAGTATACTTGTGATGCTTTTTTTGTCATAAAACTTGGTTTAAGTAGTATAAAACATTAATATAATATTACATGTTTTGGGGTAACACACAAAAGATATGATTTATAATGTCAACGCCAATCCATCATTACGTAAATCATATTTGACCACTTTACAGGAGACTGAAAACCGGCTGCGATTTTATTCAAATGTAGGACATTTGAGATGCACCGGTGAAACTCTTTTCGCTGTAGCACAATTCCCTTACATTGAAAAAAATCTATTTTAATTCTACTGATATATAGGTTTATTGTTGTGGTCCAAAGGCATTTCGAGATGGTGGTTTGTCGTCGACGATAAACATTTTAAAACAAAATATTAATTACATTATTGCTGATTCATTCATCATTTGACTTTCGTTTGTGATGTAATAAATGAATTTGCTAGCAACATAGATACATTTTTAGGTTGTGATTTTTTTAATGTGACAAAACTTTATTTATGTTATATATTTCTCCCAGGTAGAATTTGCAAAATACGTTAAATGAATTAAAACAATAAAATAAGTGTTACACTAACAATATAGCATACAAATCAGATCCAATTTTTAAAACATTAGGTATACGAAATACACAACTCAATAATATTCAATAAAATGCGCTATAACAATAATTAAGAAAAATAAGTAAGAAGTTCATGCGTAATATGTATTGGTAAAATGCTCTTTAAAACACAACAGCTTTCACCAACAAACATTGATTAAATGCTAAGTTAAGTCAAAAAGTTACTGTTAGCAAAAGACAGCAAAAAGATACTTAATTTCATTACAATATTTTTTGAATATCTTGCCCAAGTCAAATATTAAAGTAATAAATTTAAAAAAAAACTATTGTATTTATCATGAATATACGTTTTATTTAACATCCTGGAATACATAAAGCAATATTGTTAACTATATTACTATGAAGTATGATTTTGACTATTTTTATCAATGTGGCGCTAATACACAAACTATGCTGATGGCAGTCAACACTTTAGGGAGGGTAGCGTATGTAAATAGATGACTTAAGTTTTTTATGTGCCACTGAGCGAAAATTACACTCAATCGCCTTGTTGACACCGATACTGTTCATTTGCACCAAGTTTTGACATAGCAGTCCCTTAGTTTTATTGGAGAAAGCGGCAGTGATAGTTATCTATATCAAAAATCCTCTTAGAAATACAAACATAGGTTTATAGAATTAGTCTTTAAAAATGTACGTAAGAAATAAAAACACAATATAGCAACCATTAAAAATGTGTATATAATACTGAAGAAATTAAATAATTTACACTGTAAACTTAAAGGTACAATACCTAACTGAAAAAATTCAAAACTAAATGATTAATTTAAAATGACTTAGAATTCTCTACTTTAAGAATATTTTTGCTACTTTATACTTCACTGAGAAAAGAATACCAAAATTAAAAATAATTAAATCTATTGCTTAGTAAAAAATATATAAAAATGGTAGTACATAAATTTCATCAAAAGCCCTAGTTTTTTTTTAAAGTTTATACATTTATGGTGTGTCTGAGTTTTCATAACACCATGAGTATAATTAAAATAGAATTTATTTAAAAAGTTTAATAAATTTCTGGCACATTGAAATCGAGATGTTAGTTATTTCACTAACAAAGAAATTTTAACATACTAATAGACATCTAGCGCTCTGGGTTAGTGTAAAATACATTTTATGGTAATATTTTAAATAAGGCCTCATATTTTGATTCAACACTATTCTCTTAAGATTTAAAAAATGGGCTATTTATCTCTTCTTGATAAGGCAACACTGAAGGCGTTCTTGTCAATACATATTTTAAAAACCCCTGTTGAAAAGCAAATAATTAATGATCAGAAATTTATAGTGTGAAGATGTATATGGAACTATGTATTGGAAAATTGATGACACAAATATGATGGTTATGATGAAAATGGTATTGATCTGTCGGAATCAAATAAATGGAATATTCTCAAAAAAAGTGATTAGAAAATTAAATAGGGAGTAAATAGTTTAAATTAATCTTTGTATAAATCAAATTTGTGCATTTTACATTTGTCAATATGTATTGGATAGGTACCTAAAAAAAAAAACATATTAATTAGAGAAACACTTTTGTATAGTAAAATATGTATGTAGATAAATGCAGAAATCTTTGATAATTAAAACAATATTTCCTCACAGAATTTGTACACACCATAAATCTTAACCGGGGAATATAGAATAAAGTTTTATAGTTGTAAATAATATCAAGGATTGAATATTTACAATATTAAATCTTGAGGTGAGAAAAAAAAAAGAATTGAGTATCTGATATCACTTAAAGACGAATTTGCGTGTTTAGTGACTAGAGTTTGATAGCAAGGTTGTTATAATAATAATTAGTATTGTAATGTATGATTTTGAGATTGAATAATACATTTTGTATTCAAATACATAGGAACAGATTTAATAATAGAACTCATATCAACTAAGTATGTTTTTAGATACAATATTTAATTACAGCTTGACACACTTAATTTTACAGTCTGATGTTGCTTGTGTACATTTTGTGGCTACAAAAATCTATTTTATTTTGTTAGTTAGTTCCTACCATGGCTGCTTGCAAAATTAACTGTGTCAAGTTGTATCTAATTGTAAACAGGGTTTAAAACACTGCCCGAAATTACGATGCATATCTTTTCATAGAAGTTTTAAGAATTATGTAGTAAGAAAGATCGGTTAATGGCACTCGTATATATATTTTTAATACACATTATTTTATCCTCATTATGCAAAACCACTTACATAATAGCTCAAGGTCAGTGGAAGTTAGTGATTCTTTGCATAACAAGGGCGATTTAATTAGTTACTAATCTAAGTTCAAGTTGAAGGAAGACCCAACACTCGTGCAACACGGGATTCTCTCATTCTCATTACATGACTCGTAATGAACTAAGAAACAACAGCCGTTAGAAAATAATTATTCACAAACATACCAAAACACTGCTGAGTTTATTAAAAAACTGGCACGATGGCTAAATTTATAATAACATGCAAGAAAAAAGTTCTCAATTACATAAAATATATTTTTTTTAGTTTGAGATATGTTAATTTTATAATCATATAATTTGAGTGATGATATATTTTTCAGTTGAGATCAAACTGATATTAAACTATGTTTTACCTATATGAAAATACAGTTGTGGTTTAGTATTAAAATGAAAGAATAACCAAGTTTTTCACAACCAACAAACTTTTTGTTTGAGTTGCAAACGGTCATACAAAATATGCAATAGTTTCAAATGCTCACACTAATGATACGCATGATGTTTATAATTATTCACAGCAGATGTAATTACTGCATTTTGAATAGGAGACCCGGAGAAGGAAAATCAATTAAACAAAAACATTTTTTTTATTTCTCCCCACTCTATGCACCTTTTGAACAAATAAAATGCAGTCAACTATATTACAGATCTGATAAAATAAATACTTGATAGAATACCCTTATTTTTATGTAGGTTGATATCTAAACTAATTAACTCTGATGATGAGATAACGAATGCTATTGAAAAATGAATGTTGTTGTAGTGTGAATTCTCCTATTTCTCTAACATGCTTTATTCAGTTATTTGATTAGTCCCTGCAGAATACAAAGTATTTTCATAATGACCCTAAAATATAAATTCAATTTGAGTTTTTCTATAAAATCGTCCAAGATTCAAGAAGCATGTTCAGTCAGCTACAAAAGTATATGAATATTCATATACTGTGTTATTATAGAAAGTGCAAAAACTTGTGGTACAATAGAAAAATGTAATCAGCAGCACACATGAAACCCAAATAAACATAAGTTTTTTATTTGAGCAATTTTACTTCAAATAAATAAAAAGCTTAAAAAAAAAAGAAACTATTGGGAGCCTGGTCTATGCTTTGATGCATTTTAAAAGACAATAAACAGCTGATAGCAACCCCACAGTGACTGAATATTTTGAATTTGACCAAAAAAAATCCAATTTCAGTCTTGATTTAATCGAAAACGAAAAATACCACAAAATCGACTCTAGATGTGATGTAGGTTTGCCAGATTCCTGCTTGTACCACAAATTTCCGGACACCGTGTATAATATGGGTTCAGTGGTCAAGCCAAATTTTTGCAAGGGACTGTAGAATAGATCACAAGTAACAATAATAGATTCAAACACATAATAATAATAAGCAAATAAGCAGATTTAGATCAATCTTGTCTGTTTAAGATAGTAAATGAGAAGAGCATGTATAAATCTGTACTGGTGAACATTCTGTATGAGATTGGCTCGCTGTTGGTGCAGTTGACTCACTACACGTTGAATGTCCACTTCCTGAAACAAGTAAAAAAAAACACATTTGAAATGTATGTACCTCTGGACTGTACCAAAACATAATATAACTGTAATGCAACCTCCTCATAGCGCCTCTTGATTGGGCAGTGTTGTGAGGAGGTTTAGGAAGAGCCATTGTTACAAGCCATTTTATAAAATAATTAGTTGTAGAAACGACTCATTCTGATGTTGCTGACATAATACTAATTTTTGTAATCCTTTTGAAATGTCTAAAAAAAACTTTAGAAAGCATGTAATCTGAATTTATCTAACAGTAGTAATCAAAAATACTTACAAAACCTCCGCAGCTAGCTCACTCGGAGAGTTCTAATCGTGTTTTCAGTTCGTTTTAGGCGGACTAGAGAAAACCCGTTTATTTAGAACAATGGAATTACATACACAAATAATACAGTAAGGAAAATATAGAAATAAAACTAGTTCTCTTTTGCTTTTAAAATGACTTTCCGTAGAAAATTTATATTTGTACAATTGATTCTACGCTCTAGGAAAAGCTTATAACCTTCTTTGTGGACTCAGTTAGAATTTGCATTACTGAATTTAGTGTTATTGTATCAAAAATAGATTAACATAAGACTCGAAACGAAATTATAAAACATGAACGATACCCCTGGCCTATAATACGTGGCCTTCTGGATACGCTGGATATGCGACATCTGCAATTCGGAGAGGAAACGATCAAGACACTCGATCTGCAAGCTCGTCCACCCGGCAGGAAGCGGTAATAATCACTGAATTGATTACTTAACTAAGATTGAGTTTATATTGAAATATACTTTCAGAGATTATGTACACAAATGATTTGAATCCAAATTTCAACACTGAAATTAGCAGGTCAGACACGACCTTATCGCTCGATGCTCTCCTCCAGAAGAAGAAGGCCCTGGCCTCTCCCGAGATTATCGGTGGTCCCCGTATGTGATAAGGACCGCCTTTGAGACATTACCAAAGTTGCCAGTAGACGTAAAGAAAATAAAAATTGGGTAATCACCGTAAGAATTATCGGGGTTAAAAGTTTACAATCACGAAAATATTGTTTTATAACACTACATATGTCCCATAGCCTTTATAAGGCTAAATCTAAATTTATTTTGGGCTCAAATTGTGATCAGCTGACAAACATGCGGCTCACAATTTGATAAAAAGTTGAAACGAGTCAAAAACCGGCGTTTAACGAGGACTGTTCAAATGTCAAAAAATGCAAAATTGCACGATGAATTGTGGCGATTTCAAATGAAATGAAAGTTTGAAACAACCTAACCTTAATATCTACCTCTTTATAGTTTGGGATATTTAACAGAAACAGAGTCACCTACCTGGTTGTGCTCCAATGTATACAGCAGCAGGTCAGCTGTTATGGTCACCCCTGTTCTGCCCACCCCCTGGGAGCAGCTCACCAGAAGAGGGGGGTTAGCATTGTGCACTGGGGCCATTTCTAAAGCACAGTGTTGCCTTACAGCAGAGAGTTCTTCCAGAAAGCCTATTCAATAATGATACATACTGTTATTTGGGGTAAATACTTATGAAAAATGGGTACACATAATAATATATACATTGACCTATGTCAAAATAAATAAATTTTTTAACCATTGGAGAAAAAAGTGATAAATTTTCAGCTTTTTTACAGATTTTCAGATGTTTGAGAATTACAATAAATAGAAAAGTGTTGTTTGATATCAGCAAAGTCTTTGCCTTTAATCATTTCCTTAAAAATACATATTTACATACATAAAGCAATATTGTGTGGACTTATAAATCTCCAGGGATTAAAATTTTTATATCTTTACATGAAAATACTTTGTATTTTGTTCCAGAAATGTACACGTGAAACTCTATTTTCAAGTTTTCTAAGGGACCGGAACAAAAAAATAAATATACATATACCTATTTAAGTATGTTTTACAAAATGGGTTTTGCATAAAGGTATTATGATGTTTTCACAGAAAAACATAGACAAGAGGAAATAAAAGTCGAACTCTTTATAAAATTGCATTCTTCTTTCAATATTGCATCTCTCCTTGGTCTTATTTTCATATCAATTTTTAAATTGCTTAAAAATATATTGAATTGGCAAAGAATATCCCTGAAGTAAAATACAATTGAAAAACAGATAATAATAAATATAATATACAATTAATTATAAGTAGAAAGTACACACTAACGAACCTAAGAAATGCTCAGTGGAAACTGGCGTTGCCATATTGTCCGGCCACTCTGTGTATTGCATGTGCCACACTGTCCTGGTCTGACCGATAGAGCCTGATTGTGTGATGGGCTTCCCATTGCTGACTCTCAAGCGGGTGGTCACCACGTACCCAGATGACTGGCTGGATTCCACAAACACTTGGTACTGGAAAGATGAGTTTTATACTAGTACGACATTGAGAGATTATAAACAAATTAACAGATTAAAAATACCTCATAGCTTCTCTACAATCTCTATAAAATATTTATACATATGAATCATTAAAAAAATATGTTAAAGGCGGCTTTCATCAATTGAAACTAAGCAAATACTAAGAAGAGTCAAAATTTTGTGGAGCCTAAGAGAAGGATTACTAATTTCCATTTCACCAACATATATTGATAGGATTCTGCATCAGAAATGTTTCATCTCCACAAGCCTAACACACTGTAAGAGTGAGATCATAAAAATCTTCCACCTGTTGAATTTTGCAGGCTCATTTTTTTCATATGTAATATTAACTACTTGAGGCTGACCACGTGCATTTAATATGTGTACATGTCAAAAATGCAATTACAAACAAACGGTACATATACATACTTCGGGTCAGCTCGGTTTTAGGACTGAGGTGCATAACCTAACCTTATTCTTGGACCTCTTTTCTGGGGTGGCGGGTCGGCTTTTGCTTTAATAAATAATAATAACTCCTCCAAATTGTACATTAAGAGTGACACTTGCTTAAACGCAGACTAGTTAGTTTGCTTTAATTTCCAGTCGGAGATGTATTTTTCCATGACAGTTAGTTCAGCAATAAGGTCACTTTTAGCGGAGTCAAGAGATTTAACTGGACTGTTATAACAATGTCATTTGCACAAATAAATTTTCCCCCCTTGGTTTCTGGAAGGTCTGCTATAAACAAATCAAAGAGGGAGGACGCAAGTATCGATCCCTGTGTCAGTCCATTTTCTACTTTATAAGTCCTACTTTCCTGAGCTCCTTTGTGGACATTCAGGGTGCGATCTGTAATTATGGATTCGACAATTTGAACCATTTTTACACAAATCATAAAGGTTTAAAAGTAGGACATCAGACAGTGTCATATGCTGCTGTTAAGACAATAAAAGCGGTTTTCAGTTTCCTTTGGAAACCTGCCACCATTGGCTTGTAAGTCCAAACACTTGGTCACAGCAGCTGTGTCTCGGCCAGCCTAACCTGCTTATTTACAGGGGATAACCTTTTCTAGTTTTGGTGTGACTCAATGCAATAGTAGTCTTTCTAGGAGTTTGTACCTCGTGCTGAGCAAAAACTTGGGTCTATAGCCTTTTGGGTCCTTTGAAGGTTTGGCCCGATGTCCGGTGTGCTTCAAGAAGTGGGGAAGGATGCCGTCAGTCGCCTGGTTTTTCAGCTTCAGTTGAACACAGCGCAAATTCTATTTCTTCAAAAGATACTGGCCCCGTGGTGCTCGGGCTTTATTTAAGTACCTCTTTATTGAAGAAAAGTAGCATAACAGTCACATGTCACTTTGCTAAATACCACAACATATAAATAATCGTTTATAGTGGAGTCTTTTGAAAGAATCAAATTAGCTATCACATTTCATGTCTTAATGCATGACTTAACATATTATCTTCCTAAAAAAACAACATCCCTGTACTACGGTTTCTGAAATACGTGTTATTAGCATCGAGCGTGAACCTTCCAAGTAACATAATAAACTACCTGTCCATAGTCTCTCATCCTGCCGGGCTGCAGCTCGGGCAGATGGGACGGCGAGGTTGTGGGCGAGACGTGGGCTACGACGCGCGCGCCTGCCTCCCACGCCGCCTGCCACAGTGCGCAGCATGCCGCATTGCTCTGCACGCTCAGTGGCCCGCCCCCCACCGAGCTGGCCACGTAAAAACGCTGACTGCTTCCCACTGTGGCCTGATAGGAGAATAAAAGTGATCCCCCAATTATTGAAACAATATTAATACCATTCTAAGATGAATTAGAAAAACATAACCAGGCGTGTATGAATTTAACCATGGGTTATTAGAGAAATGAATCGAGGATAAATAGTGTTCTTTTCATACTTACATCATAAATTAAACATAACTATGAAAGTAAATCCATCAATGTGCTTGTATAGCAATGATTTCGAGAAAATATTTTTCAGATAGGGTATGCCTGAAGATCGATCATCAATTTGGTATCAAGAACATTAGAATTGAATATAATCTCGAATTATACAAATTCAATGTTTGTTAGCTGTCATATTTGCTGAAATATGACCCACTAAAATTATCTACCTAAAGCAGTGTTTACACTAAAAGGCTACCAGCCTTGTTACCAGATTGTTTTTCATTAGCAGAAATGGTTTTTGTGTGTAGTTTACAGTACACACCGCGTTTTACGGTCATACTGCGATTAACGAGTGATTCTATATCATTTTCTAAGAGAATTTTATTTTTTGACTTTTTACATTTAACCCTTTCGATGCAATATTTTATTATTTTATTTATTTATAATAGTATATATCTACATAGCTCCTCCCTATTTGATTCATGAATCTTATTCGGTTTAAAATAATTTGTTTTTTCTGACAACCAAGCTCACTGATAAATCTAATAATGCAAAAATTGAATACAAACCTAGTAATAATAATAATATTTGGATAATTTGTATAGCGCCGTTTTTGTGAAAAATCACCTTAAGGGCGCTGTACAAATCTTAATTTCTAGTTGTTTGTAATAGTATGTACATATACCCAAACTTAATTGGTTTTAAATATGTTATTTCTTACAGTGTTATTACTTTTATTTTACAACTTACTAAAATAAAAATAATATTTATTTTTTAAACTTCTGAAAATATTTCACCGAAAAATCATATAACCTCTCTAGTAGTAGACATTATGTAATATATATTTTTTTAAATCCACAAATTTCGCATAGGAAGGGTTAAATCAAAAAAGATAATGTAGAACATCTCCTAGAATATCATATAAATTTACCCTACAAAGTTTCATTAGCGTGTCTTCGACTGTACACATTGTATGTAATGTGCAATAAAA
The DNA here is from genome assembly GCA_022651775.1 of Drusus annulatus. Classification (NCBI taxonomy): domain Eukaryota; kingdom Metazoa; phylum Arthropoda; class Insecta; order Trichoptera; family Limnephilidae; genus Drusus; species Drusus annulatus. The sequence goes on from JAGWCC010000112.1 coordinate 2,145,838, forward strand.
AATTGATATTTTTTTTATTATGTACATAAATAAATACCGATCTTAATCCCAATCACATGAATAAAAAGTATACATTTAAAAACACATTTTTTCAAATAAAAATTCCCACACGTAAACAAAGCTTTAGTTTGAGAGTGGCTAAGATTAGTATAAAATGCGGCCGTCAGTTGAATTTCATTTCTACTGACCTTTATAAGTTTATAAATTAAAACTTTTGATTGAAAGAAAAAGAAGTTTAATTAAGATAAAAAATAAAAGGTAGTTATCACTTACGATGTTGAAATAAAACTTATGCTTAAGAGGTTTTTGTTGTTTAAGAAAATAAAAAAAATGGTCTAATTTAATCCACTTTTGATTTTGTCATTAAAAAATTTCACACATAAAAGGGTTTTTTTATAACAGAGTTCGACTGCACTAAGTTTTTACTTACTGTTATATGAGAGGCATTGATATATCCGTGTTTATTAGACTTGGTGGGTGTGAGCCGGACTCTGTTATCATCATAGGGCAGGTACTCCATGTTGCCAGCATTGAGGGCGGAGTGCTCTGGATACAGCGCCACGGTAATTTCCGTGTTCACATCCCGGCCTTTTGGTATTCGCTCAAACGCGAAGGATAACTGGGTGTCCGCCATTTTCCTCTCCAACAGTTGGCACTGAAAAATTATGAACACATTTGAATCAAAAATATTATTGATTTGTAAATTTGATTTTGCAGTGATTAAATTCTTAAACCATAATCTTTTAAATTCTATGGGAAGTAAGTGCAGGAATCTTGATAAAACTTGACCAATAGCGCGTCAAGCCGCTAAAGAAATTCGTAACAAATACATTAGGTTACGTTAATTACCATGGTTTCCTTTGATATACTAGGTGGAAGAGGCTGTGATTTGGGCAGAGCAGTGGACCACCGATGTTTGTCGAGGGCGTCTTTACTATTCTTTTCTTTCTTGGCTCTATCTCTTCCCAGGGTGGCACTCTTTATTTCACTCTTGCTGCTTTTACCAACAAAAATTCCCCATCTTCGGCGTTTCTTCTCTTTGCCCGGAATACTCTCGCTAGTTGTGGAAGATATGCCACTGGTCTCCGTATCGTAGGCACTACTTTGTTGGGTGGAATTAAAAAATGAAGAGGTGGGTCCTGTCATATCGAAACCACTGTGCACCGTGGATGTCATTGATATGTGAGAGACATCGTGTAAATTATCAGATAAACTTTTGGATTTGGTGAATGTTCCGGATGATTTAACTATTCCTAGTGGTTGATTGTCTTCGTGACTGTGTATTGTAATAGTGGTAATATTATTGCTATCCGATTGCTGGATCACGGGAACTTGAAAAGAACTCCTGCTGCTTATTGAGCCTTTAAGGGAGGCATTGCTGCCAACTTCCGCATTAGATATCGCTAAGGATTCTTTGGATATTGCCACGGAAAGCATAGAGTTAGTAATATCTTGCAAATCGGTTTTCGACGAAGTCTTATTATTTAAGATCACTTTGGTTTCATTAGCTACATAACTAACATTATTATTAGATTTAATAATTTGGGCATTAACATATAAACTATCGGGAGAGTATTTAACATTATTGAGCTGGACGTTTGGGTTGAAGGCTGCGGGGAATCCGCCTGTCACATTTATATTGCCCAGGGAAGGAACAAGGGGGCTTTGGTCACCACTTAATACTATAGATATGGGCTGGCTGACTTTCCTTTCCGCCACCTTGCTGACGTCAGGGGGGGAAGTCAAACTCTGCGCTCGGTCCCTGGCGGCAAGGTGTGTCGGGTCATTCTGCCACGGTAATGGCACGTTTTCGTAAATAGGTTCCTGGGAATCGCTGACGGGATTCAACTTTTGAGTCGGTAAAACCATATGGTTTCTGTATGGCACTTGAGTCGCAGGTACACAATATATAAGGTTGCCCCTTTCGTCGCGCAACTTCTGTATGTGATTCGGCAGAAGGTGAGGGGTTTCTATAATAATGTGTCTATTGGGTACATCCATGACCGACGCTAGATTCTCGTATGTTCCGTGTGCTGACGGCATCACTTTCTGATGTCCCTGGTAGCCTAAGATTTGCTGAGGGTTGCCTCCGTTTAGATGACTCATGTATTGCGTGCTTAGAAACCTCGAAGACACTAAATCTGGACTCGACCCAGATACGTGGGGACTTATATATCCTCTGTGATACCCGGCCAATCCAATACTCTGACTCGCCACTGCTAGATCTGGAGTTGAATTAGATGCCATTCCAGATGGATAGGGAGGAGGAGGCTTGTACACATTAAGATATTGTTGAGGCACTTCTGCTGGTAGTAGCCCCGCCGGGAAGGCAGGGGCGTAAGGGGTCTCCAGTGTGGTGGGACTTAACCCGTAAGCCGCAAGGTCCATGGGCGTATTGAGCGCTGCTGTGTGTCGGGTGACGTCAGGGTAGTGGACAGGCCGGTGAATCTCTGGCTGGGAGCCGTATACGGCGGGGTTGAGAGGGTTGGGGTGTGCGTGGCTGTGAGAGTGGTGACTGCCGTAGTGCACCGGAGGTCGTTGGCTGTATTTTTGCTGAATGGCCGTGTCATAATCGGGAGCTGCTCTATACGATGGCAGAAGTGCCCTGAAAATAAATTAGAACACATAAACATATAAATAATTTTACTAACAATGACGAGCTTTATACAAAAAAAGTCTATCTTGAAGAGTTAATACTTATAATTACTATTAGGTATTATTTTAAATAAAATTTAATTTCATAGGCGACAAAACTATGAAGAAAAAAATTAATTCAAAGATCGCCTATAATAAGTAATCTTCGACTAAGTATATTTCGACAAGGCGTATCAATCTAAAAAATAACCTTAAATTTTCCGCATTACCAATGATTCCTGGGTTATCAATCTTATTATATCTTATCAAAAAGAAAGGGCATTTTATCAGTCAAAAGATCGAATATGCATTGGCTTTTACCTTTTGCTGGCCTACATGGAGCAAATTTGTCTTGTATGTGTATTAGTGCAAATTTACAAAGTATTTTCAAGTGCTCGTTTTAAAACAAAACTCGACATGATGATGAGTTCTACAGTGTGACACAAAAACACCCAAGTAACAATAAAAAATAATTTAACATTTACCTCAGTTTGTCAATATCATTCTGCGATTGCAAATGTCCATTTGAGTTGGTCAGGTCTAGACACGAGGTTGAAAGAGCCCTCTGTCCCCCAGAAAGCTGGTGGGGCTCCATCAGTAGATCCTGTAGCAGGCCCTGGTGCGAGGATTCTATTTGCAGGCCCTGCTGAGAGCCCCCAAGTCTCCGAGGCCCCATTAGTTCTAGGTCCAGCAGGCCGGGGACACTGGCGGAACTGACCTTGTTGAGAGCTACACAGTCCAGGTCGTCACGACTGTCTGAGAGACCATCGTTCTGTTAGTAAACAAGGAAAATTATGAACAAAACAAGCACTCGCTGAAAATATCACTTTACACACTGAAATGTTTAAATAACACTGTCATTTTGTTTAACATATAAAATGGTTGCAACATGTTTAAATTAAATAAATATTTCATATTAATTATTGAAACACGGTGTTGGACTGTATGATTTACCGTCCTTATGTATGTAATGGGAATCTTTGGGTCTGAATAAAAAATAAATCATTTGGTCACTATGTGATAAAACTTGTTGAATGGCATAATATGAACATAGTAGTGCAAATACAGCACATTCCATTTTAAATGTGATTAATAAACATTTTATGAAAAAAAGGAGCTTTAGAGTGAAGAAAAACAAACTATTAAAATTAAAACATTTAGAAAAGGAGAGAAAACAATGACATAGATTTATTACTTTTAGCGTAATATCAATTATTTCAATCCAGCCTAAAAGCAGTATACATTTGTTATATAAACATGCTGTTCTCTGTATATCTGTAATTTTGCATGATTACATAGGAAAGATGTAGGTTAATTGTAGTTTGCCAACAACACGTTATGTATAACGTAAGGACTTTTATTTCAGATGACCATATTAATCTTCTTCTTGTACTCTATGGTGAAATCACAAAATCTGCCTATCCTCAGTATGATTTTTTTTTTAAATTCGGCCATCATGCGACATTTATTCAAGATAGACAATTTGACACAATACCAACCATTATGCGTACAAAACAAATGTGTAGTTTTTGTACAAAGGTATAAAGCAGGTTGCCTAGATTGGTGTGTCGGAAGATTGTTCAAATGTTTATTTCTTTTGACAATCACTGGGAGTTGCAACAAAACTCTGTACAAAGTCACAGGTGTAGAAATTTGCAAGCTGCTGAAGTGTACTCACTTCAGCAGCTTGCGCTCACCCCAGTGTTTTGTAGAGTTCTTGGACTTTTATGGAACAATTTTACTGGAATTTAAGACATTCAAAATTAAACTAAAAAGCACATCATAACTTATTAAATTACCAACACTCTATTTCTGTTTGGTTAACTTGATCATGTCATGCGTTCTTGTGATGACCCCGACTACTTCTTCTATCTACTTCTGTATCATATATCCTCTTGACAACTCTTTCCCCGTCCACCTACTAGACATGCCTAAATCATGTTATAATATATATTATTGTACAAACTTGGAATTTAGGTTGGGGTTGATGGTGTGTGGCCTGGTTGCTAGCAGAGTTTATGGCTTCCTGGTGCTTCATGTAGAAAGTGTGCTGCAAAACACACATTCTCCAAACGTATTTACCATCTTCTGCGGAAGCAAACACAAAAGAAGCACTTTCATTGGCATTCTGACATTCTATGCTGAATGTTCGCTTGTGGTTTATAACATTTGCTATGTCAGTCCACCTGAAATAAAATGAAAACTTAAGATACATAGAGATATTGCATATTTAAAATTTGACTGAGATAAAAAGAAAAGAGTTTAAAATACAAATTATAAATGATTTTTTTAATAATAGATGTTCAAGAAAGATATGGCACAATCAAGATAATTAAATACTTGAAGAGGGTCATATCGAGAGTTGAAATAAAAGATGAGTATGTATAAGCAAATGTTTTAATGTGGATGAAGTAAGGAGTTTATAGAGGGTAAAGGTGTGTGGTACACCATTTCCCTGCCCACTCTTGCAAGTGATGGTTAGTAAGTTTGTAGCTCTTATCAAATCAGTTGAACACAATTTTTTTGTTGCAATTGTTAGTGAATAAGGAAAATATATTTATAAGCAGGAAATTAAACACATGATATCTAAATAATAATTACTTTCCTTGGTGGCATATTCAACATAAACAAAGGGAAAAATAACACTGCAAAAACTTATAAAAATAATATTGTTTTGGAAGCTGAATTACCTATAGAATCTTGGTGTTTCGGTGTTTTCTGTGGCAACCATTATGCCAGTGAGTGAAATGGCTATCATGACTTCATTCTGTCTGGAGTGATCACGAGCTATAAAGGTCTCCTGACCATATCCACTCAGGAGTTGGCAAGAAAGTATATAGCCTTCTTCAGCTTGCGCCTGGAAAATGTATTTGATCACGCTTCAAACATACTTTTAAAATGGTACATAAAATTCATATAATCGTAGAATATTAAATAATATAGTATAATAATGTAATCGCAGAAAAAGTGTAGAGTTACAAATTGAGCAAGCATTATGTTTAAACATAATACAACTTTCCCTTCACTATATTTTATTGATATTTAAAATCGAAGACATTATAGTACAACCAAAAGCATTTAATCTTGCGGAAAATCAAAATATGTTAGATTGTTATTATAACATCAATAAAAAGGTAATAATATGAATCACTTCTTAGATGTTAAAAATGAATATAAAAGGAAAATTAGATTAACCTGAGAGACATTATGGAGGGCCTGGTGATGTTGTATGACAGCTGCCGTTAGACGTTCTAGCTGTCCCCCTTCCACGAGTTGGTTTCCGTCTATAATCTGTCCTCCCTCAATCATCTGTTTGGGAAACACCAGGAGGTTTTTAAGGTAATCCACAGTGTGTCTCTCGGTATCATGGTTGCCATATTCAGCTTGCCGGCTGTGCGAAGCCAAAACAACGGCCTGCTGACAATCACACACTATCCTTCCTTCGGTCAAGTCATTCTTCAGCTGTAAGAAGTAGTGGTATCTAGTCATCTCATCTGTTATGAGGCCAGTCCCCGATATAACGTAGTACATGACCCGCAAATAGAGTTGGTGAGACGAGGCGTGTTTGTCCAGCTGTCTCTTCAATGGCCTTTCTAAATCCACCCATTTTGGCTGCTGGCTCCTGGAGATGTACCGCAAGCCGAAGAACTCCGGTTGGTTGATGACCAGCTTCTGACAGACGTTTTCTAAACATTCTTGTCCGGTACTATCAGACCCGAGAGTGCATTCCACAACCACTCCATCCAGTAATTCTATACTAATCACAAACAAACTCTTTGACACGACGTTGTACTGTCTGTTTTTTTTAAGTTTTAATTTAAAAGGCATTTTACTTGATGACCAAGAAACTTGTTTACATTTTATTTCTAAAAAGCACCATTTAGTAGGCGGATGTGGTAAGTGACGGGAGTGAAATTTGATCTCCCCTCGCGACCTTTCACTTTCCCTTTTGCAAGGCACAACAACACGTGTTTATTTAAATACGTTTTTAAAATATTTAGAGAGTTTAACTTAAAAGTAAAAATTAAAATATAAACTAAATTATGACACATACTCGGGCTGCCATCTTTTTTTAAAAATAACAGAACCATAGATGAAATTATGAAAAACAAAACATTACAAGTTTTTGCGCCAACTTCTAAAAGGTCCCACTCACTGTTATTGTAAGCCTTTGTAAATAATTATTTTTTAACGACTACTATTCAAGACTACTCATCCACCAGTATAATATACTATATAATTATTTAGTTTAATTAGGTATGACTGTGGACATGGTAATTTAAGAAAGAATCTGAAGATTGTTCGGTGTTCATAAAATTGTGCAACTATCTATACAAAAATGTAATATAAATATGCAAGATTAACGATAATTGAAATAAGATATTTATGGAAAAAATGAGTTCAGTAAAACGCAGTCGGTTTTGGAATATTTTATTAATTCGTGTTATTAATGCATGAGCAAAAAAGGGATAATTTATAATCAGAAATATTTACAGATTTAATTATCATAAGGTAATGTGAATTTGGCATTATTAACACTCATGTTACAATGTGTAGCGATATAACAAATAAATAATTTTTGGTATGAAATAGTTCAATATTTAGATAATATTGTCATGAACTTTTTTATAACTTTACATACATATAATTTGTTTATTTTCCTTTAAATATCACCCGTTTCAAAAATGATGTTATATAAATAATTAAAATATTACGTTTCTTAATTTGTAACTTTATTTACAATTTGTTCAACCCGGAGAGCTTTTCAGTCACTCTTGTAATTTGCCATTGGATAATGTTCTTTATATTTTTCGAGGTGTTTTTCCATCGCTTTCATCTGTTTCCTAAAAAAAAAATACGTAAAAATATAAATCACAAAAAGTGTTTTAATTGTTTTATAACATTAATTGTAATATAAAAAATATTTTGGTATTGGATTGAAGACTATAACATTGATAGTTATTCTTATTTTTTTTTTAAATTACGTAAGTGTAACAAGAGATAATGTTGTGTATTCCACATTGCGAATTGCGAGAGTAGTAGGTACTTTTTTTATTTCCATGCGTAATCTAATTCGTGCATGAATCATAAATATTTCGAAAATTAATGATTTAATAATACCATTTTTTTTACTCTGTTCCACTATTTTTTTTTATTAAGACCTGACCGGTTTGATCTTATAACGGAAATGATGCCTAAAACCGGTCAGGTCATTAAAATGACGTTCCACCACGAATTAACAGTTTCAAAACTAGAGATTTAGAAAATTATTGTAAATATAGATTGACTTACTGAATATGATTTGGCATGTTGTAATAAACATCGGTAAACATTTCCCTCCAATTAGGTTTCAATTTCTTTTCAGCTTCCTTCATTGTATCAAGAACTTGTTTTTTTGAATCCGAGATCCAAGCGTTTTCCATATCCTGGTTCCACCAATATTTAGATTCCATGAATAGTCTGAGTTTTACTATTGGATTCTCCGTTGTATTCCATTTGGCCAAATCAGAAAGATCTCTGTAAGCGCTGCTGTCGTCGGATGTTGAGTGATGGCCAACTCTGAAATTGTTAACAATAAATAAAATAGTTTGTTGGAAACCTACTTAATATTTCTACTCAGATACGCTGGGTTTTCTAAATTGAATATATCTGGATCAACTAATTATTGGAAGAAAGACCTTTGAAATTCGTATGGTACCATGAACTCCCTTTTCAATCACATGCAAAAGGTAAACGCGTACAAAAATACATTCAACAATCACAAAAAGTGCCATCAATCAAATTCGAAGCAAAACAACTTTTTTTTTTTAAATTTAAAATCTTATTTTGATGGATTGTAAATATAAAAAAAGACGGTGTTGAACGATTATTAATTTTTACCTGTATGCCATCGCTTCAATGATAACTGGTTCATTATTTTTGATGGCATATTCTCTGGCCATTTTGGTAGCATTGTATACTGCAAATATGTCCGTTCCATCGACTCTGATGGTATGAATACCATAAGCTGGACCTCTTGCGGCTATTCCATCACCTTTATATTGTTCGTCTGACGATGTTGAAATGGCGTATCCATTGTTACGACTGAAATATTATGGAAAATTAGAAATGTAAGCGCTGACCTCAATTATTACTCTGGGCATGTAAAGCTTTTTGTGTGAGATGAAAAAAATCGCCGCGTTTAAAATTACCAGAAAAATATAACAGGGCAGTGCAATGTGGCGGCAAAATTAAATGCCGGGTGGGCATCCCCTTCGGAGGCACACCCCTCTCCGAAGTAACACATCACAACCTTCTGGTTGTTAGGAGTCAACTTGAAGGAGTAGGCAGAACCCACGGCTTGGGGAATCTGAGTTCCTGGAAACCAAATAAAATATATCATTCGAACAAAAATATTTTATTATTATTTCGATTTTTGTATAATTATCAAATCCACACAATAAGCCCAGAGAGAAATATTTCCCCTTGAGGTTTATGTCATCAAAATCAAAGATAATAATAAATCTTCGAGTAAAAATAAATCTTATAAAAATCGTAAAAAAAATAATGATTCTAAAAGAAGTTACATCAAATTACTGTAACTATTTGTACAGCACATGGAATTTTCACTAGTGAACTATTTTTTCACAAAATTTAAAAAAACCGCTTTCTCTATATAGTTCCCCTTCAAACACTACAAACAAAAATGGCATATTTCTGGCGCTTTTTCTCTAGCCCCGGCTAAACTCATTTCTTCTCCTATCTGTTCCTTCTAAAGTACAGTAGGTATTTAAATATATATAAATTACCGAGAGGACTCGAAATCGTTGAAATGTTGAACGCTTTGCTTCCATAGTGGACGGGCATCTGCTTTCCTTTCCCAGGGTCTTCGTGGGTACCGTAACACTGGTTCACCAAATAATTTAGAGACACTCCCCTCCAGATGAACACCCCACACTCTCTATACTGCGCGTAAATCAGGTCGTCGGGAGACAATGCTGCAGCACTTCCCACTTGTAAACCTTCTTCTCCATTATTCGTCATATAGAATGAAATTCGCCCCTGTCTGTAGAATAATAACCATAAAAACAGGCTACAGAGTGAATTTTTTCGTAAAAATGTAAATTATATTAAACTACCATTTATTATGGAAAACCAATATTGAGGTAGGTAGGAAGCTACTTGCTTTACCCACTTTATACTAGGGTTTTTTTTATCCAGTTAAAACCTTTTCCCTAAGAACTCACGTAATGTAAACTTACATTCAGTCAAGTAAATGAAACTATCAGATGGTGATGTAGTACTAATTCTTGGAAAATATAAAGGGTATTTGAAGGAGTCTTAGCAAGTTAGAGGATTACGAAAAAATCCATAAAATCAAAACAAAAAATCCTATTTTTATACATCCCATCCAAAAACCCGATAAAAGCCGTTTTTTTTTTAAATTTGTATGGCACTAAATTATATGCTTGTTTGTTATTTTAGGCTTTCCTTAACTACTAATATTATACATTGGTAATTATCATTATCATTTTTCACGCATCATATTGATTTATTTGTAACAACGTTCTAAACAATAAAACATTTTGAAATATATTTATTATGCAGTATCGTGTGTTATATTATGCGTAATGGTTGTATTTACATTTGATAAATTCATAATTTTATGTAAATAATTAATTTATTCAGAAGAGATATTGCTTAAGATGTTAAATGCATTATTGGTTGATAGCCCAGTGGGTAGGAAGCTCGGCTAGTAGCCTCAGAGTCTGACGGATTGAGTTAGAAAACTAACAGCTGGAACCAATTTCCTCCCTTTCCCGAACATAATATGTTTCTCGAACATAATGTTTGTTTCCCGAACATAAGTACGTAGGTAAGTACTATAATTCTTCATTAATTGATTATTGGAAAGCATTCACAGGATATATTTAATAAAATATACAATGTACCTAGCGGGTACGAAATTTACATAGACAGGGAGGTTAATCATGTAATATAGTTTTTGTAAATAAATAGGTAAAAAATCAAGGTATGCCACCTACCCTAAACTCACATGACGAGAGACTAAATAATAAAGTTATACAAACAATATTCAATAAACAATGATATTATGACCACAGTACTTATTGTAATGACGCTGCGGACGCTGTCCACTCTTTAAAAAGAGAAACTAAATATGTAATATCTCTACAATCACGAAGAATTATTGCAAAAGAAAATTTTATAGAAAATATAATATATTAACGATTCGGTTAGTAGCTGAATGAACAAACGCGTCGGATTCTCACCCGGGCGTCGTGAGTTCAATTCCTCTGCTAGCTAAGTCCTCCGTTATTGCACAAGCAACATTTTCCGCTGATTGTGATGGTAAAAGGAGGTTTTTTTTTAAATATTGTCAGGTTATTCGTAACCCGGAATGTTTGTGTTTCTTAAAAAAAAATGGTTTAAAAAAAAATAGAAACACCACTTGATGTTTTGAAAATATACAAGAATACATGCCATGTTCAAGATAAAAACATAATTACGTCACGGGTAAAATTTGCTGATAATGTGTAGATAATAATGAAAAAAGATTAAATTGTTTACCTCTGAGATTCGTACATGATTTTGTCCATCGTACTCAACAGAGTCATGTCTTTATACATTTTGGTCACTACTTCTTGGGACAAGCCCGGGTTCTCTTTGTTGCAAATCTCTCCCGTGTTAGAGAGGATGCTGTAAATTGGGATCGGATCATAATGTTTCGATTCCGTGAACGCCAGTTCGGTTGTGAAAGGAGCCTTACAACCTGGAAACACATTTTTAGGCTCCGCATTCACATACGGTTGTTCTGTATTGGGTTGCGAAGTTGTCGATAACGACTGAAAATAAACATATTCACATCATATTCATTGAAACCAGTTTAATTGATGAGTTTGTGTATTATATGTATATGATATATAATAGTCCTTACCACTACACTATTCTTAGATAAACACCGAGAAACCAATCGACCGCTTCGAAACAACGCCATTTTATGGATAGTTCACTCGATGCCTTATTTCAAACTAACTAAAATTCTGATATAGCACTACCACGGCTGCAAAGATAAGCATAATACATAAAACATTAACGTAGTATGTGAATTGTGACCTCCCGTGCCCCGAAGAACATTAAATATTCATAATACCATGATCAGAGTCGGCACAGGCAATATTTTCGACTTAATCATAGCAATCACAATAAAATCAAAAATATTGTAATTTATAATACAAACCTACCTACATTTTTTAAGGTGACCTTCGCCTTTAAAACATATGTGACATTTTTTGTGAGTTCACACTTGTACGTACGTGCGAGTATGAACTTTTACAATTTGAAACTGATGTTCATTGAAATTATCAAAAGAAATAAAAAAATCTTTTGTAATCTCTAACTACCTAATAAAGCACTTATCTATGATGTATTTTAGCAGATATTATTCTATTTTTGATATGGGTAGATTACTTGGAGGACATGGAGATGTACCTTTGCGAAACAGTGTGGTCAGTATTGTTGACTTTATACTGACTCCATAGAAAGAGACAAAGATATATTAAAGGATATCGGATAGATAGCCTATTAGTCACCACCCACATGGCATTCGGACATTTTTAATAAACATATTTGAACACATTAAACAAAACAATATCAACACCACTAAAATGATTTACAAAGTTTACATATTATCACACAAACACTAATAACAAAAAAATTGCCTAAATAATGATTGAAGCTTTTTGTTGATTTATGTCTTTATATCATTAAAAATGTGAAAATTCTAAAGTTCGGTTAAAAATATTTAAAACTATTGAAATACCTCTGAAAAGTGATGTTTTATAATATTTGTTTGGTCATATTTGAACATTCACGCATAGCACATATTATCATCATCATGTTTGATTTATTTGTATTACCACTGCAAGTTTTTTAATCAAGACATATTTAGGTATAACCTCAAAAACCGTTGACGTAAGTTATGCGACTAGGTGATGTGAAGTTATCGCGGACGGAGAACATCCGTACATACTTAGAAGTGCTGCGATATTGTGTGATGACTTTTCTTGTCTCTTTATCTCTCGTGGTATACGACGTAAAAACCAGGAAAAGTGATTTATCACAAATTTGTATAAGTTAGGTAAAAATATTAGCTATACCTCCTTATATTGTTAATCCAAGGTAAATTATATCAACTAATATATTTTTTAAACTATTAAAGAAACAAATATTTTAGGTACCTTTCTATTACTGTTCATAATTAATTGTGATAATTAATAATGACCAATGACCACAATATTATTAGGAACAAAATAATACAAATATTATTTTTCAGATTCAACCCTGCATATTTTTTTGTTATGAGTGCCTGTCAAATATTTTACGCGGTGTAAAGTGATAAGGAAGATAAAGTAATGATAAAATGTATGTTTTTCAAATAATTTCGGTGCTGGCTAAAATAATTAAAAATTATTTGTGTAGGAAGTAAAAAGAACTCGTCCATTTATACCAGTTATACTACCTATTAATGCTTTAGTGATTTTCAAAAGGTCAATTTTGTGAATAATCATCTCAATGGCACAAAATTTTAATCTAAAGGTTTTCTTTAAAATATAAAAACTTTTTTTTTTCTGTTCAAACTAAAATCATAAATTTCTCTACAGACTGATAAATGGAGATAAATTCCCGCTTAAATTTTAATATTTCAAATTGTAGAAATGACCAACCAGTGCTGCCATAGTTAAAAATAGGCTTTCGACGATAATTAGCGATTTTGTTATACTTCTGTATTTTCCTCAACTAAAATAAAATGCGTATAAGTTTTCATTTTTGATTAAATTTTTTAATTTTATTGGTTAACGGGGTAGTAGTGTTACTTTTGATCAACTCAACTAATCAATATGCCCGTGTGTGAAGTTTTTAACAGTAGATTAAAAAATAAATAATTAATTAACTAGGCTATATTTGAATCTCGTATAGCAATACTGATATTTTTTAGTTTTGATACTGGGTCGGTTCATCGGTTGTCAAAAAGTTTTTTCTTTTATCTGTGGAATTTGATTAAGTTCTGCGATTCTGTCAAGTTGATGCGAATGTTTGAATCAAACTAAATATTCTGATATGTTTTCCAAGGGATTATTTAAAACATGTCAAAAAAAATATTTCTCATTTTATACCCAGTATTCTGTGAAATTTCTTTGTTCAAGTTCTTCGCCTTCATTGAACGTAATTAGAAAGTTTTAATATATATTTGTTACTTTACATTTCGAAGATTGTGTTTTGATTCGCATATCTGGTATTTTTAGATAAAGAAGGAACCACTTGACCCCCTTGTCGATGCTTTCGGACGCCGGCATACATATCTTCGCATATCTCTGACGGAAAAATGTAATTTACGATGTAAGTAGGTATATAATTTAAGTAATAATAGTAAGTATTGTGGAAAGTTTTTTTTTTAAATATTATCGGACAATTTAGTTCACGATTTTTGCAAAATTTCAATACTAAATAAATACTATTTATGTCTACCTAATATAAAAATACCTTTGGACTAAAATTATATTCATCAAGGGGTTATAGAATCTCATTAGAACCACGAAACTGATGGATAAAATAATACAATTAAATAAACCATATAAATAATGTTTGTCAGTAGTGACAGTTACAGCTTAATTAGTATTGCTTTCCTGCAATGGCTTGCACCAATGAGTCTTTTAAATTGCCTTTAATTGGGTTAACCTCTCGAATGGCAGATTGCCTCAAGGTACAATTTCCGTCGTACCTTGCTGACTGCAATTTCGTAATAACTCACTTGTGTTTTACAAAATGATCTTTTTGTTAATTATGCTATCTTCTCAGATAATGTGTTTATGTATTTTTTCAAATTGTATGTTCATGGGAATAGTGTTTTTTCTGGAGTAACTACTTACATTTGGAGAATTGGTTTTTTCTTCCTCATCTCACTAAAAAAAGTTTGATTAATAACTGTGAAGATTTTTTTGTCCTTTTTTATATTTTCGTTTGGCAGAATAAATTTCCTTCCAAATAAAAATAAAATTGCATGAGGCTTTCTTGTAATTACAAGCAGTCATGTCACTTTTTTTCTGCCGCACTGACATACGCAAACTCCAGTTAGTAGGTTGTCCTTTTTATAATTACGTACTTACAAATGAAATTTTATTCCTTGGCTTTTACTAGTGTTTGCAGTGTAATGGAAACACTTTCTCATCACACACAAGGGCATTTTGGCACTTATTTATGCAATTTGTTTAGATATAGTATACAATCTCAAGCGACGCGTGACAGTTAAATACCAAATCGAAAGTATAGCAATTACTGTATCTTTTGCTTGCCACTTTGGTCAATATGCCATGTTGAATTTTAAGTCTTACCCGTTCAGCGTCATAAATATTAATTAATAGAGGTTTAAAACAAAGCTACTGTGTTTATTTGATTTATATTCATCTCAATAATTAATGTGTAAATAATATTTTCCTCAAAATTTTCTTCTAAAATTAAATTTAATAAAATTTATCTTGCAATTTCCAATGAAGATCACTTTATTGCCTCATGATCAAACATATAATTATATTAATTATACTTACAACTATTGAATGTTCATGTTTCAAGTGCTAAGGAAAAATATATACATCCTAGTTTTTTCTCGCCTGAAGGCCAACACTGATGTTTATCTTGAGATTATTGCATAACACACTTAATTGTTTGGATTAATATTATTAGCATCACTATGCAAAATGTAAAGAATGTTTCTTAACAATAATAAAATCATAAATATTAAGTACTTATTAACCGCAAGGTACAATTTCCGTCGTACCTTGCTGACAGTAATTTCGTAATAACTCACTTGTATTTTACAAAATGATGTATTTGTCAATTATGCTATCTTCTCAGATAATGCGTTTATGTATTTTTTCAAATGTATCTATTTATTGATGCAAACTTTGCATGACTTAAGAATATAAATAATAATAATATTTGGATAATTTGTATAGCGCCGTTTTTGTGAAAAATCACCTCAAGGGCGCTGTGACATCATATTATGTAGGCAGGGTGTTCTGGTGTTTGGTAAATTTAATACATATATCCAACAACGATGGCTTTATAGATTTGATGGTCTCCGTGGTAGAACAGTAAACTTCTTTGCTCTGAACCAAGATGTTCCGGGTTTAAAACCCAGTATGGGCAAATATTAATTTGAATATACATGAGTAATTCATCTTTTAGAATCACCATTTAGAATCGAAATGTTGCTTGAAATGGCTTTAGCTGTGTTCAGCGACAAGATCTGTTTTGCCAGGTACTGCCGAACCTTACTCTTCCCATTTTACTTCTCCCCCACTTCCCTCAAGTTCACAACATTATCAAAAATTGGAATGCCATAGTTTCATTGGATCCGTGGAGTTGGAACTCATTAAAAATAAGCGATATTGTTGAAAATAGTCAAGTTTACTAAAATAATATTAATTTTAGGTACCTACTGCATGCCAGCCGAAGGTGTGAAGCTCACTCAGAGAGATAAATTGCTCTCCACTGAAGAGATGCTGCAGCTAGCTGAGGTGTTTGTGAAACAGGGCGTAACCAAAATCAGGCTGACTGGCGGGGAGCCAACTGTTAGGAAGGACATTGTGCACATTATAAGTAAATAATTATTTAATTTTAGATAGGAAAAAAATCTCCTTTAGTAGAAGCATCCTACAAATGAGGAGCTACTTCCCAGCTTTTCTATTCTCCATCTCCACATTCTTTTCCTTCCCAATTCCTTCAGCTTCCATATTCCCCAAATTGGGGATGCCATAGTCTCACTGGCGCTGGACAGTTGAGACTCTTGTGCAGTATTGATATAAAAAAATAGGAAAGAAAACACATGACAGTAAAGCGGTCAGAAATATTAATCTAGCTATTGAAATCAAGAATTGAAAATTATTTATAATCAATTTTTATTATCGAAGTTGGTGGACACTACTATACTTATATGCCCCTCATATGTTACTTTGCATTTGAAATCATACTCTGACTGTATTGGTGACATTATAAATGCACATGAATCTTGTGTTTTCAGATTTAATGGCTTTGAATGAAAAGAATACACATATTGATTGTACATTTGTATAAATCTATGTTTGATATTAGTATTTTCAGTATGGGTGTTGATTGATTAACCTAACGAAATGATTTTACTGCTGTTGTTAAGAACACTCATATAAAAACCCAATCCTTCTGACAGTCTAGAAATTTGTTGACAGTTCTCTGCTAAGCTGTTTCAGTATGTGCATGCTTTTCTCTAAATGTTCCTTACAGCTTCACATGCTTGATTTTGCAGCTGGTGGCGTCATTAGTGTAGATTTCATGACTAAAAAAAGGTAATGAATGTAAAAAATGGTTCATTAGTTCCTCCTTTGATCGTCCACAAAGATAAGTATGTCAAGCTGTAAGTCTTTTTGTCCTGCTCTTTCAGTAGGGTTGGCTACTATGGACCACAAGGGTCCTGAAGTTGCCATAAGAATGTGGAAAAATTGAGGTTATATACCAAGAGCTTCAATTGAAATATCCATAAAGGCAACTACAGACTATCTGATTTTATTTGCCCAATTTGAAAGAAACATGTCGAAAGGGATCGGAAAATGGGTGTGTCTTAAGGAAGAGACGGTCGGATGGCTAAGCCTACCAACACGTTTACTTCAAACTGGAAGAGCAAAATCAGATGGTCTGTAGCCGCCTTAAGTCAGAGGCGTCAGAGCTATCATTTGATCTTAATAATGGATATTTTTATTATTTTGTATAATTGAACATTTTTTTATGTTTTAGAATCTCTGAAATGTCTGCCAGGCCTGGAGACGGTGGCAATGACCACCAACGGTCTGACCCTCACTCGGCAGCTGGTGGCTCTGCAGAAGGCGGGGCTGGACATCATCAACATATCTCTGGACACCCTCCAACCTAACAAGTATGAGAGGATGGCGAGAAGTCGGGTGAGTTTTGCTAAATAGTTAAAGACACTATGCTGATATAATCTTCATCTTATCTTCTTCCCCTTGTCCTATTCTGGTCAATGACCCGTTGCTTCAACGATGCGTTTCTGTCCTGTGCTACTTCAGTTGCCTCGGTCCATTGCAGGCCCAGCCTCTTGAGTTGTTTTCCCCAACTTTGTCTGAAGGGACCAATTGGACATCTTCTCTCTGAAATTGCCGGCAGTATTTTGTGCAAAAGTCAGTCTTGTGGCATTCTGAGTACTCTCAAACCAACTCATCTGTAACTATAATATAATCTTTATAAATATATATTTTTTAATTCCTAACATTTGACAACAGAATAATTGATTATTTTTCCAGGGATTTGAAAGGGCTATGGCTGGAATAGATTTGGCCCTGCAATTGGGGTATAGCCCTGTCAAAGTAAATTGTGTTGTCATGCGAGGTATTTGAATAATTTTATTTAACAATTTCGTAACATATATACTTTCGTGTGTCTGAATAATTATAATAATTGCTTTCAACATTTAATGTTAAAAAATGAACCTACCAAAATCTATGCAAAATTGTTTAGGTCATATCAATGGGGTGAGGTTCTTTCCAGAATCCGACTATGTCCTTATTAAACTACTATGATATGATAAATGCTGATATCCGGAGCAATTCTGTCTTCAACCAACCTTTCGTTGAGACCATTGGGTTCTCCTGGCAGCCAGAAGAAATATTAGAAGCTGATGGTCTCCAAAATGGCATAGTGCTGGAAACAGTTTCTCATTATCTTGTAGAAAGAGTGGCGGAATACCCTTCCTGTTTAAACTGGAAGGAAGTGTTTTTAAATATGTACAAAACTAATTTTGTGTTACAGGTTTCAATGATAATGAAGTCAATGATTTTGTTGAATTCACTAAAGACAAGAATATTGACATCAGGTTAGTACAAAATGAGTACCGATTTACTTAACACATTGACAGTCAATGATGTTTTTTATAAAATGTTAATAAAAACAGATGATAAAATGTTAGAGTTTAATTCATTTTACTTTGAAGGGTCGCGTCTGTCCATCTGAATAAAAAACTACACAGAATGCGTGCCCAACAGCGCTGAATAACAACTCAAATGAAGATCTTACTTGACGGTCACCGGTGACCGTCATGGCGATCAATGTGTTAAGAAGTCGGATAACAAATTTTTTGAGTGATAAAGTTTCCTAGATTCTCAATCAAATCAAACATAATATGTGTGTAATATTCAACAAATTACTATCTAAACCAACTAACTAACATTCTGACTCTTGATATGACTCGACTCAAGTATTTAATTCACTTGGTCATGCCTGTCTTTCTCTTCTACCATTCACTTTCGCATCATATATTCTCCTTACACTCCTTTCTTCCTTCATCTGCTCTACATGCCCAAATCATCTAAGCAGCCTTTTCTTAATCTTGTTCACTACACTTTTTTCAGCCTGCATTCTTTCCATATTTCCTCATTTGTAACACAGTAAAATATGGTTTTACCACAGGGATCTGATTTCTATAACATTCAGTCAATTTCATCCTTCCTCTTCCAGTACAATTCCTCACTGCCATATATCAGTGTTGGTATCAACATTCCATTATGGACTGAAGCCTCGCTTTTTTGGATCACTTTCAATTAGTAACCAGCACTTTCAGTTCTCCATTCATGGAGTTTCCTTCATTCACCCTTCTACCAATGACCTTATCAGCCTTTCTATCTCTCGTGAATATACTTACCAAATATGCAAACTCATCCACTTCCAAGTATTCATCGTTCACAACCATATTGCACAGCGATTTCATACTCTCTCTTTCAAATACCATGACTGTGGCTTGCTTACATTCATCATTAAATCATTATGCATACATACTGTGCTCATCTTAGACACAAGATACTGTAGATCTTCAATACTGTTAGAAATAAACACCGCATCATCAGCATACAACAGGCAACATACTTTCCGATTGTTCATTTCCGCCCTTAGGTCTACACATTTCAATTCTTGCATATAATTATCCATGTACAGGTTGAATAACCACTGTGACATTACACAGCCTTGCTTTACACCTTTTGTGATATCAAGTCACCCTGTAAAATCACCGTTCACTCTAACACATGCAACGCTTCCCTCTTTTAATAACTCTGTGTATTGCAGATTCATAGAATACATGCCGTTTAGTGGAAATAACTGGAAAGATAACACCATGGTTACTTATAAAGAAATGGTGGATCAAATCAAGTTGCAATGGCCGACATTTGCAGCTCTAAAGAATGCACCGAATGATACATCAAAGGTTTGTAAAATTAATCGATATATTATAACTATTTTATTTATTTATCAACGTTCCTTACAATATTAAACTATTATTATTAAAGTTGTCAATGTTCTTTACAACATCAAACTATTATTATTAAAGTGAACCATTTATATGTGTGTTTTTTTTTTAAACTATATGTTTTGGCTTTGCAATAATGAATGTAGTTGCTTGTGTGCGATATAGGTTAATACCTGACTGAAAGACCTATAAATTCATGTTAGGCTTTCCAAATTTAACAATCCACATCGCATCACCCGATTATGTAGTGGCATCCACGTTTAAAAATTTAAAATCCGTATCAATTTTTTTAGGCTTGGCAAGTGCCCGGATATAAGGGTCAAGTAGGCTTTATTACTTCCATGTCAGAACACTTCTGTGGCTCCTGCAACCGTATTCGACTAACGGCCGATGGAAACCTAAAGGTGAGATCTTTTTCAATAACATATTTACAATTTGTCATTTGTGTACTTAAAGCATCTACAATTTATTATTTTCACAGTAATATATTTTCCTAAAATCAAGTGACACCATATATTTAACAAAAGTAGGTAAACTTTTACATTTTATTTACGTGCAGCTATGTCATTTGTCATACACGGTTCTTTTGATAAAAATAATTTCTCCTAACCTGTTTATTATACTATTACATATTACATAATTTCCTCAGCAAATTAATCCAACCCTCAGCCAATATCAGATTTTTTTTTTAAATATATTTTTTTATATGAATACCGCACAAGAGTCTCATCTGCTCCCAACCGTCGTAGAGCCAGTGAGACTATGGCATCCCCAAATAGGGAATGTTGTGAGGTTGACGGTAGTGGGGAGGGGAAGGAGATTGGGAAGAGGAAGGTTGGGAAGTACCTGGCTATTCAGATCTAGTCACCAAACACGGCTAAAGCCATTTCAAGCAACGTTTCGATTCTAAATGGTGGTCTTTCACCAGGGCGATACTTAGAGTATCTACCACTCTGGAACGTGCTGCAAAAATACTTTTTATTATGAATGAAATGTGTTATGACACATATTAATTAAATAAAAGTTATTGGCGCACGCCGGGTTTGAACCCGCGACCTTTGGATTCGGAGTCGAGCGTCTTACCACTCAACCATGGAGGCCGTCAAGATCTTTCTTTTGTTTCACAACCTGTTTTCCCTCTTAAACTCGGTTTTCCTGTCAAAACTAACTCTATGCTTTTGTTTAATTCTCTTGAAAAATGGAACATATTCAAATATCAAGAAAAATATTACACGAAATGTATGTACCTAATCCAATTATATTAACAATATTGTTGATACTTATAGGTTGCGCAATAATAGTTGATGCGAACAACACATACTTAGAATTGTGTGTATTGGTGTATATATATATATACACTTCTGACAGTGATGTGAAAAGTCACTGAAAAAACAGCTTTTTGTCTTGCTTACGCCTACTTATTGTTATTAGCAAAGAAGGGCCAGTAAAAATAATGTAATTATATTATAGGTTTGCTTATTTGGTAATGCAGAGGTAAACCTCCGGGAGGCACTTAGAAATAATATCAGCAAAGATGATTTGACATGCCTCATCGGTGCAGCCATCAACAGGAAGAAGAAACAACACGCAGGCAAGCACTATTTGACTTTAGGGTCCACATTATTTTTCTACCTTTGCTATTGTAAATAAAATATAAATTTAATGCTTTAATTGTTAACGACTATTGGTGATGCCATTAGATCTTTATACACAATGTCTGAAAACTTATGGTACAGCAGAAAAGTTTGATCATCTGCAGCACTTAGGGATTTCAAATAAACATAAGTTTTTTCAGTTTGCATTTTAACCTTTTTTGCCATCTTAGGGTTAATAAACTATTGCAACCAGGTCCGAAAGATAATATGCATCTGATAGTAACCCCGTAGCGACTAAATATTTTGAATTTGAATTAAAAAAAATCCAATTTCAGACTTGATTTACTCGAAAACGAAAGCTCTAATCAATAAAAAATATTTTGCAAAATCGACTCCAAATGTAATTTAGATTCACCGGTTTCTCGCTTGTACCACAAGTTTCCGGACACCATGTATTTTAAAACATATATTATGACTAATAATGATACTCCATTTTATTATTTTTATCAACTATATATCAATATATCTTCTAACTGTTTTTTTGCTTCATATTATTTGTTAATAATTATTTTACATTCATAGTGCTCTAAAAAATCTAAGATTTTCACACTAATGCAAGCTTTAAAATAGGTTTTAATATTATTGTCATTTATTGTAAATTTTATTGATTTAATTAAAGAAATTTCTTTGCACAAATCATCAATCAATTTTCCAGTTAGTACTTTAACAAACTGTTATTGTTTGGAAATATTGCTTTTTGATGTTTATTTAATAATACTTTTAGGTAAATAATATTAAAATTGAGAATATCAGTAAGGGACACAGATTATTGTCTTCTTTTATGATGAGGTATATATTTTTAGGCATGCTGAATCTATCGCAAATGGAGAATAGACCAATGATACTTATTGGTGGATAGCACCTTCTAATGTACGTACCCTGGTTTATCCACATAACCCGCATTTCATACATTCATCTTCAATGTCTATAAGTCGGATTGGTTACTCCCATTTACACTACCACCAATCACCACACCTATCATTTCACAACCTTATTATCCGTCATTGTCAATTACTTACCAAAAATACAATTAAATAGTTGTTATACCATCCGCAACTATCATTGCATCACCCATAATAAATGGATTACTTTTATAGCGCCGTTTTTGTGGGAAGATCACCTCAAGGGCACCCATCATCACCATATAACCCATCATTGCAATTTGGTATCATTGGATTATGGTGTGACTTATCACAATACCTATCATTGCGGCACCAGACCACCTGTCATTTTCAATTCATTATCATTTTGTTTCGTTGCCGGCAATCTGGGCATTTATTATTATTTGTTTTTACATTACATATTTACGTTACCCGCCTCACTGATGCATATATCCTACCATTTAATCATCCACCGTCACCATAATACCTGTCTTCGGTAATCATCAGATTAATGAAATATTATCACTTCATTTTGGCACAACCGCATAACATACATATTTAAGTTGGTGTGGCGGTTTCTTAATACCATGAAGATAACCAATGTCTAGTAATGGTTTCTTCTGTTCATTTAGATTGATTTTATGGCCATAGATCATAAAAATATATCATTAATTTATTTTCCATTTGAAAGAAAGCATTTCTGTCATATTTAACATAATTACCCCCTTACTTATAAACGAGGTGTAAATGTTACGCGTGTTATAAGGTCGGAATAGTGATAAACTTGCTTTAAAACCACGGCTTATCTGTCTAATTTAATGGCCTACGTTCGGTGTAACTAAACCAACGCTAAGTCGGCGCGTAAAAATCTAATGAGTAAGACAGTTAATGTATAAATAATAAAAACTTTCCACTGACATACACATGTATACGCAATGACCTTACACTTGTATTTGTAACGTCATTGTGTAAAGGTATATTAAATGGGCATCCGTGGCATTCTTTTTGAGACGCATACAATTATTATTGGACAACCGTTTAGTAAAGAATTTCACCTTAAGGGCCCTTAAAAATTCTGTTTTTGACATTTTGATAATTTTATCAGTTTGCTAAATTAATAATATGGTTTGTTCAATTTGCCACAATGACATTTGAATTGCAACAATAAAAGTCAACACTACTGTAGGAAGATTATTGATTTCACCGAAGCAAACACTAAACTTTCAACATTGTTGACAAAATCCATCATAATTTCGTAAAAGCTCACTTTTGCCAAAACAATGTTACAATGTCAAACTGAGAAACCATGAAGCATACAAAAACATGTCTTGCAGCTACAAAGCATTTTCTTTCAAACTTGTATAGATGTATGCACCTAGTATTAGAGGTGCAGATTATTTTGCATAATTGCAGAGTAATTTAATCTGCATGTCTCACCATTTTCTCAAATGCATTCTCATTTGCTATTGATCACTGAAAGTTGTAGCGTTGACTCACGGCATGCCGCTAACGCCCATAAGTGAATGTTTTTAATTCTATTGAAATAAGTTACTTTGTTTTCATTCAATTTGTATACTTCCTTTTTTAGAATACAATGATCACATCATGTCCAATGTGTCATCAGCCCAGGAACAAAACAACATCTGCAGATATCACATTGCATCACCAAAAATAACAAACCAGCTACTTAATACTCCAAGATCCATCTACTACACAAACACTCATTCATATTGCACAAAAAATGATGGGAAACTCACCCACGTAGATGAAGGAGGGAGAGCAAACATGGTAGATGTGGGGGACAAGGTTCCGAGCAAGAGAGTTGCGAGAGCTAAAGGTTGCGTTAGAGTTGGAGCTAGAATCATCAAATTGATCACGGATAATAACCTTAAGAAAGGCGACGTTTTGACCGTGGCACAAATTGCAGGAATCATGGCTGCTAAACGCACTTCAGAAGTTATTCCACTCTGTCATAACATCCCTCTCACCAGTGTTAATGTTAGAATCGGCATGAACGAGACGTCCATTCTCATCTCCGCAGAGGCGCATTGCACCGGGACTACTGGAGTTGAGATGGAAGCCTTGACTGCGGTTAGCGTGGCAGCACTGACAGTATACGACATGTGCAAGTCCGTGTCGCATAATATCTGCATTGAGCACATCATGCTGGTGGAGAAGGATGGAGGGAAGTCTCATTACGTCAAGTATAACACGGACCCCATTCTAACAACTGAGTCATTCGTTCCCACTTATGTTTAACATTCATTTGATGATTTGTAGCATTGGTTTTTTTAAACAAGCAATTTAAACTAGGCATGCAATATTTCAGTATAAGGTTTTTGGATAAGCATAATACAATTTATTATTCTTTATACTCTAACCATTTTATATTTTTGGAAAAAAATAATCAGAATGGTTTTTTTGTGAATTATAAATAAAATATTTGGTTTTTTCAACTAGTTTCATATTGATTTTTTTAAGTGCCAACACGTTAACTGTATCAATATTATTTCCTTTTCTTTACTTAAACAAATTTGTTTATATTTATACCTACTCTACATCTGGGTTTTTTTACACCCTTATCTTCTAGTAAATTGTTTATTAATCCGTTGATGTAACAAATGCACTGTTATAACCATATCTGAACATTTTTTCATGATTAATGATATTCATTATTTTAGATAGTTTTAATTTGCATACGTATCTGTTAAATATATTATTTTCTCTTTATTTTATTAGGTTAGGTAGTATGGTGTAAAGCGCACTTAAGGTGAACTATCACAAAACTATGCTATAAACACATTTATAAATTCACTGTTATTATTACTTCGCATAGACTAAAATCAAGGTCTTGGAAAAAATGATTGATATTGTATGTTACAATAAAATGGTTTAAAAAATAAATCATTTAATGTTTTTTTTTTAAATTTACTTATTGACGAATCGTAAGTAAAATTAAGAATTGAAAGACAGCTACTACATAGTAGCAATGTAAGTAAATATTTTCCAAACTCATTTTGCTTCTCTAGGTATATGATTTGTTTACTCCAGTTTATACATAAGTTTGATGCTAATCCATTAGCCGTAAACGCACAATATTATGTGCCATTAATTCATGCTTCCAGCACTGTGTGTGTTTGTTTAAAAGAAAATGTTAAAATACATTACTTATGTTGTGAAATGGGTTGCAGAGATTTTAATTTTTCAGTGTATTTTGATCACCTTTGTGATGTTTCAATAAGGGTAAACAAATATTCTTTTAAAAAACCATTTGATGGTAATATTTGATTATTAAAAATGGTGAAAACTGTTTAATTTTAAAAATATATATTCCTTAAAAGGTAAAACTAATAGATAAAACTTTATTTTTGATAGAATTCTTCAATATATATTATTTTTGGTAAATCTGCCATTTTACTTTTAGCGTTAGAATGGAAACAAATGTAATATATTATTAATAAGATGCAGAATGATGGATAATTATTCAAACAATGTAATGGAGTTGGAGCGTAAAGTTAACTGGTCTTTATTTAGGAGAATAAAAAAAAATGTGAAAATTGATTCTAGTTTACAAACCAAAAGAAGTTATACGGCTGTTTATATTATTTATAAAATTTTGAAATATTGTTCATTAGATTTTCTTAAATTTTTTTTTATATATATATTATAGTAGTTTAGGAATGATAAGTTGATTTCATGAAATTATTATTTGCTCCATGAGTATTATGTTTTCAAATAATATAGCATTCCTTTATTTATGTATTGAATTTAATGTCAAGGTATTACATAAATACAAATGAATTTATAAACAAAGGTGCATGAAATTCACTTATATTTTTAAGAAAAAATATATTTAAGGTAATTCTTGACTGTTAGGATTTTAATTATATTATATTAGATTGTAAACCGAGGTTTTAATTTCCTTAAACATGTTAATAAATTTTTTTAATATATTTTTTCTTTTATTTCTTATATTATACTTATATATGTCATCTTGAAAATCTACCACTATCATATGTGAAGAACTAGCTTTACTACCCGGCGTTGTCTGAATTTCAACAATTTAAAAAATGTAGAATTATATGTTAAATGCATATTTCAAAGCTCATAATGGAAATGATACTGCAAACTGACATTTGAGACAAAAAAAATGTGCGAATTTCAAACCATTTAAGTGGTTTTGGTGCTTCAGACAAACATAATTCTGCTTTATAACGATAAAGTTAAAAATAAAAACAGGCTACTTTTCAAAAAAGTAGTGTTAGTACAATGTTAAAGAAATTTATTGCTATTGTTCGTGGAAATGCAGACTGGCATATTGCTGGACCTATTAACACGACAAGATAGATTTTCAGTTTTTTATGTTTTTTGCGCATTTTAAAAGTCGCCTGTATCCACAACAGCACCACAAAAAAAGTTTTACTAAAAAACACATTAGATACATATATGTTTTATACAACCAAGTTTATAAAAAATATTTTTTACTTTATAACTCTTTATAAAAGAGCTGTTTTCTATTAATCGTCAATCGACCTCCAAATGTTCTTCTTCTGTGGTCAAATGCAAATATATATTGTGATATAGATTTCTTGATCTATACCACGATTTTTTGTTTTGTTTTTATTGACTAATTAATGATGAATATAAATATTTTTTAAATACGTTACTCGATGAACTTTGAACAGGTTTTTATGTGCTAAAAAACTGTATAATGAATATTACAGTATTTTAACTATATAAATTGAAGAAAAAAAAAGTTATTTAATTGGTAATATGCGGTTTTTCTAAATACCAAAAACACATAAAAACAATTGCGTGAAAGAATTGAATTCATAATGCGAAAATGATTCGCAAGAAGTGGACGGGTCGCAGACACTATATGTCGTGGAGAAAATATATAGCCTGGAAGGAACGAATTCAGACCGTTGAATTTGTTCTTACAATTTTAAGGAAATGTGTCAAAAGGAATAATCAGAATACGTGCGTGGCACAGTAAGACGCAAACGAACATATGATTGTACTTTCTTACATGTTGATGTTGCGCGCTATTTTACAAATAATATAATAATTTTGAAGGAAATATGTAGCAAGGATCAGAAAAGGTTTATTGCAAACACGCTGATGGAGGTTATGATCGCCCCTTCTTACATACGAGACGAAACCGAACCGACACGCAGCGCGCATGTTCTTTCGCAGGGTTCTTAGTTGGGGGAAAAATCCCAGTATCTGGGGAAATATCAAATTATTCCTATATGCATATTATATTTTCAGTAATATTCTTTTATTCGTTTTATGCGTCTAATCTTCACTTCATATGGAGAAGTAACAGATTTTAATAGAACTTTGTTAACTTTATTGAGATATATAATTTTTTAATTAAACTTAAACATAGATTTTAGTGTTAACTCCATAAAAACATCAAAATTTTCCTCTCCAATCAAACTCTATTAAGCATAGAATTTATCCACCTGTTCATATATTTAAAAAAAAAAAAACCAAAAAAATAAGGAATTCCCACAAATTATTGGGAAAAATCAAAATCTAGTGAAACACGAAGTCGGTCAATATTTTTTCGGGAATGTTCGTTTGCAAGTTCGGATTTATGAACAGATACCGAGAACCAATCCATTCTAAGTAACAATGTACAATAAACTTTTGGCGGAATTGTTTACAAAATGCGATGAGGGTGACACACACAACCAAAATTATAACTATTTTAGCAAATCTTCATAATATCGTCAGCTCTCTCCCGCTCTTAATAATATGACATATTGTGTTCTTCACAATAGCACTAAAGAAGATTGGAGAAGTTCATTTGCAATAGTTTTCAAGTGTTGCGGGTTGTGCGGAGTTTGTGGTTAAAGTCCCAAGTGAGGATACAGGAGCCCATAGCGGCCAACATAAAAATGCTTGTCAGTATGAATCAAGTGCAAATACATCATTGGTAATTATTATGTTGGCTATTTGCTAATTGACATCAAACCTCACTTACACTATTGCACAACATTGCATTTCAACATGTGGTCCAAGCTTGATAGACGTGAAACTAAGTACCGAGGTTTTAATAAATAAGGCCAAGAGAAAATTTTATAAATTTATTTTGTGATAATTATCAAGGCTAAATAATTTTTAGTAAAAATAGAAACAATGCCACAATAAATAATAATTGTTAACGAGATTGCGTAGCATTATGTATTCAATAAAAAAATGACTGATGAATAACAGTGATTACTTAAAGTTTTAGTATTTAAGCACAATTTAAATTTAAAACCAAATATTAATAAAAAAATATTGTTTACAAATTTCGAAGAACCCCCAGCAACTTTATGAAATGTAAAAAGGGTAAATAAAAAGAAAATAAATTCATGTAATAAAATTTTAATACTTTTTATGGAGGGGTTAATTTACCAATACATATTTTTAATATTTGTATTAAGGTATTGTAGTGAAAATGCTTGAGGTTTGATACCGCTTAAAAAAAATACGGTATAAATTTTATGCGTGAATTAAAAATAGAACAAAAAAAAATGATCATAAAAGTCAAAGCATTGTAGCAATTGACTGCCAATATTAAAGCACAATTATCATCTATAATTGTGAAGCACAATGATAAATCCATATAGCAAATACTTGTATTAAAAGTATTGAAATTAAAGACCAACCAATGCTGCGATTGCCCACGTTTGCCCTGAATACAACAAAATAATCAATTCTGAAGTTTTTACAATGAGTTCAGTATTAATTGTTGGCTAGATAATATTTACTGGGGCACTAAGAGAGAGAAAAGAGTTTACCAAAGGATACTAATCGGCAGGTGTTCAGATAACTGAATTTTATGTGTGACATTCTTTAGAATGACTCTTTTGCAAATGCAACTATGTAAAAACCAGAACAAATCTTTGCACTGAAAGAGTACTAACTTGGGTAACAAAATTCCATAGATGTTAATTTCGTATCTTATTATATGATAGCACTTGTTTGAGAACGAATAGAATGCTTGGGTTGAAATGGAGGACGTTAAGCATAACCTAGTTTACACGTGAGATGTTAGTTAAATTAAATTGTTTGTAGCACTTCATCACTGTAATAATTAGTTGTTGGATACCAGGACATTGCTTTTAGTTGGTACTGAAGAATCTTTCTGCTCTTGTTGCGGTATCTCATCTTGTCCTCGAATACGAATGTTGTGGGTTTCCTTGTATTCATTAATTTCTGTTCCCTTTTTGGTTAGCTGTTCGGTGAGAGAACCGATAACCTTTGTTAGCTGGTCACGGTTTGAAGTGAGGACAGGCATTACATCCTTTACTGTCCTCTCACACAATACTCCACCAATCATTCGGAAACATTTCCTGTCTTCGTTGACCAGTTTAAGTGTATCTATCACTATTCTAAAATAAATAAAACAGTTCAAATATTTTTCTAAGCATACTTCTAAAAAGAGTTATAGTTAGGTAAATCCTAATTTAACAAATGAGGTAAAATAACAATATTTTCAGATAATTAGATTGTTTATTAAATAATTTCATCAAAAACGTCTGGATAGTAATTGAGAAAATATCTAATTTAGCGGCATGTGCTTTCATTCTTACTTGTGTTCATTGAGGTCCATTTCTAATTCCGAAAGTTTGTTCACTAGATTTCGCTGTTCATTGCGCAAACCCTGAAAACCGGCAAAAATCTCTTCATTTGTAGTGGGTTTTGAGGGTTTTGAAGCCGGTTTAGAAGCCATTTCGATATAGTTTTGTGAGTGTAAAATCCCAAGACTTCTAACCTTAGCTGTCAGCGCTATTTTTTAACCAATTTTATTGTCCATGTCCATAGAACATAGAACATTGGAAACCAAAAACTATTGAGTCATATTTAGATTTATGGCTGATCACGTTAAAAACAATGTAAGATTTCAAAATGAAAAAGCATTTAAGATAAATTAAAAAACTTACATCATCTGTTTTTAATTAAAAAAACTCACATAACTGTAGATATTTAAAAAAATAAACAGTCTTCAAGAATGATTAATATTTTGGAGTCCTTTCAAATGTACTCAATGATAATCCTGTCACTCAATATATTATATGAATGGGATGCGAGCTTACATTTTTTTTTAAATTACCATTTCGGATGGAAAATAAGTCAGTTTGCAAGTCTGATCCGAAAAGAATACGCAATGTTAATTTAACTTTTCCGTACTAAAAGTCAAAAGTACAACCCAAATGAGGGGTGATGTACTGACCTAATTTGATCTTGCTTATTTAAGCTTTTCATGACATAAGCTTGGGTAATTCGTAGTCAAAGATCTTAACCACTCAGTCATGGAGGTCGTCGTTATAAGTGAAGTACCTAACCAAAAAACATACAGTAAAAGTTGCAAACAAAAAAAAAACAAAAATATAACAACTTACCCCTATAAAAAATTGACGACCTGCCGATTTTTGTCGCCAATCTACTAAAATTTTTGGCTCTTATCTGACTGTTCACTGTTGACAACTTTACTCAACATACAAATTCATCAACCTAAATTTGCTTATTTACTTAAATTTTTACTGTGATGCTGTTTTTATTTTGCCGTACATATTCTGGTAATTAATGTATAGTTTCCTTCTTTAGTAGTAGTACATTTAAGACGGTTAATGTTTTCACCTTCGCACTTGTTTTACTTTATTTTTAATATCTCCAAATGAAAGTGGGAGTATCTTGAAGTAATTTTATAACAAACAATTTCAAATAGAAGTATTAAGTGCTTCGCTTCACATAATGGCTGCGATACGCCATAGCTTGCAGAAAGAAGTCTTCGAAAGCAGTGCCGAACGATTACTAGTTGTGTGTGAAGTATCTAAACTGTTGAAGAAGAAGAAGACATGCTATTTGTGCATTGTAAACAACCCCGACTTACCAACGTCGGTGTCTATCTGCCAAGTGAAAAGAATTGATAAAAATGCATTCAAAAAGAAGAGGACATGGTTACTGAGTGAGATAAAGAGTGTTGACGGGGGAACGGATGCAACCGTAAGTTTGAACAATCATATTTTTATACAATACGCATTTTATTTTACAATTGGAACATGTACAGCACATATCTTCATCTTGGACAACAACCATGATCTCCGGTTCTCTGGGTAACGATGACTGACTTCTGGTTGAGTGTTTAATGGGTAGGCTTACACCCAGGTATTGCAGAGTTAGACTTCGGCAACCTAACTCCTTGATCACAAATATATTTTTTCTTTTATGTTTCAATGATGGTATAAATAAGCAAATAAAAATTGAAGTTTATTTAACACTCTCAACACTTTAACTTCGATAAGACAACATTGAATGGTATTTGAATTTGAATTTTAAGTTCCGATAGTTATTTATAACGACGGCTGAACAGACAGTCTGCACTACTCGGTCACATTTCCATGGCAGGTAGTGCAACTTATAAGTAGAGAACTGCAATTGTCAATGTTATTTTTGGGGAAAAGCACTGTTATTTTTTCTTAGAAATTAATGTTGAAAAAAAATGTAGATGTAGTAACTCTCTTCTGTACTTTTTTCAAAAGTATAATGCCACCAACCCCTTCCTCGGACATGAACTTGTATACATTTTTTTGTATTTCTCTGCCTTCTCCTCGCATAAGTTGTTCATGCCCCAATAATTATGAAATTGGTGACATCTTCAAATATTTTTATTTATTAATTAATTTGAGGTTGTGAGGTTGACTGCACACTGTTGCCTAGACCCTCAGAACTTGGCAAGTTAAAACAATGTCAGTTCTTCACTAGATCATCCGTAGACTGGTGATTTTTTCTTGTTGACTCCACCTCCCACCAAAATGCGTTTCTGCACATCTACCATAATTTGTATTATTTAGTTTGTCAGAGTCTAGCTACCACTTGATGTCATAAAAAAATATCTTCTGGGGAACAAAATAAAACTTTTCCAGAAGTCTTCATTAATAGGTCAGAATAATTTACAACTGCTATTTGCATTGAATTTAAATATTAAACATTAATAAATTGATTATGTAGCAAATTTATATAAAATTTTTGAGCCTTGTGAAATCTGTGTTTTCTAAAAACTTAAACAAAAATTGCCTTTTGGGGGTGTGAGAATGTTAACTGCCCTTTATTTTTATTTCTCCATAGTGGCAATTCCATTTTTAAACATTATTTTCACAGAGCTTAACGCTAGACATCACCGCCGAGAAGCTGTACAGATGGGTGGCCTTGAGCGAGCACGACCGCCAGCACTTCGTCACCGCACTCAACCAGATGGTGACCCACAGCAAGGTCAAGGTGGACTTCTCTCAGTTCCCCGACAAGTGGCTCGGCTCACAATCGCTGCAGAGTCCTGACAGTCCTCTTATCATTCCAAGTAAATATTTGTGTATTTTCAGTCAATACATGCTATAATTTATGAGGTGAGATGGGCTGACGATCTGAAGAGAACTGTTTTGAATGGGTGAGAGTCGCTAAGTTTCATAAAATCTGCTAAAAATTGAAGGCTCATGATGAAGATAATTTATCATGAACATTACAAGAGATGGTTAAGGAAAACCTTAAAAATATAAAGTGATTCCATTCACGAAAGGCACTATAAAAATAGTAAAATTGTTGAATTATTATTACATTTATTTTATCTTACATAATCGGGAAAAATCTTAACACGCATTCCTTCTCTGATTGTGAGTAGGGAGATATTTATATATAAAAATTGAATTATAGTATTATTATGTTCTCTGTTTGATGAGAGAATTTAACTAATATGGTTTGAAGACATTCAAAATCTATTTGTCCAAAGTTCGAAGTAGCAAAAACTGTTGAACGTGTTGAAAGTGGGCGTCATGAAATTGGCAAAGTCATTTCAACTATTTCAGCTTGTAACATTATTTACATCATGAGCTATGGAGTTTCAAAATATTTATTTTTAAATAAGACCGGAAGCCATATTATGTTTGTTCCATATTTTTTCAGTGCTCAATAATAATTTTTTTTAAATAATAATCTTGTACTTATGTGGGTAGTAAAACTATTTATTTATAAAGTGTTTTTATTATTTACCATTCAATTGCTAAGAATATATAAAGATTAGATATCCAAATTTTAATATTGCAAAGAGAAATACTGAAAGCAGCTTCCATGTATAATTCACTGACTTCATTAATACATATTTATCTTAGCATAATTAATTTAGTATGAAGCGCACTTGAGGTGAAATATCACAAAACTGCGCTATATAATTTCACTGTTATTATTATTATCTTATCCAAGCCGTTGATTTGTTTGGCCGGAATTATAATGTTTAAAAGCGTGCGCAAAAATATGCCAATAACTTGGAATAGGTCCAATTTAACTGAAGCAGAATAGACATACCTTTTGATGTCTCTCTCAGAGAACATTCAGTAGTGAAAAAATCTATGCAAGTCCAGTTACAAAAATATTATGCTTGTGTAAATTTTGAAGTTTAAACTCATTTTGAGCCTCAATATGGCATCTGATTGTGGTGATGAACGTAAGTAACCTATTATAAATACTCTGAATGAATTTGAAATCTGGTTTTTAATTTCATATATTGTATTTCTTTTTTGGATGTGTTTTAAAAAAATCAATAAATAGGCCTCTGTTCGTAAATGGGTTTCAAAACATTTGAACTAGAGAGAACTGTCAGATTGTAAAAATGGAGAGATAGACTAGGGATGAAAATAAAATAAAATTTTAAGAAAACTAAATTGTATACCAACAACCATTAAAAGTATCAATACTGTTCAAAATGCTTTAAGCTAAAATCAATAAAAGTTTGCGCTAAATACCCACAAACAATTAAAAGTTTTATAAATCTGAAGGTCTGCTAAATTAGATTACCTCAACTGAGTGTGTATAAAGTGTAGTTGATTTTCAATCAAAAACTTGTTGAAAAATCAAGTTTGATATTGTAGCTCAGCCTGCGCATTATAACTTGAAAATTGGTCAAAAGTGTCATCATTTAGTGCTAAACAGTTTGATGCTAATTGGACGTAATGTGCGAAATTCCAGTGTAAAAAAAAAGTTTTTGTTACTATGTTGAAAATGTTAAACATAAGAAGCAAAACTTCTAATCCCGAGGATTAAATAACTTTGACAAAATGATGGAAGCCATGGAAAAAAACTTGAAACCATTAAAAATATAACTTTACATTAAATTGATGAAAAAATCACGCTAATGCAGATCGAAAATAAAAGCAGGTATCTTACCCTATTGTTTGTGCAATTTTTTTTTTTAAAAACCCTGTTTGTTTTCGACGGGTAAACACTATTTTTGTGGAACAATTCGATGCATCTACAAAGTACAAAAAAAATAAAAAAATGACATCCCTTATTACTTTAGCAATAACGGCAAGAACTTAGCCACCAAAATTCTTAATGCCATTAAACAACAGAACTCTCTTCATCCCGCACTTATTCTTGCCCCAACATTCACTAAAGAAATTATCGACACCATACTATCCCTTAAAACAAATAGTGCTGCGGGAAACGATAAAATATTTCCATACATAAACCAATTTATTACTATTTGTACCTCTAACATATATCGTCAATCTCAGTTTCAAAACCGGATCCTTTCCAAACCAACTAAAACATGCAACGGTTATTGCCATATACTCGTATAAGAGTGACGATAAAACAAGTATCGACAACTACGAGCCCATTTCACTGTTTCAGTGTCTTAAAAAGTGAAATGGTGAGAATTATTTTTTGTTTTGATAATATGACCTAGGTCATTTCTGGGGATGTTACTCATTTGTTGAACATTAGCTAACCTTTTTCATAAAAAATAATGTAAATGTTTTCTTCCAGCCCAAACTCTGGAGGAGCCAGGATACGAGTTCCAGGCAATGTCCGGAGAATTAGACGATGTAAAAGATCTAATGTCCTTGTTAGGGAACTGTGATTTAGCTATATCGAACGCAGAACAGTTTATGTCACAATTAGGAGATAAATTGTCTATTTTGGATGGGGTAAGAGAAAATTTCCATCCTATTTAATCCCAACAAAGTTTCAATTAAAAATTGAATATTCTCTGTGTAAGGAATCCAATTGTTCCCTGACGTCTGATGGTGGAAATATGTTACAACAAAAAAAAAGGATTTCAACGAAACTTGGAATAGTCCTAATTTTACTGCAAATTCCCCCAATTTATTAACAATGTTCTGTCGTTTAAGCCAGCACTGTGAGAGTGACCAACTATAATATAGCCGACAATGGCCAGTGCTGTGAGCAATAAAGATATTTTGAAATAAGTATAACACTTGAGTAAGTGTCCTAATGTTATTTTTTTTAAATCTGCTCAATGTGAAAATCTTGTTTTTTTTAGGAAAATATAGAAAGTATGCTGGCCTCAGAAATACAAGTAGAATCACTTATGAACAAATTAGAAGAAGCTATTTCACACGCAGAAACTGTTGAAGCCAGATTAGACAGGTAGTATTCTTTGTTTTGTAATATTATAACATTATTTGACAGCTCTTCAAAGAAATGTGATTGTCAACATTTTTTTGTTTGTTAATTCTTCCAGGTATGACGAGATGCTCTGTCATATCCGAGACACCATGGACAAGATGGAGGAGAAAAATGGCATGATAGAGACGGCAAACAGAAACAGTCTGAAATTATTACAGCAGCTCGATAGCATTATTGTAAGTTTTCCTTACTAACGTCACATGATTTTTTATAATAAATGTTTAAATACAGGTTACTTTCTATATTTTAGACTGTAAGTAATGGTGCCAATAGCTTAATTCTTGGATTTGTTGTTTACAGGCCTGGTTAGATGTGACTGGGGCATCCATGGACATTGTCTTAACTACAGCGGAGGGACGAGAAGCGGCATTGAATGCTGGAAATATTTTGCGCAATGCTCTCACCGTTCCCCAACCACCATTCGTTCAAAGGTACAAACTCATATGCAAGGTTAATCTTTATTTAGGAACGTTTCTTAAATGTTCGAGGCAGTGGTGTAGCAACTGTCTGGGTGATTTGGGCAGTCTTGCCACTATATCAAATGCCGGCCACTTTGGAAATCACTGTACTAGACACACTAAACTTACAATTTTCACCTGTGATGCTAACTCTCCCTGCTTACAAAAAATATGTTTTTCGGAAGCATAAAGCTAACTAACTAGTTAACTCTGCTTTATTGTGAACAATTACTAAAGTTTTTGCCTACAGTCCAGTTACCTTCCGTATTGATTCCATATTTATAAGGATGCTATTCACATTTTAAATAGAATTGATAAACTCCATAGTAGATTAAGTACGCGTTGTAATATTCTCTGTGAAGGAACGGACCCAACTTACAGTCTTGAGACTTTATTTCTTAAGACACCATTTATATATATTTTATGGTCTTACAACCATCAAACTACTGCATGCTAATGACATTATATACTTTCGACACATTGTAACACTCTAGAAGTGGATAGCAATAAGGGCGGTAAGCTCTTGCTTATTAAACTGCCCAAACATTTGAATCTATTTATTTATTGCGAAATATATCCACATAATTATGTACCTAGTAAATTTTCAGCTTATTTCACGAAAACTTATAACGAAACTTCTACCAATGAAATAATTTTCAGACTGGCCTCCACGCAAGAACAATTCCGCAAGGTCACAAAATACAAAGAAAAATTCACACAGGCATTGACCCGCCACCTAAACAATCTTTTAATCCATCTGGGCAACGACGCAAGTCAGGAAACCTCCATGCTCGGAGCCGATGGGCTGACACTGCCGTCCCGGTTTCACATTCACACCGAATTGATGGAGTATGCACCTCTGATGCACTGGACCAAATTGATGGATGCAAAGGCGTATAATGCACTCACTAAGGTAGTCATCTTTTTTAGTGTTATGGAGATTAGTGTTAGTACCTTGGAGATTTTAGATAATTTGTTTATTTTACTCATCATCTTTCTGAAAGTCTTTCAGAACAATAATATGAAATACTTTGGGTAAGCACTTTTTTTTTTTTAGTACCTACCGAAGACTGATTTGAATCTCTAAGAGACACACTCGATTTAGGGATTGAAAATAACCTATTGTCTTATTTTTCTCAGGTGTATACATCCTCTCTAAGTAAACTCTATGATCGAGATATCAAGAACTTCTTTGAGCATGCCCGCCAACTCATTGGAGGATCCACAGCAGGAAATAAAGATAAGAAGAATATTAGAGAAGATGCCTCCAATCATTCCTCCGCATCACATTCCTTTGATGCCATATTAGAAACTGTAAGTAAATTATCACAATTTAAATTAGCAATTTGAATTCTACGAGAGATAGTTCATAAGTTTCCGAAATGGAAAGGAAAACAAGACCTTTTGGCATGGAATGATTTTCTTTTTCTATAGTTTACTTTTACCTCAACACACTCAGAAGCTTAGTCCTACGCTCCTGAGTGCCATTATGCCATTTTGGTAGAACGACTGCTCAAGCTCCTCAAAATAGCTATTTACAGCATCAATGACTTCCATATTGTTGGACAATTTATTTCCACCTAAACATTTTTTTAAATTTGAAAAACAATGCAAGTCACATGGAGTCAAATCTGTTGAATAAGGTGGATGAGGCAACAACTCAAAGTCCAATTCATGGAAACAGATTCCGTGTGAAATGGTGCATTGTTTTTATAGACAGTACTCTTTTCTCGGCCGTCGGCTAGTTTTTTTTTGTTCCTTGGGAGTAATATACCAAGAACTATATGTTTGTACTATATTATCATTTTAATAAATAACAAAATAAATGGGTATTTTTACCTTGATTTTGTTACTCAAACTTTGCAACAAGACTTTGTAATACATTCTGTTATGCAATTAATAATTATTCTGCAGGAATCCCATAAAACAGTCGCCATCACTTTGCCAGTTGACAAAATCGCTTTTGCTTTTTTTGGTGCCAGTTGGCCACTTTATGTCCACTGTTTTGGCTGCTTCTAGGTCTCTGGTATGTACTGGTGGATCCAAGTCTCGTCAACTCGACATGCAATATTTGACATTTGTTCATGTGCAGGACGCGACTTGTCGAGGACAAAAAATATTTGAAACTACTACCACCATCTCTCCGTTGTTTCGGCTACTTCTCAATCAGCCCTAGTATTTATTAAAAAATATACATTATACGTATTGTTTTTTTTTTTTTTTCAGGTACTCTCTCAACTTGAGCCTGTGTGTCTCAGTGAACAACAGTTCTGTGTAGCATTTTTCCAACTTGACGGACCTAAGGTAATATTTGAATCTTAAAGAGTATACAAGCTAGTGATGGGCATAATCAGAATGCTGAAATAATCTAATCATGTTTCAACTTAATCCTTTGATGACAGTGTCAATTTTTTTTTCCAAGAAAACATTACTAATACCACAAAAAAATAAATTATAATGTTAGATTTCAATGTCATTGGCCGATTTTATGTCCTGGTGAATTATTATTTCAATTAGTTTATTTAGGATGAATTTCAATCAATGCTTTTTAGAATTGAAACATAGTGAATGACTTTTAATCAATCATTTAAATGATTGATAATTTTTAAATAGATACAGTAAAACCCACTTAAGAAGTTCACGCTTTCGAAGTTTTGTTTTTTCGGTCCCTTGAAATTTCTTACAAAAACCTGATTTTTTCTCATATACAAAGTTTTTAGGCTCACATACATAGGTTTTACACCAAAAATGGTATCCCACATAAGAATTTTTTAAATTTTGGCTTTGAAACCATAACAAACTAAAACTAGTGTGTAAATGTTACTGAATGCATCACATGCCTGTCCTCTCATACATGTATACGCAAATAAACCATGCCCCCAACGCTATACGCATACATTTATGTAATGAAAATGAAATAATAGCTTTGTATACAACCACAGATTAAATTTAAAAAATTATGACCGACCGGTTTCGCTTAGCTTAAGCATCATCAGGGTACAAAATCAAAGTTATTAAAATTAATTTTAGTTTAATTTTGTACCCTGATGATGCTTAGGCTTAGCGAAACCGGTCGGTCATAAAAATTAAAATAAAATCTGTGGTATTATACAAAGTTATTATTTTCATTAGATATGTCAAACCACAAAGTGATTGCTTTCTACGAAAATATACATTTATGTTTTCATTTTCATAGAAAATTGTCACAAAAAAGTGTCCCGTACACCTGTTATCCCATATACATCAGGAACGCGTAAAAATAATTACATACGATTTCGAGAAATTATATCTTTTTGTAGTAATATCTAAAATACTTGTTGGTGTACTGGTATTATTGTCAGTATAAATACATAGTGCGTTTATTGTCTCCAGAGTGGTCAGCAGTCCATGGATGGCTCCTTCACGGCTGACACTTCAGCCGTGAGCCTCGCGGTCTCTCCCTCCAGCGACGACCTCAGTGGTCGTGACCTCTCCCCGGGGTCGGCAGAGCTCTCAGCTGACCTGGCCAGGTCGCGCCAAGAGAAGACTTTCAGCGAGGATGTCAGGAAGGTCATGGCCGAACTGTTCCCGAGTCTG
Source organism: Drusus annulatus (assembly GCA_022651775.1). Taxonomy (NCBI): domain Eukaryota; kingdom Metazoa; phylum Arthropoda; class Insecta; order Trichoptera; family Limnephilidae; genus Drusus; species Drusus annulatus. The sequence goes on from JAGWCC010000112.1 coordinate 2,185,859, forward strand.
GAGCAAGAGCTGGCCGCATTCATTGCGCATTATGAACGAGTTGATACATAGTTAGTTTATTAACCGTCTTTAAAATAACTTATAACAATGAAGACGGAAAAAAAAGTGATTTTCAGTACCTTAAATAAAAAATCGAATGTACGATCCCAAGGGGTGTGATGTAGTTACCCCATTTGATCTTGTTTACTAAAGCGTTTTCATGACATAATCTTATATGTGTCACAATAAATCGCAAGATTTATTTAAAAAAATATATTTTATAGTGGCTGCATGCAAACCCTGGTGGTGGTGGGCACCCATGTGTTAGCGGCCAGAGACGCGGGCAGCCTGCTTTCCGTGTCATTGGGCTCGTGCCTGGTGCAGGCCAAGAGAGCCTGCGATGCCGCCCTGAAGAGGAGACTCACCGCACTGTCTGAACCGTGCAAGGCCGCCATCAAGAGGCACAAATGTGGCATACTGCCGTTTGTGGAGAGTTTTGAGGTTAGAATTATTTATTTATGGCGTATCATTGATGGTGTTTTGGTTAAAGGCTGTATTACACATTTTTTGGCAACAATCCCTGTTACATTTTACATTATCACAAATTAATCATTAGCGCCATTTTGAACAGATTAACTAAAAAATACATTAGATACATACTCTTATATGTTTTATACAACCAAGTTTATAAAATATATTTTCTGACTTTATAACTCTTTATAAAAGAGCTTTTCTATTAATCATCAATCGACCTCCAAATGTCCTTCTATTGTGGTTAAATACAAATATTAAAAAAACATTAAAAAATATATTGTAATAGAGCATTTCTTGGTCTATACCACGTTTTTTGATGAAATGATTCGCAAGGAGTGGACGTGTCGCAGATGTTATATGCCGTGGAGAAAATATATACCCTGGAAGGAACAAATTCAGACCGTTTTTTTCATTTGTTAATTTGTTCTTACAATTTCAAGGAAATGTGTCAAAAGGAATAATCAGAATACGTGCGTGGCGCAGTAAGACGCAAACGAACATATGATTGTACTTTCTTTCATGTTCACTTCTTCGCGCGCGCTTTTTTTACAGGTTATATAACCATTTTGAAGGAAATATGTAGCAACAATCCGAATAGGTTTGTTGCAAGCACGCTGATGGAGGTTATGATCGCCTCTTCTTACATACGAGACGAAACCGAACCGACACGCAGCGCGCATGTTCTTTCGCAGGGTTCATAGTTGGGGAAAAAGTACCAGTATCTGGGGAAAAATCTAATTATTCCTATATGCATATTATATTTTCGGTAATATTCTTTTATACGTTTTATGCGTCTAATCTTCAATTCATATAGAGAAGTAGCAGATTTTAATAGAACTTTGTTAACTTTATTGAGATATATTTTTAATTAAACATAAACATAGATTTTAGTGATTTAATAAAACAAATTTGTAACTTTATTCCACTTTTATTATTTTGACTGGACCGGTTTCAGCCTATGACGGCCATCTTCAGACTAGTACAAATGTTTGTTAACCTACCGAATTAACAGTTTCAAAATTAGAAATAATAGATTTTAGTGTTAACTCCATACAAACATCAAAATATACCTCTTATATCAAACCGTATCAAGCATAGAATTTATCCACCTGTTCATATAATATTTAAAAAACCACAAAATAAGGAATCTCGAGGGAAATTCCACAAAATTATAGGGAAAAATCAAAATCTAGTGAAACACAAAGTCAGTCAACATTTTTTCGGGAATGTTCGTTTGCAAGTTCGGATTTACTAGCAGATACCGAGAACCAATCCATTCTAAGTAACAATGTACAATAAACTTTTGGCGGAATCGTTTACAAAATGCGATGAGGGTGACACATACGACCAAAATTATAACTATTTTAGCAAATCTATATAATATCGTCAGCTCTCTCTCCCTCTTAATTAACTTATTGCTTAAGATGGTGATTTGGGTATTCTTTTTTGAAATATCACCTCAAGAGCGCTTATACATTTTTCTTGCAGGAATTTTGCAGAACAGCCGAGAGCATCTTCAGCAAGTCTAACAGGAGGGCAGACCTGGACAAGTGGTATGTGCAGCTGGTGACGGCCATGAGCCAAGCCATTCAGAGGCAGGAGCATCCAAGGACCCCTCATCAAGTCATCAAAATGGGTAATTTAATAACATTACTACAGTAAATTATTACTTTAAGATGGTCTTTGCAAATTTTCTACTTATTTAAATTCTAAATACAACTATAACATTTAAAAATGTTAGACAAGTGAAAAATATCCAAATTGATCTAAAAGATGAACAGCAAATTTGTATTCAATGCCATCATCATTGGTGCTACAACCTTTAGAGAGTCCTGGCCCCCTCAAAGGAATGCCTCTACTTCTGTTTATCCTACTACATCCCTCCAGTTTCTATATCAAATGTGATTACCGCATCAGAGTTTCAATTACTCGGAGCCTGTGGTTGGACTATGGCATTCCCAATTTGGGAGATTTTGTGAGGATTGGAAGTATCTAGCTATTCAGGTTACTAAACATAGCTAAAGCCATTTTAAGTGATGTTTAGATTCGATTTGCCTCAACTCCGTCCAGCCATCTATGTTAAGGTCTCCCAACGCACCTTCAACCTGCGGGCTTATTATAAGAACTCTATTAGCTTATAATAGTAGTAAATGGTCAACTTTATATAATAATAATAATATTTGGAAAATTTGTATAGCGCCGTTTTTGTGAAAAATCATCTCAAGGGCGCCATTTAATGATTCAATCACCTGGAGGGCACTTTGCATTTGTTATTGTAGGTAGCCATTCCTGAAGGTGTCTTTTGATATTACCTTTAAAGTTTATAAAATCAGTTTCTGACCTTTGACTAAATGGCAGGTTATCCCAAGAATGTGGATGCAGCACGTTGAATGCTCTGCCCTCAAACTTCGCAACATTCATACGAAAGTGTTCAACCCGTCTATTCAAAGCACCAGACTTGGCCGACCTGAGCGTGAGTTCCCTCTGAGTAAGATTGTCCCTCACACAGAGATCAGTCAAGTGTGGTGTTGCAGGTCCATACTCAATGAGACAAATTTTAAACTGTACTCTTTCTGTGACTCAAGGCTAGTGTAGGTAATGACTGTTGCCTGTCTTCTATTTTCACTACAAGCTTTGCCAGGCAGAGCCGTTTTAATTTTATAAATATACCTGTTCTGTACCATTTCATTTTAGTATTCACCATTGTCAACAAATCAAATATTTTTTATCATGCATTCTAGAAAACTTTCACCATTTATATTCACTGCTCTGCCAACTGAAGATTCCAGCTCTGGATGGATTAAGGAAAGAAGCCAAAGTTAAATACACGGAGGCCTTGAAGGCTTATGTCACTTATTACTTTGGTAGACCACTTGAAAAGCTCAATGTAAGTTTAGTTTTCATTAGTGTAATGAGTCTTTTAAACATGGAATAATATTATAACACAAATTAAACTTGCAAGAGTGTCTTAACAATTAAATACGCATATTGAAGGTTTTAAAAATTCACTCTTCATATTATAACTAACTAACCATCTCGTCATTCCTCCGCAAGGGTAGGCAGAAAGGATGGACCGCTATATGTTTCTGCCTTGACACACACTCCTTGCTTCATTCATATTTGTACATTGTCTCATACATACTCTTCTGTTATTCTGACTATTGACATGGCCCGACTAAAGTATTTCATTCACTTGATCGTGCCATGTCTTCTTCAGGCGCCCCCTACTTTTTCTACCATTGACTTCCTCGTCATATATTTTCCTCACAGTCCTTTCTTCGCTCATCCGCTCTGCATTTCATTACGCTTACATCAGCCTTGCAGTCTTTCCGGATGTTCACATTTTTAACACGGTCATACAGGAATTTCATTTCTACAGCATTCAGTCTACTTTCCTATGCCAGTTCCATGCCTCACATACATCAAGGTTGATATCAGCACTCCATTGTGGACTGCTAGCTTCGCTTCTTTGGACATTTTGTTATTTGCGCCAACAGCGCTCAGTCCTCCATTAATGGAGTTTCTTGCACTCTTCTTTCAATATCCTTATCAGCCTTTCTATCTCTCATAAATATACATACTTCCCAAATACATAAACTCATCTACTTTCTTGAAGTATTGATCATTCACAACTATGTATATTGCACAGCATTTTCATACTCTCTCTTTCAAGCACTATGACTTTGGACTTACTTACATTTATCATTAATCCATTCTGCATACATACTTGGTTCATCCTAGACACGAGAAATTGTAGATCTTCCATACTGTCAGCAATCAGCTCCGCATCATCAGCATACAATGGCAACATACTTGCAGATTGTTCATTCATATTAACATTCATATTCATTAGATTAACAATATGTACAACAACCACATTCCAATCACCTTGGTGTGAATTAATTTGGATCTGCCTGGGAACAGGGAGCCATCCTATCACCTTTGTCCCAATGCGTAGGTGACTTACCGTGTGTTGATTGACTTATTTGGGAAAATCGAGAACCATCTCATATTTATACTGTATTTTAAGTTTTGTGAGTTATGATTGCTTTTATGTTCCAATTCTTCCATTACAAATTCCTTTTTGGTGAATGATGTTGCTAATCATCGTTGTATGTATTATTTGAAATATGCAAATATCATTTGTTTCAGCTGTTCTTTGAAGGTGTGGAGAGCAGAGTAAGTCAAGGAGTGAACAAATCCGAGATATCTTATCAGATGGCATTTAGTAAGCAGGAGCTTAGGAAGGTTATAGCTCTCTATCCTCACAGAGAAGTCAAAAAAGGGTTGGACAGTTTGTACAAGAAGGTGGAGAAGCATCTGTGCGAGGAGGAAAATCTCTTACAGGTTTGTTTCCTTTTCCTTTTCTTTGTTAAATATCTGTTGTAGAACTGACAACAAATTATTTTTAATAATTTTTAAATTTCCAGGTGGTGTGGAGGGCCATGCAAGAAGAGTTCATAACGCAGTACAAATATCTGGAAGAGCACATTCAGCAGTGCTACCCTGGATCCATGATCGCACTGGACTTCACCATCAAAGATATCCTCGAGACATTCTCTGAGATTGCTCGCTCTCACTAGCGCAAACCATTTCAAATATGTATTTATTGAAACGTACTGTGGTCACCTGAACATACATATATAGATAATTTGTTAGTCATACACACAGATAAGATAATAATTGGATAGATCATGTAATACATATATACATTCAAATGTAATGCTCTATCTATGTATAGGTCACGCAATTAAAGTTGATGTGAACAACACATACTTAGGATTCTGGGTATTGGTGCATATGTATACACTTTCAACAGTGATGTCTTTGAGAAAAGTCACTGAGAAATAGCCTTTTATTTTGCTTACACGTCTACTTATTGTAATTAGCAAAAAAGTAACAAGTGTATGCATTTGTATTTGTATTTTGAATATTAAAATAGTTTTTACAGTTGTTCTTTTTATTCATTAGTTTGAAAAAAACTAAAACAACCGAAAGTTTTTTTTTTCATAAAATGTAACTTTTTTTTTTAAATTTCGCTGGAATTTTCTTTTCTGAAGTCGAAAAAAGTTTGAAACATTAGTATAACATTCATTTTTCAAAAACAACTATGGACCTCATTGCCCATTGAATTGTCATCAGTTTATTAAAAAAAATACCTTTCATGTATAAAAATAATTTTGCTTTATCCAATTGTTATTGTATTTGCAATCTTCAAGCTTTTGATAGATATGTACATATTATGTTATATAATTTAAAAATAAATAATTATGTCTGAATTTAGGTATAAGTGTAACAATTATTAGCTGGTTTATGATTTTTAACACTTTTATGCACATTTAAGTCAATTTTATTGAACATTCTTTTATTATTTATTAAGAATTAGTCCATTTTTTTTCAATGGTCAATGATTATATTATCACTTTGAAACCTCAGTTATATTATGTACACATGTGTTTATTTAAAATAAAATAAAACACTGGTAGTCACTGACCTTATATTTAATAGCATGGCAAGTTTGCAAATGCAATATATAATATTTATTTGTTTTTCTTTTATATCATATCTACATATTATGTATTGTCAGCCAAGCTGAATTACATTCATACATTATTGTTTACAGAAGCGAAAAACTCAATGGAACATTGCTTATTCAGTATTATTCATTGAAAATTTAAATTGATTTATGTATTTTGCAAACAAAACATGATACTGCAAATGTATAATAGACAATACAAAATGTATGTATTATATTAATTTATTTCTTAGCGACTAAGATTGCTGTTGCAAGTATGGCTTTAATTAGGGTTATATCAGCAAACATTGAAGAAACAGTGTGTGACTAATTTGTATTGCAAGATGACTCCTATGACTTTGTTATAAGAATACTTCTCGTTTATTCCCTTTGTTAGTTTTATCATAAAAAATATTCCAATTTAGGTGCTTATAAAACAGCCTTCATAACTTACTGTTCAGTAATGTTATTGTATATTCTGATATCTATTGTTTCAACTGGCATGTTTGTGTGTTTCTTATGTAATTTTTAAAACTTTCGAAATAGATAACTCTGCTAAAGTTTAGCTTAAATATGAATATTATGTACAACTGATAAACAAAGTATGAAGACTTTGCACAAACAGCGATGAATGGAAGATTTTCAGCCAAGTGGAGTTTTGAATAAAACATTAAAATGTGGATAATTCAACAGTAAAGCACTAGCAGATGACAAATGTAGGTTGTTATTTACTGCCAAAGTTTATTACCGATGAACAATGAATGATAAACAGCACAAATATGGCGAAACTGGGTGATGTTCATGAATATGTGTACATTATAAATCACTTAATGTTGTTTGTGCAACTTCTCCAAATAATGTAATTACTTTAGCTTGATACATTACAAATTGGTACCGTAAATCGGGGTGAAAAATAATGTTGTCAGATTCAATTTAAATCACATTTTAAATTACCGAAAGGCTATATTCACTCGCCAAAAGTTGTGTTTGCAATCCAGCAACATGTTGTGGTTAATGGGAACTCTCAATGTTCACCCGTCAATATTTTCCCAAAATGTCCCAAAGGTCTGTTCCTATTTACCATCAACAGGAACGGCAATTTCAAAAATGGCCAAATCTTTGTAGTCGACCTTCAATTGAAGTGTGCGCTATCACAAAATGGAGTAGTTCTTTGTAGTCGAACTTCAGTTGAAGTACTTAAAATGAAGTACTTCGTTGTAGGCTTTGAAGTTCAACTTCGCAACTGAACTGCCGCAAAATAAAATAGTGCTATGTAGTCTAACTTCAATTGAAGTATTTGTTCAATGAAAAATGAATGAAGTTTGAACTGCCTCAAAATGAAGTAGTTATTCTTTGTAGTAGTTTTTATGGAGCAGTCACAACACTACAAAACACGCTGATTGCAACAAACTTTTTGACATCTGATAGATAACACACGGTCAAGTTTCCTATCCTGTCGCGGTTGTCATTGGGTAGAAAAAATAAGTAACATATTTGTCAGAATCCCAACGGTAACATTACGTCAATTGTAACACTTTGAATCTTTTTCCTGGGAACTGTTCATATTCACCCCGCTTTACAGTACTTAATATTTTTTTACAGAATTGTATAAATCACCATCGGGTGTTGAGTATGCATAAAATAATTAAAAATACTGGTTTGTTTCTAATATATTTGTCTTTTTCATCATTTTATGGTCCAAATCTAATAATTGATGCTGAATCTGAAGTTTTAAGAGGTTTTTTTAATGTTTCATATATTATTTAAATATATTAGGAATTCCCAGTGTTAATTATTATTGATTAAGTCTGAGACGGTTTGCATAAATACCGCAAGTTCTCCAGAATTAATATGCCCACTACGCTGTTTGTTGTGTTTCATTTTATTCCCTCAACAGAACTGTCTCAGTAAAGTTCCCCAGGGTCTGGTGATGTCTCGCGGTGCAGCAACATGACCCCCGGTATGCGAGCCTCGAGCCTTCTTCTCACCAAGGCAGTTACCTCTTATATTTAAACAAAAATAGTTATCAGTGCTCAAGAATAATTATTATGCATAATGCAGATATTAAAATAAATATATAAATTTAAAAATAAAACGACTAAACACGTCAATAATATTGTTGGATTGAAAATGTTATATTATAGTGCCTTTAAAATAATATGATCAATCTGTTTTTTTTTTTACCATTCCTCATGAAAAGTATGCACCGCATGGTGATGTTGCAAAGCATTGTATGTACATATTTGTTTTCAAGAAAAGGTTTGAAACTGCCAAAAATAAAAGTAAATAGTTAATAGATTTATATTTATTAAGTTGGCAATATTTATCACATTGCATTTGCTTGAAGAGAAAGACTAATACTACTATATAAATTGTACAGCCAGAACATAATAATAAAATAATGCTCCATATTCCCTATGGTGTGATGCAATCAACGGATTGTGTGAGTTGCATTTAATCGATGGACTGAGGGGGGTTGTAGTTGAAGTAGAAGAGTCCGGAAGATTTACCCTGCAAAATAGAGAACATTTGTTACAGATTGTGGAATAATGTCAAGGAGATGCACTAAAAACAGTAGAGTACAATAGTAAGACATTAGTAAAACATTGATATTGGACCAAAAGTTCATTGTACCATTTCTTGCCTATCTCTTTACTTTCTTGGCATCGGGAGTTTAGAACCTCTTCCTCTCAATAATGTACTACAACACGTTGGGGAGAAAACTATCAGAGATCTTACGGCAAGTGAGATGGTGATCGGGCAACGCAATAGAATATTCCATGCCTGAATCGATGTAATTAGAATATGACATGTTGGCATATCTTATGCTCCGTTCACATTGGGAGTAAAAGTACTAGTCAATCACAGCACTTATTAGAGGCAAAACTGATTCTAAGGATATTGGATGGGATTCACGTTACAATTTTAGATGGTATTTGGTTAAATATATCCAAATAATTTTGACTGTAGTTCTACAATAATAATATTTCGCATAGAGGTGTGATTTTTATCAAAATCAGGATCTTATATTCCTTTATGCAGTCATGCTAAAGCTTTGAATTATTTTTTAAAGGAATTTCACACGGTTATGTTTATTTTGACATTGTTTTCTAAAAAGTAAAACAGTAGAAATATTATAGAAGTATTTTACATAATGACAAATGAGCGTGGACTTACAACAATGAATGATATGGTAGCGAAACTGATTCCAGCAGCCAGCACGGTGTTGTAGTAACGGTTCTTGGCTGCGTGGGCCTCCTTCCATGATCCGCAGGGGACGGGCAGCTCATTCATGTGTGCGGGCACATGGTTAGAAGGGGGGCCATGGTACGAGCGAACTGCAAACATTCAACATAGCATCAAGTATCTACTTAGTCACAAAAATGGGAAAAAATAATTATTTATGGAAAATTGAGACAAATTATGGAACTAAAAATGATAATACTAATTTTAATCGTTTTAAAATAAGGTTGGAAGGTAGAAAGGTGGGAGAAAGGTAGTAAAAAAATGTGCATAAGAAAACTAGTTTTGATATTTAAATAAAAATTGAAAATGTAACCAATCTTCGACATATAAGGTGAAAAAATTATCCATTGGAAAGTGACAATAGGGCGATAGGGTTATGCGAGTTACATAATCCGCGTATTTACGAATAACGGGCGATAGTTAAATTTAAGCGTTAGATATTATATTATTAATAAAAATGTTCTTTTATTAGCATGTGGTTATTGGGAAACCGCTTTAAAAGGTTTTTCGTTAGATATCGCAACCTTACAAGATAACGTATAATTGTAAGAAAATTACTATTTCAGTAGTTAATGTTAATAAAAGGATAGTAATTTCAAATTGAGACGTTATTTACCTTGCTGAGAAACAGCCCTCACAATTGGTCGTACTGCCTGCATTTTGACAAAATTTGTAAGTTTTAGAACTTGACAATCGAACCCGAGAAAATCTACCTGTCGACCAAAGTATTAATAATCTATGGAATGAAAACGAAATCGGGTAGGGATGTTCGATATTCCGATCCCGGTTACTTTATCCCGGCGACTTATCGATCACTGAAATCATTTAAATTTTTTCTCCGAGGATTAGGCTACTTTTGGAACCGATTCCCTTTTTTTACCGATGAACCTTCCAAAAGTAACTGGATAAATAACCGGTTTTTTGTCGGTCTCCGGTAAATGAAACCGCAGTGACACTTCATTTCAAATATCACCATCCCTAAAATATGGATATTTGGAAGATCAACTACTTAAAAATGCTTTTTCATTTGTAAATAAAGTCTATTATTGCAGTAATAATATTGGTTTCTTGAAAAGTTCATAGCAGCTTGATGTCCACAGGAAGTAGGTAATAATAATTGTGAATCGTTACAATGATATCTTTAGCACAAAATATAATTTGGGAAATTAGCCTTGTTATTATGGCATCACTAAAGTCCATAGAGAAATATAATTTATAAATTTGACATTTCTGTCATTGAGACTTGAGACCAAGATAAGTGCTGATAAACAACATGTCTTCGCCCGCTTGGTTAACTGATGAATTGTCTAAAGAGATTAGAGAGAATGATAACTTTCACGAAAATGCTGAACTCGTAGTAAAAGGTGGCTAAAATATTGATTATATTGAACCGATTCATTAGATTGAAGAAATAATATAATTTAGGTTATGTTTATTTTAATTTTAGATGTATTCGATGACAAATTGGACATCACGGTGTTGGTGGAGCGTCTTTCTAGTGTCTTGACAGATATTAATCCAGAATTCAGAGCCAGAGGGATGTATTTCTTTTCAAAAGTCCTGTTGTTTCTACCAGCTGATTACCTGACTGAGGTTCAACTGAAGTTTATCTCAAGCTTTTACGTCGACAGATTGAAAGACAACCATCGGGTGATACCGCCAGTTTTAGAGGGAGTTGTAGCTCTATCTAAAATGAAGAATCTACCAAATGATGCTTCAAGTCAGTTTCTTATGTCAATTTATAATAATGTGCCATGCCAGCAACAGGTTCGAACGGATAGACACCATATCTACTCCATTATCAATACATTTCTGCAAAGTCACAACCAAGGTAATTTGTTACAAATATGTTTTAAGTTTAAAGATAGAAGTTCTAAGTATCTCTAATTCTTTTTACCCTCTCAGTGCTCCTGATGAACCTGCATGTGGTAACATATTGATAAGACTCACATATTCTTCACACCCAATTCCAAATGCATCTCTTCTTGTCCCAAAATATATCCCTCCACACAGCATCAATGGCCCTGAGGGAAATTGTACCTGTGTGGAGTCAATTTAATAAAGTAAAAATCAAGTTTTTGAAATGCACTAAATGCATCCATTTATAATTCGCCAAGAAATTAGCAACACCAGAAAATTATTGAAAAAAATCGTAGTACCAATACTATTTATTCTTGCAGAACTTAAAGCCATGGGCCCCGATCTTGTGTATGGAGTAATCGCTGCAATGGACGGAGAGAGAGATCCTCGCAATTTGATGCTCCTCTTCACCATCCTCCCAACATTCCTCAAGTCTATCCCCCTGGGCCACTTGTCCGAGGAGATGTTTGAAGTCATCGCCTGCTACTACCCAATTGACTTCAACTCCCCGCCTGATGATCCAAATGCAATCACGAGGAATGATCTGGCTGATCAACTCTGCGCTTGTCTTTGTGCTACTCCCGCCTTTTCCGAGTTTTGCCTGTCCCTCTTGCTGGAGAAACTTGACTCTAAACTGAGACTGGCTAAATTAGATTCACTAAAACTCCTTGTAAGTTGAAATGGGTGGTATAAATCAATTGACTTGAAACTTATTATTTTTATTTGCTTCGAGTCATACATGGAAAATTATGAATAGTGATGATAATTCAACTGCTAGAACCACTTATGGCTTATTTTAGCATTTTTTTAAAACCTTTTGGCCTCGCTGTCCCAAAGCAAAATCAAGTACTTAGATGACGTGTTTTCCTGTAATAATAAAATATTGTTTGCTGATTTTTTGCTTTTGTCTAAATTTTTAAATTGCCTCTGCAAAATAATAGTCTATGAATTTGTTTTAAATCTGGAGTTTTTCAGTTTGGTTCCCAACAGTGCCATGATTTTTTTGAAAAAACTCTAACTTTGTGTACAACGCATATTATTATTGATATGGTGGTCTACACAAAGTAAAAGTTTTTATTTTAACTTGTACCATCACAAATTTACTACCTAATAATTTATACAAATTTAATACTACTCAATTTCTAAAATATTATTTTTCAATTTTATATATTAGTTCTGCCAGTCTGGGAATTATGTATGTTGGTTGTTAAGGTTGATGCACCTTGCAAGAATTACTTCAAGAGTTGTTGTAAGGACCTTTGCCAAATAAATTAAATTGATTAAACTGCATGTTCTACTAAATGTTGGCTATTTCTTTAAGATATGTAGGTAAAAAAATATTTCTTCATTTACAGAAACAAAGTTGCAGTGTATTTCCAGCTGAAAGTTATGATCTCCATCTTCAAACAATTTGGGCTATGCTGCAGTTAGAACTAGCCAATAAAGCAGACTCGGACATGGTGCAAGCTGCCCATGATGCTCTCCTGGCCTTGGTCAGCAACTTGTGCTCAGACCTGTCACAACCCAACATAGGAGAATCCTTTTTAAACAAAATACTAATTACAATGAAAATATTACTAGCTGATGGCAAAACAAAAAGCACCCTGGAACTACCATTGAGAGTGTTTTTAACAACAGCGAATGCATCAGAAAAATCATGTATTTTCGTCATAGAAAATGTGATTCCGCTTTTGATTGTCCACTACCACTTAAATCTGGATGAAAATCTACAAGTTTCTTCCTTGGAATGGTTCGCCCGTATATTTGAATCTTGTTATAGTTGGAATCTTCTTTCACAGATGTCACACCACTTTACACAAATTTCAACAATGTGTATAAATGCCATGAATAGTTCTAATGACGATTTAAAGGTTTCTAGTTTAAACACCATAGCTGTGGTGGCAGATATAATTCAACCTGGTGACATAACTATTTTGTGTCAAATACTTGACCAAAATATTCATAGTTCCTCTTCTGAATCTTTAGCAGATTCTAGTAAAAAGTGCCTTCTTGAATTGGCGAAGAAAGACCCGAAATTGTATTCAGATTATGTGCAGGAAAAATTGAATTTTGACCAAATTATTGACAATATTAGTTTGTTGCAGAAAAGATTAGACATGTTGTGCACTTTATCAAGTATCAGTATATTTAGTGAACCTATTGTAGCAAAAGTGCTTAATATATTTACCGAGCATGATTCTAAAGCTCAAGTTCTGATAACAATACTCTTAAAAAATTTTGACAATAAAATGATGTACACTGACAATAAAATATGTGAAATGCAAATGAAATACAATCTTCTGAAGCATATTTTGGAATGGTCTGATCAAAATATAAATCAAAATGATACAGAAGTGCTTGACTGCGGATCAAAATTAATTATAAGGATCATGAAGACATTAGAAAGTAATTTGCAGTCCCAAGTCTTGGAGTTATATGTGCCTAATTACATCAGCCAATTATCTGTTACTAGTAAATACATAATCCTTATTGAAGCCTTGATGAATTCCACCTGGCAAGATGCCAAACTTATTCAAATTGAACAAGTTTTATCTCATGCTGTGGATTTCGCATTGAATGAGCAAGAATCTTTTATCCAATACAAATCATGTTTGTTAATTGCCAATATTATGAACAAACATGCCAAGGAGGAGGCCTTTTCTGATCAATACAACAAAATAAAAGAGAATTTCAGTACAATATTGGATAAAGGTCGTATCAATGAATCAATCGGTTCAAATATTATTTCATTACAGTCTTGGATAACTAAAAGTCTTTTACAAAGCGGGCACCCAGACTCATCATATTGGCTTGGAAAGGTAATCTATTATATTTACAAAGCGGTTATTTGTATAATGTAATTTAGATTTACAATTATTTTTATACTAAGTGCCTTGATTATTACATGGGTAGTGTCGAAACTAGTTGGCGTATGTAAATAAATTTTTTTTTTCGTATCATGTAAAATATGTGAAAAAGTGATGTACACAAAGTTGATGGGCTTTCAAAGATTAAATATCGAAATTCCTTTGTTTTTCAGATAACTGATACAATATTGACCGATGCAAAATGGGGACTGGATGCAGCCAAAGGTTTCAAATTAATAATGGCTGACAGCTTAGAAGCGTTAAATGCCGATTGCTTCTGCAGTGTGGGCTTATTGTATCGGCAGAAAGTCTTTCAGTTATTCTTGCATAAGACTGGGAACCTAACAATTGGTGTGAATCGCGAGCCATATTTGCTAGCTTGGGCATATATTATACAGTCTGTCTCGAAAATGGTTCTTCAAATGGAATCAGCAAAGGTTTGTTCTAAGAAATAATATTTAGATAAAATTGTAAACGGTTTTCGTTTGCATTCATCAATTTATTGTAACAACAATGCCAATGGATGCTATGATTTATATTAATGAAAATAATAAATTAGATTTGATTTTTATAAAAATAAATTTGATATTGAATAAGCTTCCTTTAACAGTCTTCTAAATTTATTTTTAATTCTTAAAACAAATTTATTTATTCTGCATAGTTTATTACGGGTATGTGTTTTGAAATGCTCACCACAAGGTGGTCGGTTTCTTTTATACAGTGTAATAAAAAAGAGGGTAAAAACAAAGCAATAAAACAAAATGAAAATGGTATTAGCATACATAGCAGACAATTGTCTATCTCTTGAGTCACAAATCTCAAAGGCTGTGAGTTCTGGATTTTTCCATCTAAGGCAGTTTAAATCAATCAGAAGATGCCTTCCTTCTGATGCGGCTAAATCACTTATGAATTCCTTTGTCGTCTCACGTATGGACTATTGAAATAGTGTTTATGCTGACCTCCCTCGGAAACAACTCAATAGGATACAGTCTGTCTTCAATGCAGCGGCGAGAATGATATATAGTGAGTCCAAATATTGTCACATTACTCCACTTCTGAATCGCCTTCATTGGCTTCGATGCCCTGAAAGAATAGAGTTTAAGATTTGTCTTACGATCTTTAAAGCACTGCAGGGAATGGCACCAGCCTATATATCGGAACAGTGTGTCCGACAAGCCTTAAATAGTAGACAGCTTACTTTGAGGTCAGCAGATGTAGATACTGCTGTTTGATTAATTGAACCATCTCGATCAAATAAACCTGTCTACTATGATCGCGCTTTTGGTGTATCTGGTCCAGTCATCTGGAATAAGCTTCCCACAAAACTTGCCAATATACAGAACCTAGCAGAGTTCAAACGGGTCCTAAAAACCAAATTGTTTAAAAATCCTACATACAAAACGTAACTTATTAAAATTTAATTTCTTTTCTCCTTACTTCTATCATTATAACTCAATGTCCTCACTATCTACTGAAAACCATATACCCATTGTCATAAAATATTTATTTTTCTTTTGTTACTTGTTATATTTAAACTGTTTGCATTTTTAGAATCGTTTACTTATAATACTTGAATATCAATGTTTGTACCAACGTATTAACTGTCCTCAATCTAATTTCCTTTTCTTTGATTTGACAAATATATTAATATGAATCCATACGTTTCATCTGAATTTTTATACCCTTAGCTTCTGGTAAATTGTTTTTTTTTTTAATCTGTTGATGTACACATGCACTGTTATACCCATATCTAAACCTTTCTCTCTTATGATTTATGATAACGATCATGATTTTAGATAGTTTCAATTTGTATACATATTATGTATTATTTTCTCCTTGTTAGTTAATCTTATTAGCATAATTAATTTAGTATGAAGCGCACTTAAGGGGAAATATCACAAAACTGCGCTATGTAAGTTCACTGTTATTATTATTACATAAATTTAAAATTAGAACATAGATTTTGATAGAAAAAAGTACTTACGATAGGGCAGTAGAGTTGTATTTTTATGCGATTTAAAGCTAAAATCTTCAATGTAATCATAGATTTTGCAATACTTTTACGTGAATTTGGTCGCTAGTATAGAGGGTCGTTAAGTTCTAAAATAAAAAAACAGACAGTTTCATATTTTCTCAAAAAACAAAGTTTGAGAGATACTAAAAATTTAGATCATTAGAAATCCTCATTATTACCTAATGTCTGTTTTATTTCTTTTTTATTTTCCAGATCTCGTCAATATTGATAGAATCTCTTGACTTTGCGGAGCAGGAGCTTCTCCTCACCACCCTGGCGACGTTATCTTTCCTCATACAAAAAAAAAACCCAGATATAGCCGGCAGCCTACAGTCCCTCATACCACGCTGTCTGAAGCTCAGCTCCCACAAAGGGTCGATGGTAAGTGAAACAATACGAGTGTCTCACACCAGAAACAACTCTTTGTCTGTCAAACTGATATAAAAAACCCAGACAAAGGCGGTAGCCTGTAGTCAATAAGAAAAACTTAATTAGAAACCATTCTCTATAATATTCTTGAAGGTATACTTACGACTAGGGTCAGTTTTAGATATGGATAGGTGACAGCAAATCTGTTGAAAGTCCTATGTTTAACATACGAGTATGAAATGATATTATAGACAGCGCCCTTGAGGTGATTTTTCACAAAAACGGCGCTATACAAATTATCCAAATATTATTATTACTAGTGTACTGCTTTTTGAACTAGCGAGAAACATTGTAGAACAAGTTAGAGGCAAATATGTAATATGTACAAGGAAATATACTTATTCTCATCACTCCCATTCTAAAATATGTATTTGATAAAACCTGGTTCTGAAAATCATTTTGACCCTGAAAGAGTTCTGTTGGTAAGGGAAGAATCAGTGAGACTTTTGTTGATTTCTAATGTATTTGTTGTAGAAAGTTCGTATGGGCAGTTTGCAATGTTTGTTTGACATAGCAAACTCTTACCCGACCGTGATTCTTCTTCCCTACAAAGAGGATATAATAACGCAGCTTTCGTCCACCTTAGACGATCCGAAAAGATTGGTGCGGCGCATATCTGTCAAGGCCAGAACTCGCTGGTTCCTTGTGGGATCGCCAGGTGAAGACAAGATTAAATCATAGACACACTTTACTACCATCATCTACTATCAGCGAATGAGTGAACCAACACTATTTCGCAAAATAATCATAATTTTATCTATGTATGTAATTAAAATTAGCATCTAAATAATAAAATGATCCTGGTTTTTTCTCTTTTTATTTTTTTATAAAATCGTTTTTTGGATCATATTTTATGCTGAATCATTATTGTGGTTTAAGAAATATATGAAAACTGCTAGCAAATGGCACTGATTAAACAATATAATATGTATGCAATTTCCTTATATGCACACCAAAATAAAAACTATACAGTGTACGTATTCCTAACTAGCACAAACCAAATAAAGAAAATATAGGTCTACTTGACAAAAATCATTATTATTTCAACCCTAGTCAGATTTTTATTTCCTAATTTTACAAGGGGTAATTATTTTTTAGATTATAAATTCACTTGGGTACATATTGGAGTTGAAATGAAATTAAAAGATAAAATATTTTTTCCGTTTTATAATAACATACAAGTAAACAATACATTATTTGTATCTTGTATCAATGTACATTTACCAATAAATTCAAAATTTTATGAAGTAAACATGTAGGACAATACATATTTGTTCAGCCCTGAAGAAGGTTCAGGTAGAGACGAAACCGGTTGGTTTATGTATCCAATAAAGTGGTGTTAAAACTAAGTTACTTTTATTTAAAATTTAATTATGTCTTTCCACAAAGTGAGTGCTTCATGTCAAAGTTTAAACATGTAGTAATCTATTTTTAAATATTCTTAGAAAATTGAAGAATGTGGTAACTTTTTCGAGTACATATTCACAAAGAAAAAAATATAGTTTGGTAAGAAAACCAATTTTAATTTGTATAAACATTGTTAGATAATTTTAGTTTTTCAAATAATATTTGAATAATTGACACGGAAAGATGCTATTCAAAATAAATGTTTGTTATAGAAAATATAATAAAAATGTTTTTAAAAAATTGCTGTATTTTTTATAATTTAGAATTCACTAAAGTCATTGAGTAAATTTGCAAGCACTGTGTGGTTGAAATATCGCACACGTCAAAACAATACCTCGTATCCCACCCATTTGTTAAAAGTGATATTTTAATGTATTCTGGTACAAAATTTAAAAATACACAACCTGACCAAATCTCGGATGCCAAACAAAGAAGTGAAGGTAAGGGTACATTAGAATTTAAAATTCATATTTTTTTATAAAAGTTAAATTATGTGGCCTGTTAATTTTTTACGTGATAATTTTTTTTTTTTTTTAGTTTTTGTGTCCTTGTAAAATTTGTATTATGAGGGGTACAGGGTACATTGTTTTGCCATAAGCGATATTTTGACTGAAGTTATTAGCATTTTTGTCACCAAATTAACTTTCACAGTGCATGTATCTTTCGAATGAGCTATCATCTGATATTCGTGGTATTTATTTATTTTATATTTACAAAAACAGTTTTACATCAAAACATTGTAAAAAACACAAAAAATGGTATTCATAATTACACAAAGATTAAGGTAAAAAGAAGTTTAAAAACAAACAAAAAAATAGTTTTCAAGAAGTACATAATATTGTTAGAACTTAATAGCTAGTTCTTGCTTAAACTTGTTGTAGCTTGTGTGAAAAATATCCAAATTTCCTGCGAGGCAGTTAATTAACCTAGTTAGTCTTCAGTCCATGATGATATTGGTAAGTTAGTTCTGCACCTGGGAATAAACAGAAGCCTGTGTTGGCGGCCTCGCATGAAATTATCAGGGACATAAAATCCAATTTCCGCCAGGATGTCAGGTATTAAAAATACACCGTTCAGGAGTTTATGAGCAAAAAGCAGTAATGCTATGTCCCTCCTCGAACTAAGGCTGCAGATACCCAGCATTCCCGAGATAAACGTTGTTGGAAACAGCCATGGGTAAAAACCAAACTCTCATGTAGAGGAACCGTAAAAAAATATTTTGAATTTTCTCGACCATTAGTACATAGGCAGTGTCCTCTGGCCCCCATACCTGAGATCCACTCTCGAGAATACTACGCACTAAGCTAAAGTAAAGCAGCCTTATCACTGCAAGATTTTTCAACTCCTTTGAATTGTGAAGGATAAAACCCAACATTTTTGTGGTTGATTTGCAGATCTTTTCAGTGTTATTATGAAACGTTAAACGAACATTAAATACTGTCCCCAAGTCCTTACAAGTAGTTGTATGCTTCAGAGACGTATCTTTCATTTTATAATTGTAATATACGGTCTTGTGTGACCTCATGAAGCACATAACGGAACATTTTTGGAAGTTAAAACTGAGTTTATTAGCAATACTCCAGTCAATAATTGTATTAATATCATCCTGAGGATGACTACAGTCCTCCAATGATATTATTCATATAAATAATTTAATGTCATCAGCAAAAAGTAAAAAAACGAGCGAATTTAATATTATTTCTAATGTTATTTATGAAGTTTAAAAATAATAAGGGTCCCTAATGGGATCCTTGTGGCACACCAGAGTTTGTAGGATATGCGTCGGAGTAGTATGTACCGTAAGATACGAATTGTTCTCTTCCGTTCAAATAGTTACAAGAAAGTTTCGTAAAATTTACAGATAATCCAATTTCTCCAGTCTACTTAGGAGAACTAAATGATCAACCTTATCGAAAGCTTTCGCAAAATCGTGGTATGATGTGTCAACTTGCTCGTTATCATCCAGTGCTCTAGCTACGTAATCTGTAAATATCATCAAATTTGTAGTGGTTGATCGGCCACGTCTAAATCTGTGTTGCTGTTCGATCAAAAACGGTTCGATTTTGGCGTGTAAATATTTATGCAAAATTATTTCCAGTATTTTTGCAGGCGTGGAAAGTATTGATACAGGCCTGTAGTTATTTGCGTGACACTTGTCGCCATCTTTGTGTAAGGGTGTTATTTTCTCAGAGTTATTTTTGACAGTTTCCATTAGCGTTGTGACGGCTTTTAAAGAACTGCTTCAAAGAACTACTTCTTTTGGCAACAGTTCGTACTTCATTCATTGTTTATTGAACAAATCTTCAATTGAAGTCGGTAGTTCATTATAGCGTTCATTCATTTTAATAATTTCATTTCATTGAACAAATATTTCAATTGAAGGTGGTAGTTCATTTTAGCCTTCATTCATTTCATTAACTTCATGTCAATAACTTCATTTTACTGAACCAACACTTTAATTGAAGTTGGTACTTCATTTTAGCTTTCATTCATTTGATTAACTTTATTCCATTGAAAGAAGTACTTCAATGTGAAGCAGTACCGTTGTGAAGACATTGACATTTCAAAATGAAGGAACCAGTCCCAGTTCCTTTCGTTTTGAAATGTCTACCGACTAGTACGTGATTTTTGTTCCTATGTAATTTGGCAAGGAACCGGTTCCAGTTCTTTTTACTTTCCAAAGTCTACCGACTAGTACGTGCTTTTTCGGCGAGGAACCGGTTCCAAAAAGAACTGAACAAACAGGCGGATAAATCCAAATCTCTTTTTTTCGCGAGTTCGATTTCAATTGAAGGGTTCACTTCGAAGGGTTCATTTTAAAGAACTAACAATTCGCGAAGCATTCACAAAACATTGAAGTTTTTCCCAACGCTAGTTTCCATAGTTTCAATAGAAAAATTCCATTTTGAATCGTGGTATTATACACATGCAACCTTCATGCAACCGTGGTTTAGACAATGGTTCGGAACATCCCTTGATAACAAAGGTGGAATTAAGTCAGGACCAAACGATGTTTTTGGTTTCAGTGATTTAACTGCTAAACCGAAATCCGCGGTATCGATGTTTTCAATCGAAATGTTTTGCGCAAATGTTGATCCAGCTAGCTCTGGCACGTAAGATTCAAAATCGACCTTTTCCTGATTATATCGATTATATCGAATCGAATTATGTGCCCAGTGAATTACCACCATGCAAAATTAAACGATGCTTCAAAAGGCTTCAGCCGTGTTTGGTGACCAGATCTGAATAGCCGGGCACTCCCTAACCTTTCCTCTCCCCTTTATCAATCTCTTCAAAGACACAACATACCACAATTGGGGTGCCATAGTCCCACTGGTTCCATGCAGTTGGGATTAGTTATTATAGTGCGGTAGTGAATGAAATGAAATTTAAAAAAAACGTATTTGAAAAAAATCGACCCATGACATACTTGGAGATTATACCAAGAGCATAGACGTGCAAGAAGGTGGAAAACTTTGCAAGGCGCCATTTTATACATTTTGAATACATAAAATGATTGAATTTAATAAATAGTCCGTTCGTTCGTTAGTTCCTTTTTTGACTGCGTGCATAGTTAAATATGTCAAGCTGTACCTCAAAGTTTCCTGATGATATGATATTCAAAATCAACTTACTAATGTGCAATAGACAATATTTAGCAAAAAAATAACCAAACAAATGCACCCGATCACTTTTCTGTGCTCCTGGTATTTTGTTTTTGTAATAATGTTTACTACGTGGAACATTATTATTTTTATTGTGACATTAGCGCCGCTACGGAATTTAGTTCAAATTAAACCCGCTATTTTGTCGTCAATTTTACTCGGCCGACTTCTGCGCTCCGGATTAAGAAACGCCCGAACTTGACTGAATTCTTAGAAAATGTTAGAAAAATATCCGACAATATTCGAATAATAATTTTGCCTCACACGCCTGTGCTTCTGGTATACTTTCCAAGTAATACCTTCCTCAATAAATTAATAGTGCCTACTTTTTTATTATTTTTTATTTCACTACCGCACAAGTCTGGACCGTGGCCGTGATTGGGGTATGTTGTGAGGCTTAAGGTAGTGGGGGAGTAATGGGAAGTAGGGTAATGGGAAGGAGACGAGTATAGGAAAGTACCTGGCTATTCAGATCTCGTTACCAAACACGGCAATCACAGCACCACCATTCTGAATTTGTTGATTTTTTGTCCATTTTGAACGTCGCTTGAAATGGCTTTAGCCGTGTTAGGTGACCAGGTCTGAATAGCTAGGTACTTCCCAACCTTTCTCTACCCCTCCCCACTACCTTCAGCCTCACAGCATACCCCAATTGGGGATGCCATAGTCTCCAGTGGTCCCCAACCCATGAAGTTAATCCCCAACCCATGGAGCTAAAACCCAAGACCAAATGATACTGGGCCGCGCAAAAACATTAAAAAAACTGCATTCAATGTGTCCCCCGCACCCCCTTCCTCCACCCTCAGCGGGCCGCGTTAAAATTATCAAACGTTGACCGGTCCGCGGCGACAAAAAGGTTGGGAGCCACTGCTCTAGACGGTTGAGAGCAGTTGAGACGCTTGTGCGGTATTAACTAAAAAATAAAATATTTTAAAAAAAGTAACAAATCATTACACTGACGACACTAGAGATTTTATTTTTGTAATGATTTGAGCTAAGTGAAAACAATAATAATTTGTAATTTTATAAAATGTGGACTTGATTTATACTTAAAAAATTGAACGAAAATGAGTTTATCATTAGTCAAATGTGACGATTTCAAATGTCCCAACACCAATGACCCAACACCAATGACAAAACACCATTGAGATTTACAATTTCAATGCCCAACACTGACTTGGCTTTTAGTTAATTGAGTTGCATTACAAATTATATTTGATTTTCGGTTAGTATTTTTCAAACATGAGTGTGCTGAGTAATATATAGATTTTTTAAATGAAAATATGTACATTATTTTCGAAGATATTGCGATTTAAAACTAATTAAAAATATTCGCACGGCATGGCGCGAAACCTCTATTTTCGCCCGCAGCCAGCGTACAAAATAGCCGCGTGAAATGTGTTAATACTGTTAATTGACTAATAGGTACATATAATATATTTGCGGGATGTTTCAAAATGGTAGATACACTCAGTACCGCCTTGGTAAAAAATAGCGATACGAAAAAAAAACAAAAAAAAAATTCATTTCAAACATTATCTATGCTTGAGTGTTACTTTATATCTGCATGCAATAATATTATATAGTTTGCAGAGACGACCATAAATCAATATTGGATATTTTTATAAATTCCCCGTAAAAAAAAAGTGAATTTATCAAAATGGAGTATCTTTTTTGAAGGGCAGTTATTTAATTTAAAATACCTTCTATTGTCAGAAAATAACATAACCCGAATGTGAAAAAAACATGCTAGAAAATGAGTTAAAAGTTTCGCCACATTTGTAATATGGGGCGTGCTTTACGGTATAATATAAACAAAAATATTATTTTTTCATTAAACCCTAATTATTACGAAACCGAGCTATTTGAAATTATTTAAAAAAATCCCAGTAATCGGAAAAAAAACGCATCGAATCCTTAGTGCTATTTTTTTTCCTTCTAACTAATATTTTCGCAATCGATTCTCAAAAAAAACAATTTAAGTAGTGTTTATGAAATAAGAAAATTACCCCTTATTTTTTGTACATATTTTGTAAATATATGACTGTCAGCTAAAAGCAATACCAACACTTAAAACAAAAACAAAAACAAAGTAATAATATACATATAGTGGATTAAAATAAATTTATGATTTGTATTTGGTTAATACTATTACATAAATAAAAATACATTTGTGTGTCATTATAATATAATGTTTTTCATATTGTGTAAAAATATTACCATAATTTAATAAAATAAAGCAGTGTTTTCTCCATCTTTTAAATCACTCCTTCCCTTTCCCACATGACCACAATATACATTTTTTAAATATTCACACTGTATTTTAATTTGCACTATAAATCGACACCTCATAAAATGTATAAAAAATAACAATATGCTTTCAAGAAAGTAAATTAACGTTGGTTTTGCCTCAATCGATTTTGCGCTTCATTAAATCTTTTCTCATTCAGTTGTCTTCTTTGTTCTTTGTAAATTGTTTTTTTATATTCTTGATCGACCAGTCTTGCAATTTCTTCTTCAGTTATTTGTATAGTGTTTTCTTTGGGAGTTGTAACTTTCAAAACTTCTTCACGTGGTTCGGGTTCTGAAATAATTTTCGGTTGGGGCTCTTTTGGAGCAAACATTCTAAAAATATTTGTAATCGTGTCATGTACCGCAGAGGTTGATTGTTGCACAATTTCTCCAACGTTTTTAGCAACCTCAGCTGCCTGCGAGTGAATACACGGTAACATTAAACTGGTGCAGACCAAAATCAATGTAATTATTTCCATGTTGCTATCAATGGCAATTTAAAAACTTATTCCAAGTATGATAGTAATATAATAATGAATGCTATTTTTCCTCCAACGCTGCTTCTTATAGTCTTGCTATTTGAACTGAGTAATGAACTTATTATGACCTTTTCAGAATTATATTATCAATAAGGATAACACTGAAATAATAAGAAAACAAAAAAATATATACAAATATATATACAGAAAATTAATATTTGTTTTGATGGCTCCATTGCAACATTCTCTAATAAAAAGTGTTTTGCAACAAGCAACATTGTTGTCCATTACATTTATTATGTGCTCTGTGCTCCTAGAATTTGTATTTTGTTGAATTAGTGTCTTATCCTGAAACTACTAAGAATAAGTGATTTCATTCAATAAAAGTATAACTTTCCCCTTCTGTGCACCTGGTAATATAGTTATGGTTTTTCCTAAATTGTCTTGTACTCAAAATAATTAATTTTTTAATATATTTTCCTTTGTGCTCCTGGAAATATCATATTTGATTTTGTTAAATTGAAACTGAATATAACAATATAACCCTTACCAATATATACATTTTCATTTTTGTTGCAATATTTTATTCATATATTCTGGTAGGTTCATAAATCATTAGGGATTTTCTCTAATAAGTAATGAATCTATTATAATTTATGTATTTTTAGGTTTATATTTTCCTAATGCGTGATACCTTTCAAAACACACAACGTCCACATGGAGACCAGGTTTCTGACGAGTCACACAAATAAAATTGGTTTCCTTTCTATCACCCAGAATTTTGCTCACAAGGAAACCTTTGTTTTCTTTGGGATATGAATATGTGAAGTGCTGTCTTCTATCAAATCGCTGCCCCTTACTGTTTAGATGTTTCGTATAGCCGAACCATATAGGCCACCGCCGCACCTCTTGCGCCTGCCTCGTGCCGATACAATAAATGTCAATCAACACGCGGCAGAAAAATGTACTTGAGAGTACAGATGGGGACACCATCCCTAAACCTTTACTTAAACAGTCTGGATTTTACCCTCGTAAAGACTGGAACGCACAATACTATTGTTCAGTTTTTGATACAATCACTATACCTGTTCCTGCAATAAGAATGAATTACCTAAAAGCGTTATTAAACCACCCCCGATCTTCATAAGAGTTTTATTTCCACGTTTACAATATTATACACAAAAAGATCAATAAAAAATTACATTCCATAAACAAACAGGGTTTGGGTGCATGATCAATTTAAGTACCAAGTGTTTTGTTTTGCTTCTGCTCCAATTGACGGATAGCCTCTTCATGCTGCAATATTTTCACTCTTTCCCTGACCACTCTTCCAAGTTCTTCTTCAGTCATTCCCATAGTTTTACTCTTGGGTGTTGGTGCTGACTTTGTTGTAACTTCGGGTCTTGTGATTGGATTCAGCGTACCAAACAATTCAATGATGTTTAAAACACCGCTAGTTATAATAGAAGTTGTGTTAACTATTGTTGAACCAACCTGTCCAGCAGCTTTCTCTACATCATCTGTTTGTGAGGAGACGCAAGAAAACAGAACACCAATGCACACCAATACCAATACAACAATCTTCATTTTGCTATTGTCAACAACTTTAATAACTCCCAATAGCTTATACCACGATTGTTTTAGTACTGAATATGGTCTCACAATGCATACATTCTTATAGTATTTTTCTCTATGATAAAATAGTTTTATTTATTTATTTTAATGTCATGACAAACTGGAATTTAAAAAAAAAAATTATAACTTCAATCCAATCATATTGTACACATTAAAATAATGATGAAATCCCCTTATCAATACATTAAATAGGATCCCTCCGAAAGTAATGTATAATATTAATTATGTATGAATAAAACAGATATTCTTAAATAGCATTATATTAGTCAGAAAGCCAGAATATTTTATTTACAACAGTGAATGAATATTATGTAGTATGCTTTTTATTTAGTTTACCCAAATGTAGGAAAAATATTACCATGTGATAAAAGATATACGGAATTAAATTGCAGATGTCGATTGATTGAAATGGTGATTACCGTTGTAGGTAACTTTCTATTTATGAGTTTCCTTATTATCGGTCTTGTATTTTGAATTAAATGAGTTTATGAATATTTAAAATACATTACTACTATCGCATGGGACCTGTATGTTGGTAGAATATATTTGAATTCATTAAAACATAATCTTTTTATGTTTATGTATGACTCAATGTTATTATGAAATTGACCATATTTCGAAGAATTTCGCCCGTATGATAACAAGACCCCGATAACAATTTAGAAGTAAAATAATACTTCATTAAATACAATTCAACCTCTAATTACCCCTTTGAACAAATTAACTTTTAAATACCCTCTCATCCTTTTTGTAACACTAATACTATAAAATGTGCATTTATTTTTGGGTCCCTTTATGCGTCAAAAGTGGAAACAATATTGGGTGACTTTAGTAGGTTTATGCATCCAAAGGGTTAAGCAGAAGAAAATGTACTATAAATATAAATGTGTACACCAATTTTGAAAAGCACTGATTTTGTATTTACAATGTGTGGGCGATAATACATACAAATGTTAAAAGGGGAATAAGTGAAACGCATCATTAATTTAACTTACATTTTTTATTGCATTATACACTACAAGAGGCAAACATTGTTCAACATTACTAGATTATAAATATTATAATATTAGGAAGATGTTCATTGCAAAGGCTTATGAGATTACTTTGGCAACAAAAAGATCTTTTTTGTTATTTTTTTTAGTAAAAATTTAATCATAAATTCAAAAAAAATCCCAATACACAAAATGAGCGTGGACAAAAAGTTATTAGGGGTGTTTGATGCATTTTTTTATATTTAAATAGATGGTTATTGTGTGTTTTACCACCAGTTATGAGAGATATCACAATCTGGCAACAGTGTAGTCTGTTTGTTGTTGTAGGAAAATTAATATAATATCGGTATTTGTGCAAGTGAGGAACTAGTAGATAAAAACCCGCTGCAGCATTGAACATATATTTATTCCGTAATTAATTGCGTATTTAATAACATACAAATAAAATTAATGAATGTGAAAAGAAAACATTTTCAAGTACGCCATCTCTAAGAGCGGTTGTGAACTAATGGTAAATTTGGCCAGGTAATAGTTTAGTCTTGACCAGGGGCGGCTCGTGACTTTTTAGGTTGTTAGGTTACATCAACATCAAAAATACGAAGTTTTTGATGTTGATGTAGACGAAAATGATTTTTATTTTATTAAAAAAAATACAAATTTTGTATGAAGATTTTTCAGTTTTGGTGGGTCAATGACCCCCCCAAACTGAAAAATCTTGAAAATCTTCATACAATATATATTTACATATGTATTTTTTTAAATTCATTTTCGGCCACAACATCAATCATGACGTTTTTTTTCAATCTTAGCACTCTAGCACACTAAAAAGTCACGAGCCGCCACTGGTCTTGACACACGTCAAAAGGGACATAATGAGTAAATGGTGAAGTAGCGCAATCGGAATAAAATTGCAGACTTTTTTATGTATGAGCGAAAATTACCATTTACATAATTTTTCCTGTGTATTGTATCAGGCTACATGTTTTTCCAGACGTTAGAGCCCCAAATGGCAATCGAACGGAATCATGTACAGGAGACGACTAAGCTTATTAATACTGTTGGATATTGTTATTATTGTATGAGTGAGAATTGAATAGGAATAATATTAATAGCAAGAGCTGAAATTTAATAAAACAATCCAATAAAATATGTACACAGATATTACTGATGTAGATTGGGTTTGGATAGTTTAGGCTAAAATCAAGATTTGGGAGTTAATGTTGGTATACCTTAAACATGTACACAACGAAGATATGTTTCATATTGTTGGTATTCCTTTTACATGAGGGCATTGGCTTGTGCAACCTCAGAGTAACAATGCAACGTTCATAACCTGTTATCAGATCCTGATAAAATGAAACAAAAATGTATAGCTGGGGATAAAACACGCAAATATAATAATCAAACAGAAATATTATGAAACTATGCTTTTGTATCTAAAAAAAGTTCGATAAAAGATATTTAAATTGCCTATTCAAATATTGTCAAAATAACTTTTTGTACCAAGCAGAAATCTCCAGATCATAATGTATAAAGATTAGAGGGAAGTCAAGAATAAAATGTGAAGTAAAATGAATATTACAAATAAAATACCAAAAATTGATTCAAACATCTGAAATCTAGGTAGTATACAATAAAAGTAATTATTTCTTACACTGGTTTATTTAAGTGATTGTGGTAAAAGATTCACCTTATTGTGTGTTCACTAAGCCAACAGTTACACGAGTCTTATTTCATCAGGTACAGTAGGAAAACATATTAAAAGAAGACAAACTTCACAGATTTAACTTGTCTGCAAATCTAATCTAGAATATTCAGGGTTAGTGAGTGCAGTGGCTCCGGAAGAAACAGATTGAACACTGTCATAATGAACCCATCGGTGTATTAATGTTTAAAACGAGTTCCCCAAAATACTAATACAATAATTAGGATTGCATTAAAATGTTGATGCTTCTTTAAGCTTTTTACTGTGTTCTTATACATATATATTATATATACGCACATGCCCATTATTATCTACATATATAGAATAATGGAAGTACACGGCACACTTTGTGACATTCATACTGTTGGGTTATTAAAACATCTGTTTTCATGTAAATTTTAAACAAAGTCATTTCGTTTGCTTGCTGCGAAAAGTCACTGACTTTATGTAGATTTGACACAAGTTGATTTCGCATGACATTATTTCATTGCGAGAAGTCAATCAGGTATTTACTTTTGAAATATTTAGAATTACGTTTTATAAATATTTAGAGTTACGTTTTACTAATAGGAAGATGCGTAACGTTAACACATAATATAGATCAGAATATGGAAGCCACATAACGGAAGCCACTGAACGGAAGCCACTGAGCGGAAGCCACTGAACGGAAGCATACATTGATTTACAAAATTCATATTTTAATTTCTAATTGGAGATAGATTTGTGTATGTATGAATAAATAAACCTTGTTTCATTAATAAGGTAAGAATACCTAAACGTTTTTTTTTAATTGACGATTCAGAAAATGACATTCAGTGAGGGAATTATTTCTAGAAATACACGAGCTGTATAACTTCAAAATATTTATCCTCTTGTATTTAATACGATGGCTATTTTTCACACTCCAAAATGGCTATTAATATATTAAGTACTATAATATTTTCTAAACATTTTCAATAGATTTATTATTCATAAATATTTAAAGCTCTAAACTTAAACTTGCATTAGAAATTTTTATATTTTTTTTACCAAGTTTTAAAAAATGGCTCAAGTGAAACCAAATCTATAATTGAATGCCAGTCTCCAAGCGATTGACAAATATGACACGACAACACAACATCCATGGCACAGAAGGCAAAGGCATTTTAAGAAATATTAAATACACTTTTCTAATGAAGAACAGTAAAACCTGAAGTATTCACACTTCATACAGCAGTACATATTATTTTATAATTTATTTGGTATGTTTACGATAATCAATAAATCGGAAGAAAATGTATAAAAATTCATCAGATATTATTTCCTTAAATCTTATACAAATGATATGATTAATCAATACATAGATATTTCATATAGATTATGTATGTATGCATTATATTAAGATATTCAATACCCACGCATTAGGGTCTTGAACTACTTCCGTGGGTAGTTTCAAAATTGTTTTATTCCATTAAGAACATTAACTTTAAATATTTCTTGTAAATTAAAAACATTTCCTAGTAAACTCAAATATTTTTAATACAAAAAATTCATTTGATAAAGAAATCAATTCAATTCCAACACGAGATTGTCTAGTGAAAAAATATTCACTATTAATTATCTATCACATCCTAAAATATTGGACATAAACAGCTTTTACTTTAAAAAAATGCAGTCACATAAATCTCGATCGTTAAAAACATTGTCATAAGTTTGATATATGTACAATTGTACTAGCCAGCGTTTCATAAAGCTCAGCCCATTCACATTAGCATAGCAGACGAGTGGCAACAAGCCACAGATCATAATACATCCCATATCCACAATGTCATATAATAAAAACTAAATGCCTCAAAAATGTCTTAAACCTATCCTTAAATTAATTTGTCATTTAAATATTTACAAAATTGCAATTTGTCAACAAATTCTTAAAATAAATAAATTTACATATTATTCCGAATGCTCTACTATATATTAAATAATATTTACAAACACACCTAAAATATTTCATTGTAACAAAAGAAAATAATAAATAATCGCACAAAGCATCAAAATATTGAAAGGCTGTATTAAATAGTTTACTTAGACTCTAGTTTCAGCTCTCTGGTCTGAGTCCAGGATATCAGAATGCGATTCACTGATGCAGCTGTCACTTTCGCAGTGCCTGAGAGCCACATCTCCATGGCTCCTAACATTATGAGAATGTTGCATTCTTCTTGATGTTCGTCTATCGCGACTCGTTATCTGTTTATACAACTCGTCAATTTCACTGACTAGTGATGCGGGGCTGTCATTGTCTGCTCTATTTACATCTGGACAGCTGACTGCTGGACTGTGGTAAAACCTCGAATTTGAACTTTGGAGGCCTTCGTTGACCTTCCTCCATGCAGGATTATAGTTCACATACTGGTTCTCGTAGCAATCATCGTCATTTTGGGTTCGTGACAGCTCTCCATTGCTAAAGGTGAGGTTAAGGTCATTAGCGCAGATGGAGGCAGGAGGCGGTGCATACAGACCGTGACTTCTTATACTGACCTCTGACATTTGGTAGTTGGGAAAGTATATATCACTTTCATTTTCATACGGCTGCTCACCAGCATTCAAACTTTGTGTTTCAAAATCACTTTGCAATCTATCAGTTTCGTAAAATTGCTGTTTGTCACTTTGATCGTTGTTTCCTTTGGTGATTACTAGATTATCAGATTCCAAAGCATTGGCGTTATCATTAACAAAGTATTGATCATCAGTACATGGCGTGGGAAGCGCATCTTGGAATTCACTGTCACTTTTGGGGCTGCCCTTTCGTCTGGTGTTGATGTCTTGTAGGGAACGGTTCATGCTTTTTGAATCAGCTTTAGGTCTTTTGTTGTATTCGTTTTGTAACTTACCACAACTTAAATGTTGTTTGGAATTTTCTACACCTTTCCTGGACTTGGTGAAGTCTGTGTATTTCTCAAAACTGTGAGCCTCTTCTGTGTCACTGGTGATCTCGTGAGTAGAGCACACGGCGCTGTGGGTTTCCTGAAGAGAAGTTAGCTCGGAGTGGGTGTTGAGAGTTTTGTCCGAGCCCAGCTGATTGAGCGGAGTGGCTACTTCGGAAGTGGAGCTGTACTCCAGACTGCACTGCTGGGACACGGTCCTCATGGTGGGCATGCTATCCAGGCATTCGGCCGACATGCTGGAACATTGGCCGAGGTGTTTGTCTTGATTCAAGGGGGTTGAGGAGATCACTTGATGCTGTGGAACTTTAGTTTCTGGAACATTGGTGTAAATATTCATCAACATGGTGGGTTGGTTGGATGGCTTTACTTCATTAAGCTTGAGGCGTGAGTTTTGATGTATTTCCTTTTCTAGGACAAACCTTTTTAATTGCGGCTTTTCTGGACTTTCGTCAACTTCTGCTAGGATATTGGGGTTCAGTTGGTGCCTTGTCATTTCTTTCACGCCATTATCTGACTGCTGTCCTCTCTCAATGTGGATGTTGGTGTTATTCACTTTGGAGCCAGATGTAAACAAACTTGACACTCCATCTCTATTCTCAACAGAAGGGAGATGGGAACCAGAAACTTGAGAATCTGAGTCGTAATTTCTTCTTCTAGGTATATCCAAACAATTTCGTCTTACGTGTTTTCTCTGTTTTTTGAAGAACTTTCTAGCAACATTACTTTGATTGGCATTGTAGAATATTTCAGCTCCATCTGGACCGATTTCAGGATAGGTAGTGACGGAATTATTAGATCTGTACTGTTGTCGGTGCATGACCACCAGATTCATGTTAGTAATTTTGTTTCCATTAGGAAGCGTGTCATGAAGGGTTTGGCCATTGAGTTCAGCTGCTGCTTTCAAGATGTTGCTGTTATTAGATTTACTGTTGGTCCTGGAGTTCTGGCTGTTGGACCTAGACCTGGCTTGGGCAGCGGCGATGTTGGAGATGGGTGCGAGGTTGTGGTGGTTTTGTGGGACATTCTGCGCATTGGCATCAAACACGCTTCTGGCTCGGCAGCATGGCTTCCGCTTCTTGAAATAGCAGTGCATGAGAAGCCACTGAGACCTCACGTCGCTCCTGGCTATTCCGTAGAAGAAAAGGATGAATGTTCCCAGAACAGTAGCACTAAGAGCATACAGGATACTGAATATATCTTCCTGGTAGGGGAGGTAGAGAGGGAAGGGATGGTATATAGCAATGGTGCCGCAACTCCAGACCCCCAGATACACGCAGAGGACAATAACATGTGCCCTGAGTTGGACGATGGGTGTGTGCTCCGTATCTTCTATCTCTGTCTCTGTGGCACTTCTCTCGCTCTGCCTGTCTGCCGTGTTATTAACAAGCAAGCTGGGCTCCCACATCTCTAGATCCACATTCTCCGTAGCTTGAGTCCCTTCCGACAATTGTCCACTAACATTCCTGATGGTGCATCTGATGAGCAAGAAGAGAATGCACAGGAAGATGATGATAATTCCAGCGGGCACAAACACGGCGCTCAGGGCAGGGGCGTTACTCAGGAAACATTGGGAATAGGAAGCGTAATCTCTCATGTTGACAGCTCCTGATATGCCACAGACGATCAAAGCTATACCCCAGCCCACGAGATAAATGCCTAGAATAGGTTTTTGTATGGGAACATCTGGGGGCAACTCATCTTCGGGGGTTTGCAGGGTGGAAGGTTGCTTCTTGGATAGGTACTTGTACAGCTGACTCACAGCCACTGTGATCCACAGGAGACTAGACAGAGTGAGATAGTGGAGCAACAGCCCGACAGCTTGGCACAGCTTGATGTCCTCGGTCTGGTAGATGCCCAACGTGTACATGAAGCAGAGGAGACTGAAGGACAGCCAGCAGTTGATGAGGGCGTGCTTGACTCGGGGCGCCATGTGGATAGCAGAGTAGCAAACAGTGTAGGTGAGGATGGCCACCATGAGGCAGACCAGGAGAATAATGCTGCCCACGTAGATAGCCGGATGGGAAAACTTAAACCTAGCTCCGCCACTTCTGGAATTAAAAAAAATACGTAAACATCATTACACATAAGGCAGGAAGGGTGCTTTTTTTCAATTTAGATCTTTATCGACGATACAAATGTATGTAAGTAATTATAAAATTAATATAATACATATACAATATAAAAATTTACATAATACATACAGCGCTGAGCTCATTTTTCACAAAATCGGCGCTATACACATTATCCAAACATTATTATTATTATATGTTACATGTATCAGTGCACAGTGGCATAACCCACAAAAATGTTGATCTGAGATAAATGTGTTTAAAGTTGGAAAACATTTATTCTAGCCGTTTCTATTTGATGAAAGTGTTTTCAAATTGCTCATTCACTCAGACATTTTTTAGATTACGTCACTTTTGTGCTGATCATATCATTAATATATACGTATTATGCGAAAGACCCACATTGATGTAACAAGACCAATATAAAAGACTTTTATTTATACTTTACAATTAAAATATGTACAACATATATGTATTACTAGCACAGATCCGTGAAAAATGATGGGATATTACAAAGGGTAGGCTGGAATCGCTGGGCTCTAAGTTGAGTTTTGTTATAAAAACTCTCCGATTATTTCAGCGTTTATAAAATTCTCATGAAAGGTTCGTTCCACAAGTCTGGTTTCATCTGAATTTGCTTTTCAATAATTTTTCACAGGAACTCTCATGTAAGGCTCGTACCACAAGTTTGGTTTTGTCTGAATTTAGTTTTCAATAATTTTTCACAGGTAAATTTTCACCTACCTACCTACCTACCTAAATTATTAATTTATTTTTAAAGTAACAATTTTTTTATTTTTATAATAATTTTACAAAAAACATAGATTTTTTAAAATTATAAATTTAAAAAATAAAACCACTATAATAACAAGAGTGAATTTATATGGCACAGTTTTGTGATAATTCACCTTAAGTGTGCTTCACACTAAATTAATTACCTAACTTAATATTACGAGAAAATAATATATAAGAGGGTTAAGAATCGAACCCTGATCAACTGCATGGAAGACAACTATGCTGACCATTACACAAGATACGTACAACAAATACATCTACTTAAAATATGTACAACATGTATGTATTATTTTTACAACCACATATTTTAGTTTGGTAATTTACAGTTCTTTTATTATTAAGTGATTTACATATTATGTTCTGTTAATTATACCAGAAGATAGTTTTACAAATTCCCAGTAAGATTTTGTCAATCTGGGTTATGACCGTCTGCCTCTTTATAGAATATTATAATAAAGTAAATCTAATAAGAAATATTTACCTTCCACCATAGATCCCTGTTTCCACATTTTGCAAAAGACCAACGTAACCAAGTTTGTAGCACTGAATCACCACCAAGTTTGATACTATCCGGCGCACACTGCAACCTGAAATTATAATAAAGAAGTAAAAAAAGTAAAGATTACAAACGAATTTGTAAAAAGGGAACAGAATTGCAAAGAAAAGATTTCGTATGACTTTTATTTTAAACAACACTTTTACATAGTGACTGATAGATAGTACTGGATAGAAATGTTTCTTAGAGCGACAACTATCAGGGATTATAAACCCTCCTTAACGGTTGTTAATAGGCATTCGGTGTATTTTGGTAGAAAACAGTAAATATTGACTAGATATACAATTGTAAGACTAAGGAACTATAATGAATAAACGTAGTAGGTAATAGTCAAATGTTAGTCTTTAAGGTTAGGTAGATCACGTTTATTTACGAATTAAAACACGCTGACGTAAGTAATCACAAGAGAAGAAAATAATTGATGATGACAATTAACTACAAAAAATAAAACTTTGATACACAATAAAACCCACATTTACAAACTTCTTTAGCGATTTCTAGCCTTTTAAAATACGTAAATAATACACAATTCTTCGATCTCTCGGCTTTTTATTTTTGTTATTATATCTGTTTATAATATCAATTGAATAAATACTTCCGTTAGGTAATAAATTTTTACACACAATCTTCATTTCTGACATCTTTGCACTCTGTGGTAGAATCCCACGGCGACAACAAGTCGACTCAACGCTGTTTTCACTTCAAGTAACGAAAATTGCCATCAAAAAAACTAGTTTATGAATCAAAACGGAGGATACCGACTCATTTCAAACTTTGCAATCATCTAAGGAAGCTATAGAAACAGATAGTTTAACAAAATATCTTCAAATAAGCAAAACGATGACATCGTATGTCATTCTGAAGTCATTTCTAACTTTCAACATGCGTGTGAATCCTGTCACTATTGTATTTATAATATTTCACGCGACTCAAATACGTTAGATTTGCATATTATTAAAATGATTAGTTTTAACAATGCTGTCGGGTTTTTACGCGCTGCTATAACAAAAAAGTAATGACAAATTTTCGGAAATTTAAAAATTTATCATTACTTCTGGAAATTAATTGATTTTATGCAAAAACTAAATACAAAGTATAGCCATATAAAACAGCATTACAAATTATGTTTGGGGTTTGGATGCCATTTTTTCCAATGTAACCAACCTATATCCTCTAACGTCACGGCAACCAACTTGACAATATTTTGTTTGTTTGAATACATGGTGTTTGGAAATCAGATTTAAAAAATGAATTAGCCAATGGGAATTCCGTTTTTATGTTTATTATTTTATCGCTATTACCGTGATTGTTATAACCAAGTTCGACTGTATTATATTTGAAAATATTGAGATTTATCAGTTAATATTTGGAATTAAAGTGGTTAAAAGAAGCATTAAAATGTTCTCAACAATCGGAATTTTAAAGATACAATAGTTTACGTAGGAGGGGTCCATATGTCTACTTAAAGATATCTAAAGTAGATGCAGTTTCACGGAATAGTCGAATCCTTGTGTGTTTAGACATGAACACGTTAAGCTCTTGTTAACAGGCCTTCACACTGGTTATCAAATATATACAGTTTTCAAGGAACCGAAATGTAATATATTATGGAAACCTTATGAAGGATTTTACTGTTTTACTTACCATTAGGGGAGTCCGACCACATGCGAGTTTCCTCATCCCACAGTACGGCACGTCCGCTGATACCGGAACTGACCTCGGAGTTCCGCACCATGATGTACACAGGGTCAGCCAGGGGATGCACTAGACTCACATTTACTGGGAAACAACCGTAAAATTATATGGGCCATTAAAAAATGAAAGGGTACAAGAACTCATTTTAAAAAGACGACCGCAATGAACATTATTTATTTGGTGAACAAAAAAATTACATTGTCATGACTAGGACCCGGAATCGCCATTGCAAAAGTAGGGCTAGCTGTCAAATAATAAATTTATTTTTTATAAAATAAAAGATACACATAAAACACTTATTTTAGATTAGTACGTATACCTTCACTGGGCGTGTAATACCTTCAATGTGGAACTATTAAAATTTTACAGAAGTGAAAAAACAGAATTATAAGCAGGAAAACGAAGGGAAAGTCATTTATTTTTTTTTATAGCGTAAATTACTAAATATATTTTTAAAGTCTCCCTTCATTGTCCTACTAAAATATTACTTTTTTCACTCTCTAAAAAAGTTCTTTGTAAAAAACAATATTTTTGGTTTACGTCATTCAACGTGGAAAAAAAATTACTGTGTATAGTTTTCATGAGGTTATTTCAATCGCTTTGATTGGAGTACATTTGAACAAATCATTTTATCTTTATTAAGAAAGGGTAACCTCCGTTGATTAACAGGGGATATAAAAAAAAGATATATGAAACAGCATTTTATCGAGGAACTAATATAACAATAATAAAAACAAATAGACTTCATATAATAAATAAAATAAAATCTTCATTGATCTTCTTCAAACAACTCCGTGCAATTTTTTTGTTTGTTTACAAATATACCGTGACATAATGTATCCATAACTCACTGAGACCGCAATGAACAGGAGTTAGTTACTTGAACATTTAAATATAATCTATTGGCTTACCTATCTTAATCCCCACAACCGGTGTTGTGATTGCCAGGCCGCCTGAATTGGGAATCTTGGCCCCGTAGAAGTCCCACACCCGTCCGCTGTACACGGGCCCCGATTGGTTGGGTCCGCCGGCCAATGGCACACGGGGGAATAGAGCCGCATTACCATACATGGATACGATGAGCCCGTAGTTGCGGTGGACGTTACCCACACCCAAAGTTGATAGGTACTGGGGATCCAGACGGGAAAGCAGGGTGGCTGGTATCTGAAATTGATAAATATAATAAATGATTTTTAGAAAATTATTATCGGGGGGGGTGGGTTGATTTGATATGATAATATTGTGACTGTTATGAGAATAGTTCACTTTGTTAGGCCCATCATTATAAAAATACAAGAGAAATTTACATAAAGTAACAAAATAACAATTTGACATATTTTAAAATAAATCACATAGGCTGAAACTCTCTTCTATAGCTATCCAGGATTGATATCTGGAGTACAAAAAAACATGAACTAATTGAGAATTCACTAAATTGAATTTGAAAAGCAAAAAAACTAATACGACATGACACATTTGATTTATGATAGAGCATGCATTAACCACACATCACAATGTATTGCATTTTTTAGGAACAAAAAAAAATTCCCTTCATTAAAATAAGGGCTAAAATATAAGTGATTATCGCTTTTATTGAGGGGGTGTCTTATGGAGTAGGTGCCCCAGGTGCCAAATTAGTGCCCCGGCTTATTCCAAGTAATATGTACCTGAATGCCGGCCTCGAGGACTTTATCCCTGACGCCCAGCAGGGATGCGATGGTCGTGTTGGTGGTGGAGCAGTGCAGAGTCCGTTTGCTCTTGCCCTCGGAGCCGCTTGACTTATTGGGCTCCGAGTACCAGAAGCACCCTATGCCCGCAAAACTCTCGCGCTTAATGGAAAACCTCTCTACTGCAAAATTTGCCTGCCAAGAATAATTATTAATGGTTAGATAACATGGTTGATAAACGAGAATTGAGAAACCAACTGATATAGCTCCGTTTAAATAAATAAGAAAATTACAAAAGCGGCAGTATTTTTATTTACAGTGAAACTCTCTTTTAAGGTTCTTTAAAGGACGGGAAAAAAAATCTTATGGGAAATTTTGACCGGTCGGTAGCTGAGTGGAGAACGCGTCGGATTCCCACCCGGGTGTCGTGCGTTCAATTCCTCTGCTGGCTAAGTCCTCCATCATTGCACAAGCAACATCTTCCGCTTTTTATGATGGCAGTAAGAGTTTTTCAAATATTGTTATTCGTAACCCGGGAATGTTTGTCTTACTTTAAAAAAAAAAAAAAAGCTTTTATGTGGGAAGGATAAAGTAAAACCCACTTTGAAGTTTTGTTTTTTGTTCTCCTGAAGACTTAAAACTGAAAAATGGGCTAATTTTTCCCACAAGGTCTTCCTATGGTAAAAGTTATTTTTTCCAGTTCCTTGGAAAAACTTATAAGAGAGTTTCACTGTATCTGGGTTTGACTTTGTGATGACTCATCCAGGTCCCAGTTTTGAACAACACTTGGAAAACCATTTTTGTAAGGTTCATCAAAATTAACTACCAACAACACACAAAATGGCAGTTCCCATATTTGAAATGAAAGAATCAGTAACAGTACATTTTTTCTTTACAGCAGGAATTGAATCCATAACCTGCAGAATTCAAAATTTTTATTTTTTTTGCAAAACAATAAGAGGGAAAGTGAAAGGATAAGATCTATTAAAATATGTGGAAATAATAAATCACCTTATGTCCACCCTGTACATTGCCGGTGTATTGGGAGATGTTCTCTACAGCGGCTATCAGCGAGGAGCATGCTCCATACAAGCTCTCGGCTGTCCTCATTACTGCAGCGGGGAGGTTCATCATGGTGTTCACTATATCCAGAAGGGCAGATCCTAGAAAATTAATGTACACTTATTAGCGCCACCGTAACTATTTCACATGTTTCAATCCATTTCTTCAAACAGAAAACAAATATTTATAAAATAAATAGATCTCATTCCTTGCCAAAAATAATATTCCTTGCGCGCTGGAAATATACCACTGTGGTAGCGATTGTGCGCTATTTCACTTTTACTTGCACATATGTTGGTTCATGGATGGGTTTATCCTTTGTGTAAAGACAACACAAAACACAGACACAGAACTGCTTCACATAACAACACTTTTGTGAATAAAATTCACAAACTTTCATTCTCTTGCATTCTCGGCAGTTGCCAACAAACAAATAAATATTTTAGTAGCCAAAAGGGCAAAATAAAGTGTATGAAATCATTTGTGACTGTAAAAATATATCGAAGTAAATTCTTAATGGAGTTCATTATACCGTTAATAATTTTTGGAAATGTTTTTGAAAACATTGGAAATAGAAGTAGATTTAAAATACTTTTTATTATGTGATATAAATTGTCTGTTAGAATCATATCTTCTAGTGGTTATGCATAAAAATAATTATAACTATAAAAAAAGTACAGATTGAGAAACACTCTCTGCTAGCAGCGATGTAGTGGGGGGAACACGAGTTAGCTAGAGAGCTTGGATTATCCATTTATAGTTTGGTCAAAAATTTCTTGAAAGAAACCCCATAAAAAAAATGATTTAATCAAATTTAATATAATAATTATTATTTTCTGCTAGTTTTAGTCTTTTTTTGTGACAGCTGTTTCGGAATTTAATGCCAAAAATTTGATAATATTAAATTTGATTAAGTTGAATTATAAAAATAAACATTAATTATCCGTTCGTCGACTAATGATGATTGATATCTACAGTGTGCTGTCATTGCGGTTCCAGTTACAGTTAGCACAAACGGTGAACCCCGCTATGAACAACCAATTGAGAAATTGTCTATCACCGAGGAAATCATTGAAAAAATCCATGGTATTGGGTCAGAAGATTGTCGAGTGCATGTGCACAATTTCATCAACAACGGGTTGTGACACAAAACCTTAAATGTCATTTTCTGATATGAATTCTGGCCATAGTTCTCCGGGACGAGACAGTTGTCTTGGAAGACACTTCTCCTATGTCTTATCAATTATCCTAACTCAATGGAGAATATTGTAATGATTTTTCCAAAATTCTCTCAGGGTATGTTCAGTCTCTGTCGTCACCTCTACCAAGACTGACTGTGTTGGCCAGCTGGCCGGGCTAGCTGATTGGCAAGCGACTGCGAACGAATATGGAATCAATTTTATTATCATCAAAATCTGACAAATATTGAATTTGACGAATATAGGGGCAGACGAATATATAAGTTCTACTGTATTATATTCAAACGTCATTTTTAGAATCATGTTAATTTCCTTACCCAGATCGCTCTCGCTGGCTGCATACATCATATAGTTATTGACCGCCTTGGCAATAAAGTTGACATCGTCGGGGTCTGTCAGAGTTCCGGTGGGCGGGGCATTCTGTAGCACCAGCGAGTGCAGACGCTCGCAGGCCTTTACCACGCTGTCCTTATAGACGCTCAGGTTTACCAGGGCAAACTGCTCCAACATCTGAAATTCAAATATGTTAATTTATTGTATTTGTGAGGTTCAATCAATAAGGGTTTCCCATATTTTTAAATAGTGACATTTTTTTTGTATAAAAGTACTCATATTTACGACACAGAAACTAGGAAAATCGTCATTAATTTCTTTACCTACTAATGTCACATCCAAAATGGAAGATCCAACGCTGAGTCTTTTTGGTGTGGGAGTAACACAAACGATAAGATGTTTTTTGCTGTAAATGCGGAGTTGGTTTGATGTTTAACTTTTGAGTAGGCATTCATCAAAGATGAAATTTGGAAAGCTCCGTAGCTTACTGATGGTGAACCATCTAGAGTTTTTAAGCTTGGTGCACATGTCAGGGTTCTAACCGCAGTGGCTCGGCAATTCGACACGCACATTATGGGCGGTGCTGTGCGACGCCGTGCAGCGATGTGCAGTGTACATCGACCCATCTAACATATAGTATCCCGAGCCCTATCAGACTGTTTCTGCGACAAAAATATTTTTTCAGAATAATAAATGGTTTATTTGGGTTATTTGAAATTACACCTGGAGGAAATTGCATTTGTATCACAGTACCTTCGTAGTCTCACTCTCATAGGGACAGGCCGATGTGTTAAGCCCGGTCCACATCCCTTCTGGCCCGCAGTCCTGGTAGGCCCATGCGCTGTCCTTGTTGCGGCAGGGCTGGGACACCAGGTTACCAGTGATACTGCTTGGCCAGGTGTACACACCCTTGTTGTCCATTGTCTCTGGAAATTGTAAAAATATACATGAAATACATGTGTTGGCAGGACCCTGTTTAGGATTTAAGCAAGGGTGCCTTTTTAATGCAACTTCTTCTTTTTTCACTTGACGATGTCCAGAAAGTGATTCTCCAAAGTATCCAGAACAGTGTTAGCAAGATATTCTGTCATGGTTACAATGTATAAATACTTGTGAGGGGCAAAAGCCATAAAAATAAGAATTATTTTTAAAACACTTATATAGATGTTATTATAAAGCCATTTTATAATTACCTCGAATAGGACAATATTTGGTTACATTGGAGATGACCACAATGTCTATCTCCTCACTAAGATCCGTAGCATTGTCCTTAGTGTAAGTGCAGGTATAGGTCCCTGTGTGGTTGTTTGTGATCTCCGTTATAGTTAAGATGGTCTCTGCCTGTCCTTCCTCTAAAGGGTCCAGATTCGCTATTCTAAAATTGATGATAATGTATGTACATTAATAAAGTTTGCATTAAGAGGAAGCTGTCAATATGGTCCCTTTTTGGCTTTATAGTACAAGAAATACCACAAATGATTTATCTGTAAATTCTACACAGGTAGTTAGTAAAATATCTAAGACTCCCTGTGAACATTTAAAAAAAAATGTAATATTTTAATTTCTATATGAAATACAAACTACAATTTTACGAAGAACGTTCGAAAATGCCTTTTCTGGCTTTCTACCTGCGCCTATTACAAACATTTTTACTTAAAATCCTTCCATAATCTCAGAGTAAATAAAGTAAAGTTCTCTGTAAATAAATTTAAAACACTCCAGAGTTACTAGATTTTTTACTGTAATTAGCTCAAACTCTCTGCATTTTTAAATTCTCGTCCGCCGTACTAAATTCGTATGGAATTCTAACGCCGCGTAATATCTCTTATAAATACAATGTAATTTCGTAATAGTCCTCAGTCACGAGCTAGCTTCTAAGCCGAAAGGTCGTCAGTTGGTTTTTCGACATTTTTATCCGTTTTCGAACGACGAATAATCAATCAACCAGCCAGAGGGTATGTAAAAATTAAATTATTATTATTATATATTGAATAAATTTAAATCCTGTTGTATGTGCTGTCTTTATTTTTGTTTTTTTTCAGTTATCAAAAATGGGAAAGAACAAAGGGAATATTTTCTACAATTCGCAAAACAAGAAGCCTGCGCATTGGACAAAAAGACGTACAAGGTGATAATATCAAAATACATAATTTGAGCGGTGCGATTTTTTTTAGTTTTCTACCGATTAGGTTTATTCAGTATTAGGGAGATTGAAGGTGCGTTGAACTCGAATCTAATGTCAAAATGCATAATTTCGGCGGCCATCTTGAATTTTTTTAGTTTTCTACCGATTAGCTTCACAATCGGGATTAGGTAGTTTAAAGATGCGCTGAACTCGAATCTAATGTCAAAATGCATAATTTCGGCGGCCATCTTGAATTTTTTTAGTTTTCTACCGATTAGGCTTAAATTCGGTATTAGGGAGATTGAAGGTGCGCTGAACTCAAATCTAATGTCAAAATGCATAATTTCGGCGGCCATCTTGATTTTTTTAGTTTTCTACCGATTAGGTTTAAATTCGATATTAGGGAGATTGAAGGTGCGCTGAACTCGAATCTAATGTCAAAATGCATAATTTCGGCGGCCATCTTGAATTTTTTTAGTTTTCTACCGATTAGGTTTAAATTCGATATTAGGGAGATTGAAGGTGCGCTGAACTCGAATCTAATGTCAAAATGCATAATTTCGGCGGCCATCTTGATATTTTTTAGTTTTCTACCGATTAGGTTTAATTTCGGTATTAGGGAGATTGAAGGTGCGCTGAACTCGAATCTAATGTCAAAATGCATAATTTCGGCGGCCATCTTGATATTTTTTAGTTTTCTACCGATTAGGTTTAATTTCGGTATTAGGGAGATTGAAGGTGCGCTGAACTCGAATCTAATGTCAAAATGCATAATTTCGGCGGCCATCTTGATATTTTTTAGTTTTCTACCGATTAGGTTTAATTTCGGTATTAGGGAGATTGAAGGTGCGCTGAACTCGAATCTAACGTCAAAATGCATAATTTCGGCGGCCATCTTGAATTTTTTGAGTTTTCTGCCGATTAGGTTCACAATCGGGATTGGGAAGTTTGAAGGTGCGCTGAACTCGAATCTAATGTCAAAATGCATAATTTCGGCGGCCATCTTGAATTTTTTTAGTTTTCTACCGATTAGGTTCACAATCGGGATTAGGAAGTTTGAAGGTGCGCTGAACTCGAATCTCGATGGTTGCTGGTCGAAACGATCTTACGGCAAAAATTTTAGTGCACTGTCGGGAGCAGCCGCAATACTGGGTTTAAAATTTGGTAAAGTAATTTTCTTAGGTGTCAAAAACAAATTTTGCATCATCTGTACACGAGCCGCTAATAAGAAGGAACGCCCTCAGGAGCACGTGTGCTTCAAGAATTATTCAGGATCGTCTACCGCGATGGAATCGACCATTATTGTTGAGGGGTTTAAAAGTTCCGTAGCCGAGTACGGAATTATTTATAATCGGTTTGTAGCTGACGGCGATTCCAGTACATATAAACGCATTTTAGATTCGCGTCCATACGGTGACTTAATTGTTGAAAAAATCGAATGTAAAAATCATCTGTTACGTAATTTTTGTAATGCTTTGGTAAAATTGTCAAATGACACAAGTTACCCGAGCAACGTGAGGAAATACGTAAAAGACAGATATTTGCGTTTGCGGAGGGGTGTAACAGCGATAAAATATTGGGGTGCTCAAAACTTAACGTCACGAGGAAAAAGTTTCCAATCTAAACAAAGACATCCTAAATGGTCCTCAACACGTATTTGGCAACCATCAAAACTGTAATATTTATTTCTGTAAGCCGGCAACTCAACGTTTTGAATCAATGACAATTATGTCAGATTTAGTTGCATCGGGGTTGATGCTTTCCATTGAAAGTCTGTGCCGCAAACTTAAAAAAAAGCAAAAAAACATATGAATGTACACTTATAATTTTTTTTTTTAATTGTATTGCCGGGTCCCACTGACCCTATCAGGCATAACACTTACTATAATTGCATCAGGCATGCAGA
This sequence comes from Drusus annulatus, assembly GCA_022651775.1. Lineage (NCBI taxonomy): Eukaryota > Metazoa > Arthropoda > Insecta > Trichoptera > Limnephilidae > Drusus > Drusus annulatus. Next base: position 2,230,806 of record JAGWCC010000112.1, read on the forward strand.
GGGTCAACTAAAATAAATATATTTCAATTGTAAAATGTACTATGTATAGTCAATTAATATCAAACTGTATTATATGTATTACTCTTCAAATACCTGCCTATTCTCATTAGAGCCCTACATTATACCTACAGAACGACATACTTTACTTTGCAGTCGGCGGCGTCACCAGTGTTGACTTTGTGGATATTTAAATTTATGCATTTAAAAAACGTTTTTTTGTTCGCTTGTTCCTACTTTAGCCGCCTGCAAAGTTAAGTCGGTCAAGCTGTATCCATGTATTTTCATACAGCGAATAAATGAAAATGTTATAAAGCAAGTGTATTTTTATTTCGTATTTGATCAAAATGCTGCGTCCTTTATTAAATCCGTCATCGTCCCAAGCAAAGTTAGCGAGCGAGCGGGCGAGCGCCGGCTAGCGGCGGTCCGCGTTTGTCTATAAGTACCAAAAATACCTAACGGCAGCAAACGCTTAGCTTGGATGCCTGCTCTTAAATGCATAACATTAAAAACTTCATTGTGATCTTTTTCTCTTACACAATACAGGTAAAAAAAAGAGTTAGCTAAAAGTCATAAAATGTATGACTTTGTTCCACAAATTAAGAGATAACCTGGTTAGAAAGTAGATTTAACTCGGTTTGGTACAAGTCGAATAATAAACATTTGAAGATTGCTTACATCAGTACAACTAAAAAAAAAAAAATCAAAGCAACATTACTGTTTGTATTTATAACACACAATTTGAAAAAATACATAAACACATTATCTGAGAAGACAGCATAATTGACAAAAACATAATTTTGTTACACATAAGCAAGTTATTTTTGAAATTAAAGTCAACAAGGTACAACGGAATTTGTACCTTGCAGAAATCTGGCATTCCAAAGGGTTAATTCTCTTCAACTCAGATAATCGAAAGAAATTATTAAAAAATGGAACAGAATTCATTATTTACCTGAAGTGTTCAGTATCAACGGTTGTGTTGGGTAGAGACCATGTGAGGTTGTAGATCATCTTTATGGTAGAAAATGGAGCTTTGCATCTCAATGTGAGAGAGTCACCTTGAAATACAACCTATTAACAAAATTGTACAAAAACCAATTAACAGAGGATCAATATTGTTTATCAGTGAACATAATGATACACATATTCAAACAGAAATAAAAGAATTTGTATGGGGAAAATACATATGTATCTAAAAAAAAAGTATTGCTTACCTTACTAAAAATATTACTATTGATAAGGAGATATTATTATTGATAGCTTCCATATACATATTCTGATATTGTAGGCACTTGGGATGATGAGAGATAACACAAGGGTGTTATCTCCCATGTTTACGGTATTCCCCTGACAATAACCCAGTCCCTTTAAGAATCAGCACCCAAAAATACACACCTTTTTGTTTTTTAATACAAGTAATATTACAAATGATTTATTTGTAAATTTTCTATGAGTAGTTAGGAAAATGTCTAAGGTTTTCAGTGAATACAATTCTTAAACAGTAATCATTTAGGGTAAGGAAATTTTAGGTAAAACGTTACGAAAATGCCTTGCTGGTTTTCAAACTGCACCTTTTACTGACATTTTAGTATGTTTTTCATAGAATTTAAAAGATTACAGTTAAAAAATATTTTCACTGGAAACCTTAGACATGTTCCTAACTACCCATAGAAAATTTGCAGATATATATAATTTTTGTATTGCTTGTATTAGAATGCTACAAAGTGAAGTTTAGCCCCCGTTTTGCCAGGACTGTCTCCTGGTTCCACAACTTGTTTCATAGGTATTTGAAACTTCTTCCCACCGAGGCGGGACATTGACACCACATATGAATTGGAGTTTCTACAGCCTCTTCACATTTCTTACAGCTATTAGTGCTTTCCACTCCCAACAGCTGCATGTGTCTGTTACTTGTTGATTACCTTACTTACTTGCTTGTTAATCTCACCCAAATCATTAATATTGATAAGATACACATATGAAAGGATGGGTTAGATAACAAAATATTTCCAATTAATTATTATCAAGTAGGAACAGAAGGTGATCTAAGTCTAAGGTGGCCGATATTATCACTACAATATCCAAACTCAAGTGGATCTATGCTGGACGATGTGGCGCGACTTACAGATGACCATTGGAATAAAATTATCATTGGATGGACTCCTTGGTTGGGAAGAGAAGCCGATGTTGCCCACGGATGAGTTAAGAAATTGATTGGAAGAGAACCACAGGCTTCAGATGAGTGAGAGTAATCAAGAATAGTAAAATCTGGAAAAAAAATGAGGGTGGCTTATGTCCAAAACTGGACGCCAGAAGGCTTGTGAAAAAGAAGAAAAATTAACAAAAATATGATTGAATTACCTGTCCATTCTCCGGTCGCAGCAGCAGAGCATTGACCAGCGTGGTGGGGCGACCACACTGTGCCAGGTCCAGCAGGGCCCGGATCTTCTTGACGCTCTGGCCGAGTAGCGGGGACGGGCGCGCGCAGCGGGGATTGCCGGTGAGTCGCACAGAGGAGCTGCGCGACCACTCAGCTATCCAGAGCAGGGCGCAGTCGCAAACCAGGGGGTTGGCGGTCAGGTCGCTTGGGTGATATACATATATATTTATTTTTACTGTAAGTAGTATATGGGCCAAACTCAAAGTTATCAACAGTCTGCATTAGCATATTTAAACATTTCATTAACTTGCACAGACCCTTAGAAAATCACAGGATATTACAAAGGGCAGGTTAGAATCGCTGGGGTTTACGTTGAGTCTTGGTAGAAAACCTCACTCTTCTTTGTTTCTGCCAGTGATTACTTCAGCGTCGAGAAAATCGACATGTAAGGCTCGTACCATAAGTCTGGTTTTATTTGAATTTGATTTTCAATAATTTTCACAGATACCTTCCTAATTTTATATTAATTATAATTAAATATATATATATATATATATTTATATATAATAATAATTAAAATAAAATAAATTTAATTAAAATTAAATTTAAAAATGAAATATAATTAAAATTAGGTAATTAATTTTTTTTTTTTTTTTGAATTGCCACAGCTGAGAATCGAACCCGGATCAATTGTGTGGAAGATAACTATGCTGACAAATACACCACCAACTATTGTGAATATGGGGCACAAGGTAATTGTATGTACTGAAAACAATAAGAATTACATATGTATTTTTGAATTTCAGTATATTTTTTATAACAAGATTTTTTAAGTACTTACATCACATCACATCCAAAATTATATTGTTTAAAATATTCATTTCTTTAAGTTGATTGAAATTCCTCATATATATTCAGTCTTATATTATTGTTGAGCACATATTTTGTTTATTGTTTCAAGAATTTTCTAATACCTACTGGCACCCATGGCTACAATGAAAATAATTTTCGTGTTCTAAATTCAAGTCACTTTTATCAAGGGAGCTTGTTATGAAAAGCATGCAATATATAATGCATATCCCTTTAATATTCACACAAAGTAAATAAGAAATAATAATAATTGTTAGTTTTTAATAATGAAAATCATACCATATTAGCAACCAATCAAGATATATGTAGTCTAGAGTCAGTACTGAAGTTGAAGTAACTTAAAGAATAGAAGGCAGATTCCTACGTTTGGACTGCATTTCAGATGGCAATTGGTATGTAAACATTAGATTGATAATAACAAAGTGGAATCTCTATATTTGTCTACCCCTATGTCAGATTCGATATTCGTCACATTTTAGTCACAAAAAATGTTTACATATTCATTTGTGTTTTCCATTTTTCCATATCGCCACTCTCATCACCCGGCAGGATGTAGAGGAATTGGTTGAGGAGCATGGAGGGGAACTTACAACAGGAGAATTTTTGGAGCTTCATAAAGAACAAGAAGTCGAAAGAAAGGAGGAAATTTCGTTCGGTGAGGGTCAAGTGAAGGCTCCATACCTTACGCTAACATTATGGAAATGCTGTCTAATTGGACCAAAAACGCAGAATGTGGTTGAAAAATGGCACCCAAATGTTGCCATAACTAACCAAAACAGAAATGCATTCAATTATAATGTGATTTACTACTCCAGTAAGGTTTTAAAAAGTAGACAGAAACAGGCAACATTGAACAAGTTCTATGTTGAATCGAGTGCTACTAAATCATCGGCAAAACGAACCCCATCACCAGAATTTGAGTTACCTGATTGATGGCGATAATAGATAAGCCATCAGGAATAGTTTGATGACGGATAGAGGTTCCACTGTATAACAAATATCTTAATGCACTATGATTATTAATAATTAATTATTACAAAATAAATAATCATGACTTACATCTGTTTCAGATTGTAAAGCTGATGGAATGTATCATCGGCCATTGTAGCTATCTGATTTTTGTTCACCAGGAGTCTCTCCAACTTCCCCAGCCCATTGAAGATCTCCATGTACAGCGACTGGATAGAGTTGTCTGATAGGTCCAGCCGCAGCAGATTGGTGAGGTTGGAGAATGTATCCGGCTCTATGAGGGTTATCTGATTGAGACTGAGGTCCCTGAAAATAAAAATATTGATTAAATACCCCAAATAAACAGTATTATTAATGCAGCATATTACTTGTTCAATCTTCATAATAGACACAAGAGAGTCGCCTCTGAATTTAAAGGGTGTAGGTATGATTCCTAATAAAATCCAGACTTCTGTGGTCGAGCGGTTAAGATTCTCGAGTACAAATCCATAGGTCACGGGTTCAAATCCCTGACGGCGGAAATTAATTTTATTTAAATGAACATGATAATAATAGAAAAGTAAAGTATATTTGCTGCACGCTCCAGAGTGGTAGATACTCTCATTATCGCCCTGGAGAAATAATACCATTCAGAATCGAAACGTTGCTTGAAATTACTTTAAGCGGGTTTGGTGAACAGATCTCAATATCCAGGTACCTCCCAACTTTCTCCTTCTTGATCTCCTTCCCTTAACCTACAAACACCGTAGAAAAAATAATAAAAAACTATCCATAAATCAATAAATGGAGCCGTTCATATGTATGATTCGTGGAAAAATTAAAGACTTATTTAAATTCACGAGGAAAAGTTTAAAAAAAATTGTTGCCCCCACCCCCTATTTTAGTCCTTTACTGCTCCCTATTTGCCTTCGAGGCCACCACTGCCCCCCTTGAATCTCTCCAACGCCTCCCACTTTTGGAATCAATGTTCTATATCGTAGAAGTGAGTTAAACCAAGACCTTGTACAATTTATTTAACGGATTGGTAACACTATGTGATTCCCCAATGTCAAGAAAGGCAGAAAAGGGTTTGGTGTGCCCTTTATTCAGTAGTAAATGGATAATGGCTAATGATATATTGCATACAATAATAATAGTTAAATTCTTACAATTTTTGCAGTTGAGGTAAAAAGAGCTCCCTAGACAATGTTGTAATAGAATTTCCAGACAGATTTCTGAAAAATAAAAACATTTTTTTTGTTTACATACAAGTTGTGTGAAATATGTTCGTATTTTCAGTGTTATAAATTGGGGAATACTTACAGGTTAATCACAAGAGATGCTATTTTTGACAGATCTATTTCTTTTAATTCAGTAATAAGTGTTTCAGGGCTTCCACACTTCAGTTTAATCGATTCTATATTATCGACATTAGAATTGGTAACGTCTGTTGTTCTGCTGCTTTTACAGACACACAGAGATGGGCAATATTGGTCTGCTGATACCAAAGTAAGCGCTATACATACAAACTATTGGTAAAACACTACCAATTATTGAAATCATCTTCAAATCGGATTTGAAACGCTTGTTTATATCTTTATATTACACACATTCCAGCGATTCCTTTCAGAAATATGAGAAAATTGCTATCATATAAACAAAACCCATGTCGAAGTCACGTACTCCTCTCATCTTCAATATCCAACACCATTACATTTTCACTTCATATTGTCATTTTATAAGATTACAGTTTAGTTTATGTAAACATAAAAATGTATTTAAGTCACTATTCGACGCTCAAAATAGGAATTTGAGGTCCTAACATTTTTTTGTCATAAACAAGAATTGACGGATCGAATTTTTTTTATGACAACACCCAAACAAAAATGGGGTTAGATTTTATCCACAGTAAAATAGTCCTTAAACCCAATTATCTTAAGTCTTCGATCATTTGAAAAAAAATCGGGTGAGGAAGCTTATTTAAGAATTAAAGCTTCTTGTTAAAAAGCCTCTCAATTAACGTTATTTAGGGTTATTGTTGTTTAAAAAAAAAAATATTACTATTCAAATATAAAAGTTTGAAAATCCACCAAATTAATATCAAAAATAGGCTGTCACCGCGGTTTCAGTAATCAGAGACCGATGTGGAGCAATTTACTTTTGGAAACGTTTTCTGGTGGCGGGAAAGTTTTTTGATCGGTATATTAATAATAAAGCATACTGATCATACATAAACGTATTATGTTCGGATTTGGAAAAAAAATGATTTCATGGGGTAGTGACTAGTAGTAGCGAATGTCACTGACAAAAGCACGATTGTGATCACTGACGTCAAGAAAAGGCGTGTTCAAATAACTAGTTTACAAAATAGCCGTTATTCATTTAGAGATGTTTCAATTTTTTATTACAATTGACACCGTCAATGCTTTTCAATTTTTTACATTAGCACGGTTCCTGTAAAACGAAGATTCTGGGCAAATTTCAGATTTTTATCAAATTATGATCAGTCGTGAAGCATAAAAGTCACGCTGTTGTGCATGTGAGCTGATCACGATTTAAAATAAAGCTGAAACGGGTCTAGAATCGACGTTCAAAGAGGGTCTATAGTATTATAAAAAATGGCACTAATTGATAAATTATGATGATTTGAAATATGACGAAAGTTTAAATTACTTTTCAGTTATCATTGTGAAAAAAAAACCCTATAATAAAAAAAAATTGAAGACACTAATTTTTAACATAATACATATTTATGATACATATATTAAATAATACTTTTACGTGAAATCTATTTTGGCGTCCGAATCTCAAACTGTACACTTATAATAAATTTCAACTCTCAACATCAGTCTCTCTGGCTGAGCACTTCCGTGGGGTGAACAGCCACAAAAATAAAAAGAAGAAAACGCAATTCCATATTGAATATTGACGTTTGTGCGCGTTTGACTTGACACTTCTGTGTTATGAGTTCAAACGCAGTTTTTGCGTTTTTATTATGTTAATTTAACTATAAATATATATTTCATATTGGTGAATATACCAGAGAACCACCATCAACATGGCTGGAACTTCGCGTACTGCCGTTTCCCAAATTCTTCGTAATAAGGATGAAGTCGTCGGTGAAGATCAAACCGATGAAGAACCAAAAAAGAAGTCCAGGGAGGACTGGCGTAAAGCCAAGGAGCTCGAAGAAGCTCGAAAAGCTGGAACTGCTCCTGCTGCAGTCGATGAAGAAGGTAATCTTTCAAATTGGTCTAATTAATACATATTTAGGTTATTCTAACCTTTTTATGGCCATAGTAAATCATTGTTTTGTTTTCATTTGCAGGGAAGGATATTAATCCTCACATCCCGCAGTATATATCATCAGCTCCGTGGTATTATGGGACAGCCGGACCAACTCTTAAACATCAGAGGCCTCAAGAAGAAAGTGAAACAGGTTACTCCAGGCTTGATGAATTCTACAAAAAAGGAGTTGATACGGTATGTAAAATGAAGACATTCAAAGTTCTAATTCTAGGTTCAGAAAGTCGTTTTCAATTAAATGTAACATTATTATTGTTTTTTTTTTTGCAGTCATCTGTTGCCGGAAAATACCGAAAAGGAGCATGTGAGAACTGTGGAGCCATTTCACATATAAAGAAAGATTGCTTAGAAAGGCCAAGAAAGGTATTATTAAAACTGTCTCATTTCCTACAACTTCATGAGGGAAAGTTTGAATGAATCAGCAATTAATCTTCTTTTTATTTTTTCTTTTCTAACTATTTTAATTTTTCTAACAAATTATTAAATCTTTCAACATTTTTCTTTTAAATCCCTAATACATATTGTAAAAAAATCCAAAATATTAAATCCTCTATAGACACATTTGAATTATTTATAGATAGGAGCCAAGTTCAGCAACACGAAAATCGCCCATGATGAATTTGTTCAGCCAAAGTTGACATTGAGCTTTGATGGAAAAAGGGATCGCTGGAATGGTTATGACCCCTCAGAGCACAAGGCTATCATAGAAGAGTTCCAGAAGATAGAAGAAGCCAAACGAGAAATGAGGGCTAAAAAACTAGACCAAGGTAAGTTTCTGACCAATTCATTCATTAAATATCATTATTCATTTAAATTTTTATTCTCTTGAACCCTATCTAGTGTCTAAAACTGGGGGACCTAATACGTAGTACTCCAGGTGGGGGTTGTGGAAAATTGAAAGAAAGAAGTGGATTTATTATAAAAAGCTGTTCTGAAAAAAAAATTTAGAATTTAAAGTAATATTTTGCTGCATTTTTTTAGATCCTACTGCTGTAGATGAAGAAGAGGATGCAGAAGAAGATGAGGACATGTATGCAAGTAGACGGAAGGAATGTGTGGTAGGCTACCATAAATATGAACAAATATAAAGCAAATATATGTACGTATCTAAAAAATGTTATTTGTTGACCTATTGGGACTTCCATTTTTGGTCATATTTTTTCTGTTGTTTTGTCACATGTGATACAAGTATTGTTTGGTTCCTATGTGTACAAATACTTCATGGAAAACTTAAAAAAATGTGTTTTATGCTATCCGAAGGATAATGTTGCAATGCCATGACACAATATCTGATTAACCTTTGGAATACCGAATTCCCGCGAGTTACAACTTTGGTTGTATGCCGGGCATAAAAGGCATTCTGTGCATTCTTTGATTGTAATTTCTTAACTCACTTGTATTTTACAAAATTATGTTTTTGCAAAAAGTAGGGGTTAAAACCACTTTACAACACAAATTTAGGTTTTGTAAAGAAAACGAAAGAAAATTTTCCAACATGTAAATTTTATGAAAGGCTTAACAAAAAAAATTGGATTCATTTTATTTATGTAGTAAAAGTCAGGCGCAATCAAGTGGTTCATCTCCCGAACGATTGGAGTAAAGTGGTTTTTACCCAGTTTACTGAAACTTTACTGTCTATTTTTACGGCTTTAAAGAAGTTCTACCCCAAAAATGAATCCCCATGATGATAGTACTCCTAGAAAGCCACAAGATGGCACCACTATCTGTTGGCGTTGTTAAGTCTTAGATTGTCTTGGCCACCTTTAGGAATAGTCTCCGCTCCTGCTGGTCTCTTGTTATCTCCCTTCAGTTGCTAATACTTAAAAAATATGATTCTGGCCCACACTTGATTGCCCGTTCGCCAAGTCTAGTTCTCCCTACACTCCTCCATCCCGCATTATGAAGCTTCTTTGGATATCTTACATCATCGCTGCATGCCCTGCCCAGTCGAGCCGCAGTGTTACTAAAGTATAATTTATCATATATATCTATATACTTTATCAGCACTTCTTTTCTACTAGAAATTTAATAATAATTGTCCTTGTCTCACATTATTGTAATTTTCCAGGTGGATTCAAAACAACGTATCACAGTGCGTAACCTGCGAATCCGAGAAGACACGGCCAAATACCTGCGTAACTTGGATCCAAATTCAGCTTACTATGACCCTAAAACTAGATCTATGAGAGACAATCCCAATCCCAAGGATGCAGAGTGAGTTTATCATTTAATCATGATCTTAAACATACACAACTTTATCATGAATATCTAAGTACCCAAATATTTCGTCATACTTTCAAAATTCATATTTATATAAACAGAAGATGAACAGAATATTTGAAGCTATTATTTTAATCAAGAGTCAATCAGGTCCCACAATTAGAGTTGACCCAAACATCATAAACTTAGGGTGCATATGCAAACTGCGAAAAGTTTTACAGTGTGCTTTTTTGAATTATAATTATTGAAAGTGTTTTTTTTTTCTGAAATCGAATAATAAGTTCTTAAACATGCTGTATGTAAGCAGTGCTTCTGTGAGTACTGTGTTCGCGTCAACTCTGGTTGCGATAACTATACCTTTAAAAAAAATAGTCTTTTACCAATGTGATATTAAAAGTATCTACCACTCTGAAAACACCTACTGTAAAATGCATTTGATAATTTAATAGTTTTAAAAGTTCTTACTAAACTTGTGGTTTTTAGAACAGACTACACTGGTGAGAACTTTGTGAGGTTCAGTGGAGACACCCAGAAGCACGCCGTAGCCCAATTGTTTGCGTGGGAGGCGCATGACAAAGGAGTCGATGTCCATCTTCTGGCCGAGCCCACAAAACTCGAGATACTGCAAAAGGAATATGACAAGAAAAAAGAACAATTTAAAAGTCAGGTAAGAAAGACATATTTTTTTAAGCATTTATATTTTTTAAATACTAAAAGGAACCCTGGGGTTCCGCGATACTCACATAAGAAACTATGTACTACAGTACCTACACAATGAACTTTCTCAAACAAATAAATGTATGCGCATAACGTTGGGACATGTTTTTTTTGTGGATACATGTGTACGCTTAGCAAAGGTTAGAAGGTTAGCTGAATGAAAACCAAAATTGAATTAATTTGGTTGATGAAATTAGGGTTAGAGAGTAATACATTTTGGAAATGATGTAATCAGTGAAAACACATGAGGAAGAGAATAGTGTGACATAGTCACACTGTAAACTTATTTTAATTAAATCAACCTGTAAACAAGAAACAATGTGATGATGAATATTTTAGGTGAAAGAATCAGTTCTGGATAAGTATGGGGGGGCAGAGCACCTGCAGGTGCCACCCAAGGCTCTTCTGATGGCTCAGACAGAGCAATTCATGCAGTACAACAGAGATGGCACCCTTATACAGGGACAAGAAAAACAAGTTGCCAGGTATGTTCGCTCAAAACTCCCTTTTAGATTTTTTAGGTTTCTTTTACTCCTTATATACCAATTTAGATTTAGCAATTCTGCTAAATCTAGAGAATGGCGCACATATGCAGAACTACTTTAAGAACAACCAATATGCCAATAATTATGATTTTTATGTTACGTCTTTTGATAATGTTGGCTACCTGCTTTTTACATAAAAAAACTAGCTGTTGTTTAATGTATCATTTTCACACGGGATTCAATTTTTCTGAATTTCTTTGATGATTTGTCTTAAATTAGTCATAATATTTGTCTTATTTCGTATTTGTCTTAATTTGGAAGTGAATGTTTTTTTATTGTGACACTAATCCACTATAAAACTTTTGTAATAAAATTATGACGTATTTACAGGAGTAAATATGAAGAGGATGGCTTGATAAACAATCACACCTGTGTGTGGGGATCTTTCTGGAAGGCTGGCAAGTGAGGTTACAAGTGCTGTCATTCCTTTATCAAGGTATGATTTACTTTATAAACTTTTGCATACCTACTACCTACAAACCATTGGAGACAGTGAAAGGGTATTTATGTGTTTTACACCCAGCTACACAATGGTTGTTGAGAGCTGACAACGACAACAATTGAATAAACGTATAACAATTGACAATTGTACATACATCATAAACCAATATTATGAAACAAATTTCCTTTGTTTCTCAATCATCTATTTATTTTCAACCTAACTTAATAGAATTACTGATTTCCCTGCTAAACTTAATTATCCTAATCTAACCTAGTTTCATTATAAATTACCATTTTTACGCTCCTCTTTTTTTTCGAGATTTTACTTTCAGCTGTTTGTATACCGTACCTTGATTTAGGTAAATTACTTGTTTATTGCAGATGTCTTATTGCGTTGGTGAGGCCGGAAAATCAGTAGTAATAGATGCAGATCAGAGCACAGCATCCAGGACTTCCTTCTTCAAAGCTCCGACGGCTGCAATAGAGGATGTTCCCGTGGAAGAGGAGAAGTTGAAGAGCGAATCCAGCAGCAATGCCAGTTCCTCTTCATCTTCCGACTCGGAGAAGGATGTGAGAAGCAAGACGGAGAAGATCAGTAAAAAGAAAAAGAAGAAAAAATAAGAAGAAAGAAAAGAAGCTGAGCAAAAAGGATAAATTGGCTAAGGTATGTCTTTTAACTAGCATTTATTTATTTTACAAACGATTTGTACATTATATTATATAGGGTAAAAAAGATTGGTTGTATTTCCTTACACATTTACTTAGAACTAGCACAGGCCTGTGAAAAATCGCAGAATTTATTTCTCTGATTTTGGTTTTCAATCATCATTCACACGTACCTAAATATAAAAAAAATAAAATTACATAATAATAATATATTTATTTTTAATGTAATATAAATAAAACTTTTAATAAAAATAAAATTTAAATTAAATGTATATTTTTTAATTAATATATTATTATGTTAAATTGTATGCTACTGAATTAAAATATAAAGCTACCCTAACTTTCTAATTATGATTTGATGTAGACTTTTTCCGAGTATTATCTGCACAATTTTCTACTTTTCAAACAACAACCTGATTTTGAAATTTTGACTGTACAAATACATATATGCTGATAGTCTAGTTTACATGTTAAAAAGGCCGATTAATATGGTGCTTTGGTTCTGCAAAGGTACATGTAACTTAATTATATATTTTTTTGGTTGTTGCAGGCCCTCAAGGCGGAGGAGAAATCCCAGAAGAAGGCAGACCAGCTGTTGGCCATGGACGAGAGGAAGCGGCCGTACAACAGCATGACAGAGGTGGCCAAGCCCACTGACGAGGAGGTGGAGGCCTACTACATGAAGCGCAGAAGGGACGAAGACCCCATGAATCAATTTGTCTTATAAACTATTCAATAAACTAGTGTTTATTTTATGTTTCCTGGTTATCTTTTCCCCCTCTCCTTATTGTAATTTAACCAATGACAGAAGTTAAGGCTGAGAGAGAGCAGACAATATTATCAAGATTTGCTAAAATAGTTCAAATTTTGGTTGTATGTGTCACCCTCATCGCATTTTGTGAACAATTCCGTCAAAAGTTTATTGTAGATTGTTACCTAAAATGAATTGGTTCCTGGTATCCGCTCGTAGACCCGAACTTGCAAACGAACATTACCGAAAAAATATTGACCGACTTCGTGTTTCACTAGATTTTGATTTTTCCCTATAATTTGGGGGAATTTCCTTTTTATGTGTTTTTGGTATATAGAAAAACCCGCATATTACTTTGGGGCAATTTCCTTTTTATGTGTTTTTGGTATATAGAAAAACCCGCATATTACTTTGGGGGAATTTCCTTTTTATGTGTTTTTGGTATATAGAAAAACCCGCATATTACCAATTATTTTAAATTTTTTGTACTTCAATCAATATAGTTAAAATACTGTTATATTTAACAATATTTTTATTTCATTTATTATACAGTTTTTTACCCCATAAAAACCTGTTCAAAGTTCATCAAGTAACGTGTTTAAAAAAATATATATTCATCGTCAATTAGACAATTAAAAAAAAAAAACAAAAAAACTTGGTAAATTGACAATTAATTGAAAACAACTCTTTTATAAAGAGTTATAAAGCAAGAAAATATATATTTTTATATACTTGCTGGTATAAAACATACATATATCTAATGTATATTTTAGTAAAAACTTTTTTTTATGCTGTTGTGGATACAGGCGACTTTTAAAATGCTCAAAAACTGAAAAATCCCTCTTGTCCTATTAAACCAGAAATTTATTAATTACCCAGTCAAGAACTACTCTTGTTGACATAGGTAGCTGAATCTTTGGCAAATCATTTAGAGGGGATATTATTTATGTACATATCCACAAAAAAGAAAATTCAGTGGGGCTACAAGGAGGATAAAGAGGGTAAAGTGATAGTTCAACCCGCTTCTTCAAAGGTCATTGAAGGGTAATTGATAGATCCAGGGATCATATTGCGTCAACAGAAAACCTTTAAGAAACCAGGAAACGCCAAGAACAGGCCGGTAGGGGACTTTTGAAAGTAAATGGGGACACATTGGACTCATTGAGAGCAACGGAAAGACCAAGGGGTAGAAGGGACCCACCACCAACATCCTTGTTCGGCCAATATTAATCGAAGACTTCTAGAGGTAACTGCGAAACAACAAGACTATCTGGTGGACAAATACAAGTACTCTTTAATGGTAGTATACATTGCCTGAAACAGATAGAAAATAATTAATATTTGATAAGGATCATAAATTAATAAATATTCATTCCTGCTATTGCGTTCCTATCTATTAAATTAACCATATGACTGATTATCTTTTATCAGCTAAATTAATAATATCAGTATTCATAATGAAGCCGGTAAAAAATAATAAAACAGTTCATTGTTAAAAAACATGACACAGAAAAAAAATTATAAAGTAAATTATCTAAAAATAGTGCTAATAGTTCTATCGGATGATAATGTATTCAATTCTGTTGGATATTTAAAGTTTTTCCATTTATAAAATCATGGTGTGAAAGCACATATTTTTTGGATTTACAATTAGTAGAAATATAATATATAAGTACCATAATAAATATTATTAGTTTGGGAAATAAATTTGTTTTTCCAAATTCCCGCTCAACGGACACGGCGCGAGCTCTGGCGAACACAGATAGAGTTAAAATAATTAAATGATACAGCAGTTTCCTACACCCGCTTATGACGAATTCCCGTACACAAATGTCATTTCCTTCGTAAGGGGCGTCCGCTGTGTTTGTTATTCATTTTGAATAGAAATGATGGCCGAATCCGACGCTACAGTTGACGCAACAAGACGTTTAAACGTCAAGAAACAAACTCTGGATGATGCATACGCTGCCCCAGCCAATTTCCTGGAAATAGACGTTGTAAACCCGCTAACAACCATGGGTGTCGCGAAGAAACGCTATACCGATTACGAAGTTCGAATGAGGGTAACGTATTACAATATCACTAAATTTATGTATACTTAATTGGATTATGGCAATCGTTATTCAATATTCCTGGGTTATTTTAGGTTCAAGCTCCCAAGGCCACGTCAATGTCAATTAATTTAGTGTCTAATATGTTTGTAATTATCGTCTTCGTTATCACCCAAATGTTAACAATTGAAACATTAACTATTTCAGACAAATCTCCCTGTGTTTAAAGTAAAAGAATCTAGCGTACGGAGGCGGTATAGTGATTTTGAATGGCTGAGGAACGAACTCGAAAGAGACAGTAAAGTAAGTGTGCAATTATTATTTCATACATTTCTATATTATTCATTTATGCATTCAATATGATAATATGGAACTGTCACTTTTCGACTGACGTATTATCAACTGTTCAATTGATTGTGGTCACTATCAATTTAGTAAATAAACAATTATTTGTGTTGACAGCCAATTTGATTTTCCTTATTGATAATAAATAAAATTACGAAGCATTTTATATGACACAGATTTTTTATTTGTGGTTTCCTGTTTTAGGGTTATAATTTAATTAACTAGAATTTTGAAACAATGGCATTAAATTGAAATTTGCTCTTTTTGATGATTGTACATAACTATTATTTGTGAAAATAATTTTCATAGTACACATTTTGAAATGCTGATTCAAATTGTAATCATGTGGAATGTTAATGAGTTCAACTATCTGCTGATTCATATTCCAGCTATGCTAACATTATTTTAATTCTTCAAAGTTTGTTTAATATCTGTTAGGAATGATGTTATAAATTGTTAAAGTTTAAGATAACCTTAGTGAGAATTACTAATTGACTACTACATTGGAATATGAATCATCTTGCACATGCATATTCAAGTGCTAGGATTTACAGCTCTCACAAATTTCGCCATTCTTTTAGCAAATTGTCAAAGTATGAAATTTCATGTGACAAAAGCGTTATTTTTTTTTATATATATGTATACATGTATTACAGCAAATGTTGAGTCGAACATAGTACTCACACATATGCATTGGTCGCATAGAGCATGTTTCATGTTATTCGATTATAGAAAAGTAAATTCCAGTGAAAATTATAAAAAGTTCATTTTTGATATAATAAAGAAACACACTGTAAAAATTTTCGAATAACTGTAAAAAAATAGATTATTTAAATTCAATAATTGCATACATTTATTGTTTCGTTCTCGCCAATAACAATAAGTAAGCATAAGGAAGATAAAAGGCTGTTTTTCAGTGACGTTTGGTAAGGAAATCTCTGTGGGAAGTGTTCAAATATGCATTAATACACACAACCCTGCGTGTGTTGAATTCCGTTCAAGGGTAGGTGGTTTTAATAGTTCTAAAGTAGGTCAAATCTATTCCAACCACAGCATCGTATTGAAATATATAGTTTTTAACTTATGGGAGTTCTGATTTGCAGATTGTAGTTCCTCCCTTACCCGGAAAAGCCTGGAAAAGACAAATGCCATTCAGAGGGGATGATGGCATCTTTGAAGAGGAGTTTATCGAAGATCGTAGAAAAGGTAACAGCAATTTGTATCTACCTCTCTAACCCCATATAATCTTTGTCTAATTATGCCAATTTACAAGTACCATGAAACATTTTATTATAGAGTAAAACATCATTAATTTGAATGTCGATAATACAAAAAATCGCGTGAACAAAATATTTTTCAGAAAAAAGATTTTTTTTGTCAAATATCTATATTGTAACCGTTTCGCAACTAGCTCACCGTGCCGATAAGCAAACAACATGAATTAGTTTTTTTATCAAAAAATTTCAAATAAAAAAAATGGTTTCTTGGGTACCATGGGTTCGAATTAATGGGGATCAACTCCAGTCATTCTTCAAATATTGTCATGATTTAATGAGTACTAGTAATTAAATGTACTACCAACTTACTTATCTTTGATGATTGTATTTATCAAAAATGTGAAAGAAAATCGTTTCTTTTTTTAGATTTGACCACTGCATATTTTTTCGTTGCGATCCGGGAGGCAATCTTTTAAATAATATGTATGGTCCCTAACCCTTTCAATCTGGATTTATTTACGTTTCTTTTGTGCTAAATTGATTCTCCCATTCTAGGTTTGGAAATGTTCATAAATAAAATAGCCGGACACCCACTGGCACAGAATGAAAGATGCCTTCACATGTTCCTACAAGAACCTACCATTGACAAGAACTATGTGCCCGGAAAAATTAGAAACACATAAGAATTAAATAATCTTCAATATCGTGTGTGATTTGCTTCACCGTTGACATTTCCCCATCACGCTAATCCTCTTACTTTGATTGCCTGAGTGGTGCATTTTATGCTTTATCCAAATCCGTTCTATATAATTATATTTTCTTATTATATTTTTTGATGTATCGCTACAACTTGCAGTAAAAGATAACAACTTAACTTACACCTCTCGCATGTATCACCGAAGTTTGGAGTAGAAGATATCTTGCATCAAATACATTTATACTTACACCTCTCATAATGTATCACTGAGGTTTGGAGTAGAAGATATGTTGATACATCAAAACAAAACGCAGATGTACAAATCGACATACTTTACTTTGCAGCCGGTGGAATCGCTAGTGCGAATTTTGAGGATACAAAAATCTGTGGATTTAAAAATAGTAGATTCATTTGTTAGTTCCTCTTTTGGCTGCCTGAAAAGTTAAGTATGTCAAGTTGTAATTGCTTCACCCCTTGTATGCACCATTAAGGCTTTGAATAGAAAAAAAATTATACATAATTTTCCCCTTCAAATAAACTTACAGGGTGTTTTAATTTGCTTTGCCCCTTTCTTGCGTTATTACAACTTTGAATGTTTAGAATAGATGGTACTTTTTTGTATTGCAAGTGATTTACGAGTTTTGTCTCTGAAAATTTGAAATCAATTATGATATGTAACTATAGATTACATCACAATTCTATGCAATGGATATGTTATCCCATGATATAAAACAATGCAATGGATGATCAACAAAAGCACTCTTCTGGAATAGATATGTAACTAAAGATTACATCACAATTCTATGCAATGGATACGTTATCCCATGATATAAAACAATGCGATGGATGATCAACAAAAGCACTCTTCTGGGATAGAGAACAGCAATTTTTGTGTATTTTCTTTTGATTAGGCTCATTTGATAATACATATGTATTGAAAATAATAATACTGATAACATGAAATGTGTATGCATAGTAATAGTGTTCTAAATGCTCATGGTGTTTCCAAGTGTCTATGTATTTTTATTGTTATGAATTTAATTTCTCTCTAAAATTTAAGCTATCTATAATATTAACCAATAATTGAGTTATCATTGAAGGCGTCTCTCATAAAGTTTCAGCAGTAATTATTTACTCATTTAAATATATATTTACTTATACTTTAAACTCTTCCAGCACTCAAATTATATTTTCCCTTTAAAAAAATTAAATAATTTATACAAATTTTTAATATATTACACTAAATTATGTTTTACAGAATATTTTTTTACACTCCGATGTCTGCAAATGAATTCATTGATGAATACACTTCGTTTTACACCAATGAATTACTCTTTTTAAGCTAATTTAAAAGTTGAATCTATTGAGGGACACCTCAGGAATTAAATTCTCTATGTTATGAATATATTTTTAATTTCTGCAATGTTTTAGTTTATAGTTCTCCAAACATAATCTTTGGCTAAAATTAGTTTTTGCAGCGTCAATGTAAAATATTTTCTTGTGTATATATGGACTGATTAAATGTTACATTTCTTATTTTATTTTTATCTCAATATGTTTAAAAAGTAAAAAAGAAATTGAATTAGCTTCGGATCACATACGCATGTTTAATTTGTTTTGAGAACCGCATATTTGATAGCGTTTATGTATCTAATCATTCCTTTATTCTAATTTACACATTAAAGAAATCGGTCTCACATTTCTTAATGACATTTAAGAAGAAAAACATATATATATAAAATATATTATTATTTTTAAGAAATAAAGAGCAATGGAATATGTACGATCAAGATATTGTAAATCCTTTATTTGTGCACGGCAAAAGTAATATAATATTTTTTCTCACATTTGATAATATTTTGTATTTTTTTGTTAAGAGGATACAATGAATACAAAATAGAAAAACAAAACTAGCAAAATAATATTTACGTACTGTGTAAAATAATGTTAATTTTTATGTTATTAAATTTGTGGAATACGAATTTGTGTTCTTTATCAAAACTATTTGGTTTTATTATAGATTCAATGGCAGCACCTCCTTGTTTTTTTTTTGATAGCGAGAGAATTGAAGTCAAAACAGCCATAATTTTGCGTTAATTCAGATAAACTGAATTTAATTGTTCATCAACTGATAAGATTGGTGGTGTGTACAATGCTACACAAAATTTGGAAAGATAACTGAGAAATACAATATCGTACAATACAGATTAGTTTGAATTCATTATAAAAACACGAAGAACTCACAAGATTCAATCAAATAAAACATTTTTATTAGAAATTATCAGTCAAAGACGTTGCTATAAATTTTTTTTTTAAAAGAAAGACAAACATTCCCGGGTTACGAATAACTTGACAATATTTGAAAAACTCCTAGTGCCATCATAAGAAGCGGAAGATGTTGCTTGTGCAATGAGGGAGGACTTAGCCAGCAGAGGAATTGAACGCACGACGCGTTTGTCCACTCAGCTACCGACCGGTCAATAATATTACTAAATGGTACATCTTAGTTGTGGACAAGTGCAGTTTTGGATGAAATGTTGAAATATATGAAATATAAGAATATTATAAGCGAGTTCTGATACAATATTTTGTCGTATTCACTGTGTCTCGTCAGATTAGAATTTGAAAAGCGCCGTATAAACTGTTCAGCCACTAGAGCAGGTAACTTTTTGTCGTCCTGATGTCCGACCTAGTGGGAATGAGGGCCTAATGTTTATGTTTTTGATAATGTATTTTTTATCATTGTGCAAAATATCAATAAAGCAACCTCAAAATTATTACGAACATACAATATTATTATTTGGAATGTTAAGAATCATTTAGATTTGAAATAATTCAGAACTTAGCACCTCTTGCTATTCCTGTAGTCAGGAGAATTGTCTATTGGTCCTTGAAGAATTCATTGGACTTAGCCTTGATGGTAACGTTGTTAGCCGATCTTGCAAAGGAGTCCATTTGCTGCCACAACTTCTTTCCTCGCAGTTCATTTAGCTCCAACCAGCTTTCCTTTGCTTGCCTGAAATATCATTATGTCACCACCAGCATACGAGGCCTGTTCAAAAGAAAAGGTGAATTTTGAATTTTCGCAGGCTGTGTACATTCGATTATCGATATTTTTTTGTTGTTGTTATGTTGGTACACATATGTTTATCATATGTTAGCATTATCAGGCATTTTGGATTAGTGATTTGTGTTTGACAACTGGAAAGGTTAGTCACGTTTTTGTGTTTTCTTCGATTTTTTACTTTTTGAAAAAATGGATCAAAGAATAAAATCCATGATTTGTTTTTCCACAACTCCAGGACGCTCATCGTCGTTAACATCTTCTTGGCCTTCTGTAAAGCGCTTGTACCACTTATAAACACTTTTTTGAGACAAAGTACACTCGTCGAATGCCACAGTCAACATTTTAAGTGCGCTGGAGCACTTTATTCCATTTTTAACGCAAAATTTAATACATATTCTTTGATCCATTTTTTTCAAAAGTAAAAAATCGAAGAACACACAAAAACGTGACTAACCTTTCCAGTTGTCAAAAACAAACCACTAATCCAAAATGCCTGTTAATGCTAACATATGATAAACATATGTGTACCAACAAAACAAAAACAAAAAAACGATAATCGAACGTACACAGCCCGCGAAAATTAAAACTTCACCTTTTCTTTTGAACAGGCTATGTACAATGAAACATAATAATAATTAATCACCTTCTACAATAGCGACCAAATTCACATTAAAGTATTGCAAAATCTATGGTTCAATTGATGATTTATAGTGATTTGCAAAAAAAATCGAAAATGCAGTTCTGCTACCCCAACTTAAATGAACGTTTCTATTGATTTTGTACCTCATAAATTATTATTATGTTTATGTTATATAATTTCTATTGTTTTTAATTGTGTTCAATATTTTTTTACATTTTTTGCTCATGTAATACGGCAGATTGGGTATTGCACTAACCACCCAGTTCTACTGGTATAAAAACTTTAAATAAATTATAGGGTATTTAGCGATTATTCATTAGAACATAAAAATCAACAGAAAAACGTCTTAATGTTATGTTAATGTAGGAAACTGCATTTACTTTGGCAATTTATAACATAAATCAACAATTATAACATAGATTTTACAATACTTTTATGCGAATCTTGTCCATAGTGCGGAGGGCTGTAAACTGTTTTTTCATTTAAATGAACTGAATCATGCTCAGGGGCGTGTAACCCATGTCCCCCTCCAAATTTCTACAGATAATGTTTACTTACAAGCAGAAGTCAGTCATCTGAGTAGTGCCCGCCAGCACGGCCTGCAGGAGCAAGAGGCAGGGTAGCACCACTATCTGCAGGAACTGGATCTGCTCCGTGGCTTGGTTGGAACTCTTGCTGCGGTCCATCATGCTTAGGGGCGTGTAGCCCATGTCCCGTTCTAAATCCCCCTGGGGAATGTAATTATACTATTGCCTCCACTGAACAGAAAATCCCTAGAAGAGTGATCTAAACTATTTGAAAGAAAACTGATGGTGACAAAGTTTGGTATTTGTGTCACATTATTCAATCAAAAGGGTATTTTGTGCGAACATTAACATGATTGATATGTGATGTGTGATGATTTTTTCAAAGCTTACCATTGTTTTTATTAGCTCTCCTTTATACTGTATACATAGAGCGGATGAAAGGGAAAGGAGAGTAATGAGAATATATGACGTGAAAGTGAATGGTGGAAGTTAGTGTTGCACAAGGAAGACATGCACAATCAAGTTAATCAAATACAGATGAGTCATGTCAAGAAACAGAATAACATAAGAGTATCTATAAGACGATGTATGAATTTGCCAAGACAAAGCTGTGGGGTGGTCCATTCTCCTCAAATGGTTAGTTTGATAATAATTTTTGCATAACTACTGCTTTACCTGATTGTAGAATTCTTCGTACAGCTTTTCTGTTATCTTTTTAACAACCGTGAAAGGCTTTGCCTGTACCGCCAGGTCGCAAGATGTCATCATGACACTCTTGATAAGCTTCCTTATGTTGAGGGTTGCTCCACTCGAAAGACCCGTCTCCGACTATGGGGGCCAACTGAGCACGGATACGAAAGTGTATGGCCAGGTCAGTACAAAGTATGTTGTAACGTATCTCATCGAGGATTTCCCCGATTTCATCATCAGTGAAATCCGATAGCACTCCTTTATCCTGAAATAATTTTTAGTGCTTTGTTAATTTTAATAACATGATAATGTAAAATTTGGAAATTAAGCTTATATTTTTTAGTGTATGCAGTGAGCTGCAGATTCATATTTATAGTATCTATAATATTGGTCTTACCAAGAGCATTTTTTGCGTGATAAAATAATGATGATTTTCTAATATTGAATCCATGTACATCGCTGACAGAGGGTGCTTGCTCTCAACTAGGTAACTATTGTTGAACCCAGGGTGATCAATGTCATGGCAAAATCCACCAAGAATAAGGGCCAGCCCCTACAGAGTTTAATATTTAAAAAATTAAAAACTTCGACATCTTATAAAAGCTTGACTTTTATGTAACATAGTCTGCCTCAAATATGGAATTTAAATAAATCAAAACGCCAGTGTATTTGCACCACATTCCGGAGTGGAAGGCAATCTCAGGATTGTGGTGGCGAGAGACCACGTTTAGAATGTTCACGTTTCTGGAAATGGCATTAACTAGATTTAATGATTAGATTTGAATAGCCAGGTTCTATCTAAACTTCCTCTTCCCCATCTTCATATCCTCTCCACTCCCTTCACATAGTCTCACAATATTCCCCAAATTGGGGATGACGTAGACCCTGCTGACTGCTGGAAGTTGGAACTCTTGTGTGGCATCACATAATTATATTTTTATAAGATGCAAATTGCTCAACTTGTATTGTTTGTATAAGCCTTGTAGACATGATTATTTATCATAAGTATGTTGCAAATAACTTGCCTCGATTTTGGTGATCTTTTCTGTATTTCTCATCAAAATATTATACATTGTGTGCGTAAAAGTGAATGCATGCTCTGCATTGTGGTAGGGATTGTCTCTGTAAGCCTCCAGCACTGAGAGAATAAACTCTGATAAAACATAGCTGTCCAATTGATCTCCTCCAGGCAGTTTCTTTATCACGTAGAAGACAAATTCTGGAATTTGATCCTTGCAGTCTGATTGAACGTACCATTCAAACCTGAAGAGACAAAAAGTTGTGCTACTGCTTTGTCATTATTTACACCAGAATAATTGTATTTTGTAAGATAATAAGTTAAGATAACTGATTACGACTAAATGTGATTTTGAAAGGCAAGGCTTAATTTTTTCCCTACATTCTTGATGCATAATGGTCCTTATAACCTCTCCCTCTTTCTTATAAACAACACATTGTTTTGCTTTCGAATAGAATATATCACTTAATTACAGTAATGAGAGAGAGAGTTTTTAACATAGTTGTATTGATCCAATTACAGGTGAGTTTATAAGGATTAATTTGATAGTTGCACATTAGAAATAAAGACAGTTTTTTCCACTGTTCGTAAATGGTCCAAAAACTAAAAAGTATTATTGTGCTGTATCTTTTCTGGAAATTGACATATAAGAACTACGTAAGGAGAAAGCAATGATGCTCTCAATCGGATTAACAAGTTAAGGCTTAAAACAAATCCAAAAAAAAACTTACTCATCAAAATTGGTTGGTAACACTGGCGAGATAATATTTTCCATCATCAAATCCAAATCAAGTACGCACGGTTTCATGTGCTTCTCCAGGAGCTCTGCATAAACCCGATTTAGATTTTTCTATAAAAATTAACATACCTTGTATATAAATTTTGCAGAATACATTATTTAATACTAGCTTGATTGTTTAAAAAATAATGTGAAAATAATCTATGACATTTGACGGGTACCTACCGAATTTTAAAGATTTATCATAATAATTATTTGAAAATATATGTTGTCAAGTACTCCTTATTTCCAAACATTATTGATTAATAATTTAAATGAATCCTTTTTTAAACTGGCAATACCAGCTACCAGTAGTGTACTGAGTCTTTTCTTTGGATTTTCCAGAACAGAAAGCTTTGGGCTGTTTATTTTCATGGTTTTGGTTGAAAACTTTGTTACGGCAAGCGGATACCACTTTTCCTTTTACTTAAATATTTAATTGTCAATTTTTATATGAATTGGTTATATCCGTTTGATTTTTTTTTCACTTTAAAATGAGTTTCCGGATAGACATTATGTTAGATATTTAATTTTCCTGGACTGAAGATAACAAAAAAAAACTCCAACAATAAAATACTTACCGATGCTTTACATTTTCGTTGTAAATATGAATACTGTATAATCTGTCGACAGTAATTTGCAATAATTGAGAATGATTCTTTGTCTTCAGGGGTGAATATTTCCTCGTTAAGCTTGTTCATGACAGAAATGACACCTAGTTAAAGTAGAAAATATCTTTGACCATTTGAAAACAATAAAATAATGCATTTTTTCTCGTGGTCTAAATTATTGAACTTCATGACAAATTGATCAAACAGTCAATATGCATTTATCGATAATGAAAATACTTGGATAAATTATGCGCTATCTCTGTGAAGTATCGCCCCAAGGGTGCTTAAACAATGTGTTGGGACTCCATCAGTTCAGTTAAAAATGACCTATTTGACTGACCGACTAATGTAATCTATTATCATATTCATGATACTAAACAGTGATTTTTAAAGTGATGTGTAAGTGTGTAAACAACATAAAATGAAAATTTTATAAATTAATATTATTAATAAATTAGCTTTCATTCCCGTGACTAGTTTGTTTGTAATGGTGACAGATGGGCAGCTTTATTTGGGATACCTTACCTATTACTCCATTTTTATCTCGGAGTGGTATGCAGAGAACAGAACGCACAATGGCCCCAGAAATAGGATCCACTTCCTTATGAAATCGTCCATCTGAGTACACGTCTTTTACGTTAACTGAATGTCCACTTGTGGCTGCCAAACCGTGGGGCGTATCAGTGTTTGCTAAACTGTAATATGAATTAGTAATTATTGACCAAAGATAACATTATTTTGTCTACTTTGAACATTTGAAACATAAAGTTCATTTCAATGCAATTTTTTATTGAATATATTAATTCACACAGCTGTATTCAAGTTTGCATGTCAATTTATCTAGTGACGTATTAACTTATTCTAGAATGCAAATCAATAGTTAAAAGTCAAATCACCTTAATCAACATTTAGTGAATTTAATCAAATAAAATTAATTTATATGATAATATTTTTTAAATACGTACACACCTAGTTTTGATACTTTTCTTTAGAATAGGACTAACAGTACTATCCCAACCTTCGTCATATATGTCAGCCATCATTTCCCCTCCAACGAACTCTCGGTCGATGATAAAAAGAGTACTTCTCATGGCTTTCAGGCAATGTTTTGATATGGTCTTGTCGGAGAGAGTGAAGGAAAATATAAATTTTGTAATCCCATAAATATAATAGATAATATTATGTTTTGTTAAACAATCCATCTCAACTCATACATTGAAAATGACATGTTATTTCAATACATAATAAATATTTTAAAAAAATTGGAAATTGAACATTCAAAGGGCGATTTTCTTGAAGTCTAATACCATGGCCAGAGTGATATTTTTAGTTTTAATATAAACGACTTTTGACCACTGGAGTACTGTAACAAGTTCACTCCAATATTAATAAAACACTCACAAGCATTTCGTAAATCATCTTGTCCAAGCTAACTTGATCAGAGAAGTACTGCATCAGCAGGGATAGCAGCTCCTTGTTGAGGTGCAGCTGCTGTTCAATGGAAACCCTCTTGTTGGCCTGATGCACAGCTGCCCCAATCCAGCCCGCGCAGCACTGAGCCGCTCTCAATTGCTCCTAAAAAGCAGAGCTCAGTAAAAAGTAGAGGGAAGACGTCCAGTTGGCCGCAATCGATGAAGGCCGCTAAACTAGCCTATGACAGGGACGCTTGGAGGCACCTTGTCAAAGCGATGGGTCCCTGACCCGAATAGGGCAAGGGGTAGAAGATGATGAAAACTATTAACCAAGTACTATTAGAGAGAAGAAAACCATTTGAATAGACCACCTCTAACCATACTCAATCTTAACATCTCGTGAGTGTCAAAATATCTAAGAATCATAATACTGTACGACCTTTCATTATTGGATAAAATTGATGAAATTTTAATTTTACAATATTTTTGGGTTGCAAGGAGATTTAAAATTAGTACTAACATATTCGTAAGAAGGAAGTGCAATAATTTTTTCTATTTATTTAGGTAGCTGCTTTACTTTTTAGTAATAAAAGATACCAACATCATAAAATGGCTCCATATTTATTCTGTACAATTCCAAAACTGCATAGCAAGAATTGTCAGGTTGTACAACCGGTAGACACAGGGCTGTCTTGGCATCCCCCCACGTCATTCCTTCAGAGAAACGAGTTTCCTTTGCAGCGTCTTCAATGATCACAATTTCCTTAGTAGCTGCAGCGTGGGCGGCCATTGTTTTACCCTCCTCTAAATATTGTAGTAAATTTTATCTATTAGATTAATATTTTTATTCTTGGATGATTTTCATCATTATGTAATTATTTTTTCCCTTTTCGCACCAGTTTAAAAAAAAAAAAACTAAAGGTTTTGATTCCCAAAAACTATATTAATATTATCAAAAGGTTTTCATTACAGATATCTAGAAATTATATAAATTGTTTGTCTGTTCATGGCGTCTCCACAGTTTGACAATGCCTTCGAAAGGCGAAACAGCTGTCACGCGTAAAAATAATTATACAGTATAACCTTTGTATAAAATAAATCGTTTGTTTTATTTAAATAATGATAATTATTCAAATAATAAAAAACTTTAATATTAAACTTTATACTACATTTTTAGCGTGCGACTTATTATATGTTTGGTGTAGTATGAGTATATTGGGATATTTACAGTATAGCGTGCAGTCTACTGAAACATTATACTATAGCGTGAGGTCTTGGGACATTTACAAAGCATGAAAGTCTACTGGGATATTTAACTTTGTTATGATAAATTATCATAAACAAATCTACTTGCTCTAATCTAACTTACTGTGGTAAGTAATAGCCTAGTTGTTTTTTTTTTCCTAATGTTTTCCCTTTAATAATCCACAACATCCTGACAGAATTCGTAATAAAAATATTCTAGATCTTACCAATTGGCCAGTTAACTTTGTGTCTCTCAACATTATTCATGTGATGAGGTTTGAGATATATTTCGTTTTTCATGTTATCGACTAAATACACCAAAACACCTGAAAGATTTTCAACAAATATTTGCATTTTACATACAATTATTTCTTGATTATGAATTTCAATTGATTGCCCTGCATTTATGGAGAGATATGATACACTAGATGTTATTTTTTATTTTACCTGTGCTTTGAGTGGACATCTTCAGAATGTTTGCAGTATCAAACAACAGAGCCGTAAAGTCAATATTGCTTGATAGGAATATTTGAAATTCGGACACTTCTCTATGCAAGGATTGGTCTTCTCCGCTGAGGCCTCTCCCACCTCTCCGAACAACTTTACAAAATGGAGCTATAATTCCTCTTCATTGTCTTGTCAACTGTTCGTCTTCTGCTGGATTTTGAAATTTTACGACCAACTAAAACGGTATCATCCTTCCCTTCATGTTTCATGTCATAATCTTGTTTAACAGGACTTATCTCGTCAAGAGACATATTTTCTGAAGTTTATATATAATCAATATTTTTACATAAAAAAAAACTGTTTTTATTTTGGACAGTTTTTCTGCAGCAATAAAAATTAATAATCTAAAAGAAGATTTTTTCAAATCTTTTGTTCTATTTACCCAATAATAATTTATTGTGTTTAAGAACTTTCGTTTTTTCAGAATAATAAATTCTTTTAATTTTGTATTTTGTATGAAATAAATATCAATTTTGTTTATTATCACGTAAAAAAATAAATTGGTGTTATATAATATTGTAATTCAGGTAATATGCACACGAATAATCATTATTATTACGGAAGCCTTAATAATAATATTTTTTTATACAATGCTCGATAACACTAATGGTGTGATTTTATGGACTAATCGTAGGAAGTCAGAATCATCATGTGTGTGTTTATTTTTATAATGGTTTTTAGATTATTACAAACTGATGATGGAAAGGCAGTTATTTCTGCTTATAAAAGGAATAGATTGGTTTAAAAAGTCATTAGTTTCCCATTTTGTCACATTAACAATGTTGTACTTTACATCTCTCATTCTCTCTGTGCTCCTGGTAAAATTTAATTTTTTTAATTAATTAATTTAACTTTGTTTTACATCATTTGTTGATTTTATCTGTGTATATGTTGATTGTATATATATTGGTAGGTACTTAACTAAAAATAATCGAATTACAGATTTCAGTCAATGCCCAGGACTGTTCCCAGATGCCTCCAAGGATTGTGAGTATTTATTCAGATTATTTGTTAACATTTTTATGTAAATTCTGATTGGTACACCACACTGGACAATTTAATTTGATGGCAGCGAAGGTACCTTTGAGGTTAAGGAATACCAAAATAAATAAGTTAAATGAAATACATATTACATCTTAAAGTAAGGTTCAAACACTTGGCTTCACCCAACATTTTTTTATCGCTGATTAATCACGTTACATCTAAATTAAGGATCAACCAACTTTTTTCACCACTGATAAATCATATTATATCTAAATTAAGGATAAACCAACTCTTTTCACTGCTGATCAATCATATTACATCTAAATTAAGGACAAATCACTTGGCTTCACCCAACATTTTTTCACCGCTGATCAATCATATTACATCTAAATTAAGGATCAAAAACTTGGCTTCACCCAATATTTTTTCACCACTGGTCAACTTACGGAATGCTCCCATATCAATAGACACGGAGTGGCATCAAAGTAAAACTTATTGAATATTAAATGTATTGCGAATAAATCATTTGTTTTAAGTACATATCTACTGAAATGCGTAAAATTTTTATCAAAAAATAACTTTGCTTACATCTCAAACTCTATTGCTGTCCTGGAAACAGCAAAAATGTGCATTTGGATGTGGTTCAGGCCAAATTATAGCTAAACCGTTGCTAAGTTTGATTCAAAACAGCAATAGTTAATCTTCTTTATTCTTTATATTAAATAAAAGTTCTGTAGGCTGTGAAACAAAAACAACAAGAATTTTTCAACCATTTCAATAAAACCATTGACTTTTCCAGCATCCATCAGAATGTTGCCTTATCTCCGACCCTATTATGAACCGCGCACAGGCTGAGGAGTGTGGTCTCTCCATGCCTGATGGCGCAGGCGGCGAGGGACCTGGTGGCCCAGGAGGGCCAGGACCCCCTTCTGTAAGTATGGCTGGCATAATCACAAGTGTTAATGTTATTTCTCCTTGCTTAAAATAGCACAATGTCTGTCAAATAATATGTAGAACGTTCACACTTTGCAGTCCAGTAATAATTGGACAATGGATAAATTGCCCCTACTATTTAAAAGGTTGTGGATCACACTGGTGTAATACCTTATCCTATCAAACATCAATCAATAAATCATCAACATGCTCAAACAATTACGTGATGATTATTAATCAATCATTTGCTGCCGATTCATAGGCGGTGCGTAACTGAACTTTAATCTGACAATCTGGCATTTGTGATACAGATCCATTGTTGTGTTGATGTCACCCATCTAATTTTCTAAAAAAATTTTACAGTGACTGTTTAAGAATGTTTATTTATTTATGGCAAATTGTTACTGTACATATGGATATTACAAAAATGTATCCACCGATTCTTACATAGAGGGTTGAAAGGAAGTAAGAATCAGTACATTTCACATTTCAAAAAAAAAAACAAATGCTGCATACAAAAAAATAAATTTGGTATTATTTTGTGGGGTCTGCTGAAAATATCAGCTTAGAATTGTAAATTAGGAGAGTTGAGG
This sequence comes from Drusus annulatus, assembly GCA_022651775.1. Lineage (NCBI taxonomy): Eukaryota > Metazoa > Arthropoda > Insecta > Trichoptera > Limnephilidae > Drusus > Drusus annulatus. The sequence goes on from JAGWCC010000112.1 coordinate 2,260,965, forward strand.
AAGATATTCATGTTGTGGCCAATTGATTGTGTACATTGATTTTTATGCTAGAGGATGAATAAGTAATTAGTTTTAAAACACACCATATGAATTATGTTTCCGCCATGTATGATTCCTATTACAACTTATCATGTTATAGTGTGAAGCAGTCCAGTGCCTCCTGAGAAAGAACAACCTCCTCACCGCTGACAACAAAGTGGACAAGGTCGCCTGGAAGACGACCTATGAGCAGCAGCTTTCCTCGGATTGGAAGACGGCCATTGCCAAGGCTATTGTCACCTGCGATGCTGACACCGCAGGCGATGACTGCGAAGCCAGAAAATACTCCAATTGTCTCAGGGACAATTTGTTTTTGGTAAGTTATTAATTTTGTATTGGTTTCAGAAGCAGCAACATAAACTTATTTAAACAGGGCAAGAAGTAATGAGAAATTGAGGTTTATTTTTTTAATCAGTACTCACCGTCTAACTTAATAAGTCTTTTTCATAGATTTTTAACTGGCTTAGAAAAATAGAGTTTTATCAGGTGAATATATTTTTTTTCTAAGAATTCGGCAACGCTACAAAAAAATGATATATGTACATAGTTTTTATAATGACAAATTGATTTAGAAAGTTAAAAAAAATACTGAAAACCTTAAAATAACCTTCCTGAACCAAAAAAAAAACAAGCAAGGGGAATAAAAATATTTATACATACTATATGTTTCTCTATTATTTCAGAACTGTCCAGCATCCGTATTTGTCCAATCTACAGATTGCTTGTCTCTGAAGGCTTTCATGGAGAAGTGCCCCATGTCAGGACCACCCCCAAGGCAGTGATTTCACCATCATTTTTGAATTAATTCATGTTGTATATTGCTACTCTGGTAAACAATTTAGCAAATAAATACATGTTTTGTGTATCAAATATCATTAATTTTGTTCTGATCCACTTCCTATTTAAAATGAAACTCTGACATTCAAACCCAGTGACATGTAGTGTGTTTTTTTGGATTTTCATGAGCCAATAGTTGAGGGTTTGTATATTTTATGAAGGATGGAGAAAGCACAACCGCACAAACTAAACAATAAAGTTTCTTCACTTCTTTGTAACTTTCCCACTTTTTTATTTTTACATTTCATGTTATGTATTAAATACATATGGGTACATATATATAATCTAAAATCGTAATTTATGAGCAAATTAGCAAGATATTTTATTTTATTCACAGTATTATTGCCCTTATAAGCGCTCTTGAGGTGATTTTCCTACGAAAGCGGCGCTATAAAAGTTATCCATTTATTATTATTACGTTTAAAAATACCCAAATTGAATATAAATCAGCTATGGAATTTTAGGAAGTGCTTAATTAAAAATGATTGAGGTAGGCAGCTATGGGTGAAAATTTGAAACATCATAATTATTGCAGTTATAGCCTTGATGCTATAATTTTATTAATAATGTTAGGTAATACTCATTGTGTGACTGACTATGAATTAGTGGTAGGAAGTTTGAACTATCATAATATGAGATGTTGGATAAAAATGCAATGATTCTACTTATAAAAGGGAGTGATTGGTATTAAATGTCATCAGTCAACCTGCATTTTCATACTGCATATTTGTCCAGTCCTCCGATTGCTCTTCCCTCAAGGCTTTCATGGAGAAGTGCCCGGCCCGACCCCAACGAGGTAGTAAGAAATATAGTAAAGTAAAAAATATAGCAAAATAAATAAATTCATGTCATAAAAAAGTATTTATTTTCATTAAAACCTCCGATTAACAAGATTTTCATAATGGAAGATCAATTAAGGTGGTACCTATTTACTCGGGATAGCACTCGGGAAGAAAACGGTTTTTTTGTAATTTTTTGCATTTAATCATTTTCAAAATCGTATGCATTTCACGCTATCAACATAAAAATGAAGACCATAAAAAAAAATTGCATTATATTAGTACATAAAATTAATACAAAATATGTTTATAATGCAGAGTGCTTGAAAAGAAGCAATTAAAACCATCTAGCAAAAATAAAACCATCAATGTTTTTGTTTTAATTAAAAAAAAAGGTTTAAACACTAAAATTTAAAGAACAGGCCTCCTCACTTAGTATAACTGGTTCCTTAAAGGGAGTAAGTGGGCACCTGCTATGAGTATGGAACTCTCTCTGCCCGACTACTTATTGAGAGTCCTAGCCTAGTCTAGGGATATCAACAACCTCCTTTACAAGCCTATCCTTAGACAAGCCATCTCATATACTTTGAAAAGCCATGAGGCGCAACATTAAAGCTAGAGAGATAAAGATAAATAGATCTGATGACACATCATTAGCCACGACAATGGAATTATGGTGGACATATTGAAACACAAAGATAATCATAACAAACACAGCTATGATTTCATCAAATCAGAACTGCAGACTAAGAAAAAAACATCAATTCTTGACTCCTATGAATGAATTTAATTTTAATTACTCACCAGTGAATGAATGATATTATGCCATAAAAATTTGTTAAAATAATCAAGTGTGTAATTATAATAATTACATATGACGACATGATGACACCTTCCATTGTAAATATATAATAGAAAAAATAGGTAATCAATAATTGAAAAATTAACGAAACAGGTGATTAATAATTGAAAAAAACGTTAATTTATTTGAATTGTTTTTAAGTGGTGATAATCTAATTTTGATTGCAATGCAATTTTGTGTATTCTGTGCATTGGAGAAATTATTACCATTTTGGGAATATTATTTCCATATTATTCGATGACTGCAATGATATATATTATGTATTGTCAATGACAATGTGCGTGAATAAAAACTAATTATTCACATTTCATATAAAATTTATATTGTTTCGACTTTCGCTCCTAAATGAACTGATATTAATCACATATCTTAGAAATAATTGATGTGGGTAAAATATTTTTTTAAGCCCTAAGAACAGAAATATTATAATCAAAATAAGATTGTATTTATGCAAAGGGATGGTTCCAGATACAAAATGAATATTCAAAGTTACATATGTTATGTAACAATAATTTTGTTAAATTTCATATTATTTATTCTGTCAACTTTAGTTATAACAAAATGATGAATACATATTATGTAAATGTGATTTGAAATGCATTGTACAGATCCGAATCTAAATTAACTATTACTTAATGCTAAAACGTCACAACACTAGCTAGCAGTTTCCATTTAAAAAAAAGTGTAAATGATAATATGTGTATCATATAAATCAAGCCTGGTCAAACAGCGGCCCACATTTTTAGTGCGGCCTGCGAGCTATAATCCTATATCTATCTATACATAGCAGAATTTGTCGGCTTGTAAATTGTTTAATGAATTCTGTTTTTGTTCAAATTAAGATAGGATTTGAAAATATGTAGTTGCAAACCTCGGTGGGGGTAATAGGAGGGGAGTAAGGAATGGCCGTGGTTCCAAGCTAGTACCAGATATGTATTCAAGTAGTCTCAGTGGCAGTGAGTGAAATTTCCTATTAAGGGTCAGTAAGGCACTACATAAAAACATCCATGTACTGGTAAAATCTCAAAATATGTAGACATTTTTGCTTGCGGCTAAAAAATGTTTACCAACTGTGCTACGAGTTGGACAAGAAGCATAAGAACAAAGTTCTTCGGCAAGTATTGGACTTAAGATGACAACATTCTATTATAAAAAATGAAAAATATTTAGATTTCCCTGAATCAACTGATAATGACTAGATTTGTGATTTAGCATTTACTCTAGATATCATGACACAGCTCCGTGTTACAAGGTAAACATTTATATGCCCATTATATGTTAAAAAGTTTTTAATGAAATTTGAGACAAGTTCGACATTTTCAATAGAAAACGATAAGTGCACCGAGTGAGCTACAACTGGAGATATAATATAATATATCTGCAGTATAATGCTGATTTAAGGGAATTGCACCATGAATAAATATGTACATTTTGAAATACTCTTAATTCGGACAACTTAAAGTTTTTGCTTGAAAAGTGTTGTTATTTTTTGATTAACCTACATATGTGAACAAACATTTTCAATCATGAATCTTAATAAAAACTCTTTACGATCAGGCATCACTAATAAACATTTACAAGTAGTTTTAAGAATCTTCACTATAAATTAACCCCTGAAATTATAAAAATGGTGAAAGTTTTGAAACAGTTTCATTTGTCTCATTAAATTGGTGGGTGTTTGAGAATCATTATTTTTTATGTTGAAATTCCCTTTTCATCTTAATAAATTATGTATGTATATTAAAAAAAAGTATTTTACTTGCGACCCGCCATTCTGTTGGGATTTCTAATGTGGCCCTTCCGCCAAAATACTAAATACTAAATGATACTTCACTGGTTTTGTCAAAAACATATTTGCGAAAACAATTTTTTTAAATACACTTTTTAATAATACAATTAAGCAAAACAATAATAGCAAAAATTCGATGGAATATTTTGTAGAATGAGAACAATAATAATCGTCAGACATCAAAATTATTCACATTATAATTACAAAATAGTGTTAATATAAACTAGGGAGAAACGAGTAAAAAAGGTTTTGATCAAATCATTTCAAAGTAGTAGAGATGTTAAAGACGCAAATTTGTCTTCGATAAATTTGAAAGTATCAAAGATATTCTGCCATAAACTTGTTTGAGTCATTTTTGCATGGATCAAGAGTATAAAAAAATATTATATGTTTTGATTTCGAAATTAATATGTATTACAATGTGTTTATTTTGTGGGAACTTAGAAAAGTCAAGCCATCAGCAGTAGATGTGTTGAGTCATTGATATAGAAATATACAAGATAGGCCATTCCTACATCTTATTTATTCATGTGAATTCCAGACAATAGCCAACTGCCTGGAACTGGCAACAGCCAAAACCCAATGTTGGAGAAAATTGTGAAAGGAAATAGAGGAGAGGAAATTTAAGAGAACCTAGTTATTCTGATCTGGTGAGTAAGCATGGCTTAAGGATATTTCAATTTAAATGGTGGGTTCTCACCCGGTTCATCCTGTGTATCTTCCACTCTAGAACGGAGTAAAAATAGTAGTTAAAAAATAAAAAGAATTGTTGAGAATGACCCACACATATTTATTTGTATTACATACCTCCACCCAGTACCGGATCTAGTCAAGGATTACAACTAAACCATGGCATTGTGAACCAGACAACTGGTGTTTTCTGCCAATCGTAGTGCTGAAGCTAGCAATTACTAGAATACAAACTAAGAAAGACAATATTACTAGTGGAATTACACCATTTTTAAATAGTTTACTAGTGGATGGCTCCTCAAATATATACTCTATATCAATGCTAAGAAATATATAGATGTGTTTGATGTGATCAGAATTTAATTACATAAAATGTATGTAATGTTACAAGCATAGTGTGCTGCAAAGCTGTTTCTTATATAGAGTTGACTTTGACGGTGAGGCGCATCACAAGAAAGCGCCAAACCCAAAAGTTCTCTGAATACTTTCCCAGTAATAGCGCTCCCAGTTTTGTTTGGTCGTTTCCACATCGGCTATGGGCACCCCAACTTGCTTCACTGACACTAGCGTGTGATCGGACTGAAAAGAAAAATATCAGAAAATTATTTCTTTGATAAGTGTAAAATTATTTTGTGATGCCATTTTGTAAGATAAATATGTAATAAACAAACACTTTGTTTTTACCACTGTATATATTGATTATCTGTATCAAAATATTTCAAGAACAATGTTAAGAAAACACAGTGTCTGTTCATTATGTATATTAAAAAATGTTAAGTTGCTTGGTTAATGATATTGGTAAACATTCATGAATATATTGTTGGATATCAATTAATAGTGAAAGTTCTTTTTTATGTTTATAAAACCATAATATTCTCTCATGCCAATTGTCAAAGTGAGCGCATATAGATTTGTTTTGCGTCTGCTTTCACGTGTTGTAAAACAATTTGTTACAACACTTGGCAGCTGATTCAAAAAGGTAAAGTTTTGGTGAAAACCTTCTGAGACTGTAAGATGGTCAAACTGTTATTCTTGCGTATCTTTATTTTTGCATAGTGAACTTTACATTTTGTATTGCATTTACTACAGTAAAGGCTGGATCAAATTGTATTTTTTTACTACATAAACACTATCCTCTTAAGGGACCTAAAGATTGAAAGATCTCCTGGCCGTGGGAAGACTACCTTTTTTTTTTTACAATAACTCCACACAGGAGGCCTTGAAGGAAATAATTTCCCTCAGGGCCTATGTCATCTTTGGGGATGCTATGTAGCACCGTATCTACTCTATGTCACCCAGCACACGAGAGAAGAAAAATGTTGACTTTGAATATAAGTGGTGAATATATTATACAAAAGTCTACAATTTATGAGATTGGATGTAAATTTAAGCTAGGGACAGAAAGTTATGTGAAAACACAACATTACTAACTTATTTATGCACAATTTTCCCATAACTCAAATAAGCAATTGTTTTATGCAAAAATATTTAAATCTGATAAATGTGTTACAAAATTTATACTATCTGTTTGGGAATACTTGAATGCATTTATTATTATTGTCCAAGTCTTGTGATGGTGATTAAGTTCAATTAAAAAATTGTTACAATATTTATGTAAAAGAAAAATCGGATTCGACAGAAACATCAATTTGGTTGATATTTATATGTATGTAAGCATAATATCACTGACTTACATAAAAAAAAAAAATTGTGGTAAAACAGTAAAACTAAAAAAACTCATTCACTCATTAGAAAACAATGCTAAACATAGTTACCTGCTGCTCGATGGATATTGTAACTTGCGAGTGGTGTGACTCTGGCCATTGCTTATATCGCCACGATTGAACTATTTTCTTGCCAGGAAGAAGGTCAATAAATTCTCCAGTTATATTGCCTCCAAACAGGACGAATTTGCCCCCTTTTTCAGCGTCTAGTTTCACAGGCCCTTTGGTGAATGCCATGACCATTTCTACCTTAGTCAAGACATCGTAGAACTCCTGAGCTCTACACTGGAATTGTTTAGTTATTTTAATAGTCTCAACTTGTAATTTGAGTCCCGTTGAAGGTTTGGCATCTGATACTATGGGGGCCATATCTATTTTTTTGTTAAATCCACTTGTAATGCTGGAAATATTGTCTGGTTTCACCGTTTTGTCATCTTTCTTGGGAAGTATCATTCCTTTGGAAAACTCCACTCGTAATGAAGAGATATACAGCTCAAGTTGGGCCCGTATTTTGGCCCGACCAATATTATGCACATATTCCTTAAGCTTTAATGATTCATCTGTATTTTCCTTAACAGTTACCGTAATCTGAAACAATAAGCACATTGATAAAGCATGAATATCCAACCATATATTTTTTTATGAAAAACTGGATCGGATTTGGGTTGTTCGAGTGTTGTGATTGTTATTTTCCTATGTTTGAACTGTATAAACACGGATTCACAGCTGTTGGAAAGACAGACGTTATTTGAGATAATGAGGTCAATTAACATAAAAAAATATATGAATGTATTTAATAAGTTACAGATTGAATTACCTCAATATCGTCAATACCGTTTTCTTCAGAGAGATTTGGAATTTTGATATTTCCTTTGATCACCTCTCCACTGGCTCCTGCTAAGCTCCCTTCCCAGTTCAGTAGGATATCCCATTCATAGAAGAATATTAATTTTCCTTTCCTGTTATTGGCAGAAGCCTCGCCAGTAATTTTATCTATTTCAGTTATTTTGCAAACCATTGCATTCTCAGAGAAGTCAAAGCCAACCAAAAGTTCTTTTAGTCGGTCTTTTGACCAAGGGCCAGCATTTTTTTCGGTCCAATGCCAATTGTTCACGTTAGTAGCGTCAGGTCGCTCCTCCACAATCCAGCGAGGGTCCCCTTCACCCCACTTGGCCATTTTATCTTATTCAAACTAAAACAATTTGAATTTTTCATACAATATATAAGGTTAAGACAAAAATTAAACCAAAAGAATCAAGAAAAATTTGTGTAAGAATCACGTTTGTTAATATGTGCTCGGCCTGTTATTAAATTAACGCATTTAAAACGTGTCTGATAATATGATAAACGGTAAAAAAATTGGTAACAGAGTATTTTTGCATTTAATTTACAAACCTTGAAATATTCACGAACACAACGAGAAAATGACAAATCTCCAACTGACAGAAAGGAGCCAATTGCAAACTTGCAGAAACTGACAGTAGAGAAGTCTTCCGTTTCTAGAAAATATTTCCAGAGATTTCTAGAAACAGTCTGCCAACTTAAAGGACTGTAAGAAATTAAATAAATATATTATACTAAGGCGATTTAAAATTAAAATAATAAAATACGCTTAAACATAAAGAAATTCCTTATTTCTGGAAACTTTTTTTTTAAATTCTCTCATGGAAACACATTGTAAAATAGATAGGTAGGTACGTGCACATATTCACACCACACATTTTTTTTAATACCCTGAAGTTAGCGCACTTGTGTCGGTATTTTAAGCGCGAGAAGTTTCGTATTACGGAAAATATAAAGTGATTTTATGAGAAGAGTTTGGTTCAGTGTTTTTTTTTTATTTACTTAAAATACGAATTAATATTTAAGGTACGGTTATTACATTTTAAGTATGTATGTATTTTTGATCGCTAATATGCATTTTCTGGAGTTTTATTTCCAGTGCTAGTTATGCACTGCACTCAAGAAAAACACAGTAATGGTTTATTCTACCCCCAATGTTGAAGATGAGAGGGAAGAAAAATCATCAGGGGAATGATTGGTTGATTTTTCTTTCTTCACTATCACTTTCGCCATACCGCTTAAATTCAAATGCAAAAAATGTATTTACTGATACCATAGAATAGTGAAAAATAAATTTAAAAATAAATACCCACTACCCACTATAAATTCTACCTTATTAAATTTGTGCAGGCACCATTGATGTAAATTTACAATTAATAACTCACTTGAGTTGATAAATGCAGCTAAAGGTTTGATTATCCCTGATAATGAAAAATTCAAATCCTTCCATTCAAATCCATTTGCATGTTTCAACAGCTGTAACTGTAAATAAATAATTAGATTTGTTGAATTCCTCGGATTTAGATAAAGATATGATCAATGACCTGTTTGGCTTGTTCAATACGTGCTTCAATCAAAACTTTTTTCCAATCAATTGTGTTCACCAACAAAATGAAGGTTTACCCCATAGCTGCTCCAACTAGCCCACTATTGGCAGTTATTTTAATGAATAACCTAGAACAAAAATGTGTTTTATTGTAATTCATCACTATTAAATTAAGGTTCTTATTTGGAAAATGTATGTGGATGATATTTTTTTGTATTTGGACGGGAACAGAGCGGCAATTTACTGAGAGCATTCAACTTACAAATCCTTTCCATAAAAGTATTCAATTTACTTTAGAGATTGGCAGTGATGCATCGATTATTTTAAATTTAACACTAACATACAATAAATCATAAATTAAATTTAAAATTTACCTTAAAGCAACATACACAGATAAAACAATCCACAACACTTCAAATTATCCAAACATTCAGCCTACCATTCAACGGTACACCGGCTAGTAAAAACCACATTATCAACAGAATGATGATGAGCTCTAAAAAATGGTTACACCACACACTTAATTGATAAACTTAAGTTATAAAAAGTTTTACTCATTTCCAAACAATATACTTGTATTTGATTCCTACATCTGAACAATAATAAAATCTTAAGAAATCCCTTTCAATGATGTAGAATCTTGTATATATACAACTTTGCTTCACTTAGTACAAAAATGTCATTGAACACTTATAATGTTTATAATAATATTCAGAATTTGCAAATCATCATAATATTTCCACCGATGATATTTTTAATAGGGATACAGGGGTTAAAATATTTCACCATAGTAACAAAGACACAAAATTATATAATTTAGAAGCACTAGAAATTAGAAAATCCAAAAATAATAATTGAAAAACCAAATAAATTTATCTTATAGTCCTATTCTAGACATATTTCCAGTAAACTGCTCTATTATTCCCGTAAAACCCCTTAATTCTCTCCCTTTGTTCACCTTCCATTCTAACAGTTAAATATTTATATATGTGAGTATTTTGTATCTAATGTTAGTTTTAACATTGTATTGGTGATGGAAGGGTAACGAAACCGATAATCAATGTATTCAAATTAAGTGGTTTAAAGAAAAATTATGTGTTTATATTATAAATTATAAATCTGTCATTAAAAATATATTCTATTATGGACAGAAATATTAAACTCATCCAAAAAAACTCTGTAAACTGTAAAAAAAAAAATTTCACTCAAATAAAGACCTCTTAAAGAGAGAATCATTTTTCAAACAGTTTTATTTTATATCTCTAAACTGTGTTTTCAGAAATTATCTAAAATATTGTAATTCTATTAATAATTATGAGAGATTTTAAAGGTTGATTCATTTTACCTAAGTATAGTTTTTTCGTACAAACCAAAAAAAATGGTCCACAATAATGAAGTTTTTCTTACGAAAAATACCTTTAATGGCTAAACTTACCAAATTGTACCTACCTCGAAGAAAATTCTTCATGAAACCACAAATGTATAATAATTTTTTCGAAAATTGTGGCTTGAAGTTTTTTTACCTGTTCGCAGTCGAATAATAAATAATATACTTACTAAGCTGTTATCGTAAAAGCTGAATATCAATGGAAAAATAGGGAAATGAGTGTTATATTTTTAGGAAAATTGGTTTTCACAGACATGGAAAAGAAATCCGTTACATTGAAAAACTTTTTATTTTATTTCCAGCACTCAATTCCAGCAAAGAAAGCCCCAAATAAGTAAAAAAATAAAAATGGGAAGAAAGTGTACTAACCTTAGAAAATGTTACTCTAAGGTACTAACAGTATAAACGACATTAGTTTACTCGGGAAGTAATAAGCATGTAAATAGGCTAGAATTGCCAAATGTACCTACATATGTTGCGTATATTGATATATTATCATAATTTACCGTTAGGTGCACACTCCTTTATAGATTTAGCGGAAGGCTTCAATCTTAGGCTGATGTTTATATTTAAAAGTCGCGATCAGTTGAGGCGCTGCTACGGTATATAATGTTAATGTGTAAGTACAAAAAAAGGAATTAAAAAGTTTTTCGTTATAAAGCTCTTATTTTGGTATTCTGCACAAATTCAATTAAACGTCTGTACACGCCTTGCATCCCGAAAAAAATACAATACATTTTGACAACATAATGAATAACATTTATATTTATATCTACTACAAGCTTCAACTGACATCGCGCACGAATTTGTCAATATGTATAAATCGTGGTTTTTGCTGATAGGCACATCACTACTTACATAAAATGTTAACTACGTATTGCTGATAAAAGTGTGATAAAACAATTTTTTGGCAAGTTATCTACTGTTGCGTACCTACGTATAACCATGTTAGTCAGAGTGAGATAGAAGAACATTATATCATACCTACATAGCCTAAGTAGGTATCGCCCAACTTTTAATGAATAAATCAAGCCTCAAGTCTTTCTGCGATTATATTTACGAGTGTCGGTCGCTCCGGTTGTCTTGTTTGAGTTCTGTTCAAAATGATTCCCCTGCGAAAGTTTTTAGTGACCAAGGTAATAAGAACTGTTTGTTTCAATTAAATATAATCATTATACTGCCATGCCAATTTTAGTAACAATAAAATTTGAATCGAGATGTAAAATACAGAATTCATAAATTATATGGTATTTTGATACACGCGTACACATGTTACAGGCAGCGCAAATAATTCGCTGGTTGGAATTCAAATTATTTGTTCTCGTTGAAATTCAAACATCGATTTTAAACAAACAAGAGTTCAGTGAAAAAACTGTTGGTGTTAAAAATAGACTTCCTTTTAAAAAACTTTTATGAATTCCTATCTGAATAAATAGTTATAAATAAAATTACATAATAATGTTGTCGTTGTTTCATTCGGTACAATATTGAACAGCAAAATAAATAACAAAGTTTTTCGTGTACTTTTGTAACCCTTGCGTGGGTATTTTAATCGACTAGATCTAATAAATACAAATAATAACGAAATAAGTAACATCCCTAATTTAGTTAGGTAAGATACTTACCTAGACAGTCATTTAAAAATCGGTCATATTTTTTCTGAACTAAAACATGCAACCCTTTCCCTGGAAGAATTAAACAGTTTAGTTCATGAGAAGATTTTTTTTGTATAATTGTTATTTTATATACAGGTGTCAGAACAATGGCGCTCCTCCAAGATGGTGGCCGCCTGTCTGGCTCCACAAAGATTCCAATCTTCGGGGTCTGGACCGGTTCTTCACCAGCCTCTCACTACCCTGACCGATGATGAATTGGCCATGAAAGAAACAGGTTAGCATATCTACCTATTTGTTACGCCTTAAATACACAAACTGTAACACCGATTTTTATTAATTTCTAAAATATTTTTTTACGTTGTCAATTGATTTTTTAAACGTAAAGAAATTTGTTTTTAGATTAGTGATTTTTACAAACAACGCTTTATTATTATGATGTTCGTATTTAATTCAATTGTGTTGATATCCAATTGAAATCAATTTTCAGGTTGTTCATTCGAATATGTTCAAAGAATATAAAGTTAATCGAGTCAAAATTATACACACCTTACGTGTTTTTCTGTTTCGTTGTTCATTCTGAAAGAGTCAGATATAATTTATGATAGCCCCCTTGTAACCTTCTTCCTTTCGTGCAACAGAAAGAGAGGTTAAAGCCTCGTTAAAGCGGGCTCTGAACGGCAGGACCATTTCGGTAGTGTGCAAAATTGAGACTTGGGGACAACGTAACACAGTGCCGGATTAATTATTGACCTTTGAAGAGGTTAGCAGCGATACAGATATGAGATCGAAAGATGGTAAACTCAGAAGTAACACACCAATATGACCAGTTAGTAGCTGAGTGGACAAATGCGTCGGGTTCCCACCCAGGCGTCTCGGGTTCAATTCCGCTGTTAACTAAATTCTCCATCATAGTCCAAGCAACACTTTCCACTTATAATGATGGTAGGAGGTAATAGGAGTATTTAAAATATTTTCAGGTTATTCGCAACCCGGGAATATTTGTATCTCTTAAAAAATATATTAATTATGTGGTTTTAAATGAAATTATGTATTATTCAAGAATTTAAAAGCATTTTTTACTATGGTAATTATTTTCAAATGTCTCATTATTTAAAAAAAATGAGAATTTTATTAGGTACTATATATCACCTTTTTTAATTAAATGCCAAGTAAAACAACTCTTTCTTGTAGCATATTGGTTGATTCGGTGTTAAACCTGCTGAAGGATCGTTCTGAAAATGTCCTTAAAATATTCGTGAGATATCCATAGACATAAAATACAAGACACGTCATATTCATACAAATCGAACGATAAATGTGGCACGCTCTGATTTCAGTTTCAAAGCTCATAATGCTTATGAAAAGGATAGCCATACCAAACAGAATACATATGTATGTACGAATGAGATAGCTATATGAACGTCCCGCGCTACTGTTATAATAGCTAAAAACTAGCGTTGTGACCGCTCCGTAAGAACTACTTCATTTTGCGGCAGTTCAACTTCATTCATTTTTCATTGAACAAATACTTCAATTGAAGTTAGACTACAAAGCTATAAAGAACTACTTTATTTTGCGGCAGTTCAGTTGCGAAGTTGAACTTCAAAGCCTACAAAGAAGTACTCCATTTAAAGTACTTTATTGAAGTTCGACTTCAAAGACTACAAAGAACTACTCGATTTTGCAGTAGCGCACACTTCAATTAAAGGTCGACTACAAAGATTTGGCGAAGAACTGGTTCTTCCCCAGTTTCATCTCAATTTTTTGGAGAGGAATAGAATTGCTAGTACTTTTCGATCAAAAGGAACTGGTTCCTAGCCGGTCACTGGAACGGTCGATATCTTTTGTCCGTTCTTTTCGTATTTTTTTTGGCGAGGAACCGGTTCCAGCTCTTCATCCATCAAATCTCCAGGAACCGTTTCCAAAAAGAACTGGATAAATAACTGGTTCCTCGCCAAATCAAATTCAAATATCTTTTTGGCGAGTTCGACTTCCATTGTTCACTGCGAAGGATTTATTTTAAAGAATTAGCAGTTCGTGAAGCATTCTCAAAACATCGAAGTTTATCCTTGTGAATAATTCTATTTATTGAAATAATACGTGACTTGTGAATTATGAATGGAAAGAAACTCCATAAGATGTTTTTTACTCTCGAATGATTTTCACACCTCTCAAGGCATTTTTTTATCAGAAAGGTGTCTACAGTGACAGGTTTGTAACAGCTGGTGACAGCTTGTCTGTCGAACGAATGTTTGTGTGATACTAAACGCAGTAAATCTCAGATAGGTCTCGCGGATTAGGTTTAGTGCATTCACGCGCGTTGTCTCAGTAACGTATCTACATTATTTAATTCATCTAAGGAGATATCACTAAGGTTCCTAAGGCCCTCCGCACACGTGGCAGCCGAAACCCACATAAAACTAGTTGGCGACAGTAGATGCAAACTGGTTGCAACTACTGTACGACGCTACTCAAGTTGGTAAGATTTCAGTCATTATCTCATCTCGTAGTGCACGGTGTCAATTAGTGTCATTGTCGTATTAGTTTTAAAATGTCTAAAAGCTTATAATCATAAATACAAGGTTTTTTCAACCTTTCGAACAAATTTAATGTTTTCTTGCTCGCAATTGGAAACGACAACGCACCGGCGACTAGCGCGGCGAGTTTCGAGAGACTGGTTGCGTCGGCGTTGAAAACAGGTTGCGTCGTGTGCGGGTCAATATTGAAATGCACAGGAGAGCAACTTGAGTTGCAAACTGTTTTTTTTTTGCTGCCCTGTGTGCGAAGAGCCTAACCATTTCAGAACGACTAAAAATTCACGTAAAAGACTGAACTCAACGCAAAAGGTTTATTGTCGATGGCAACCCACTACCGCGATAATTATAAATATTTAGCCACGACAAAGGCATTCGGTATTTAATGCACCGAGCGCTAGGTGTTGTAGAACCAGTCCCGTCTATGTGTACATGTACATATTTAAAGACACGGCAAGAACCTGTTAACTAACATTTTTGACAAAAATTAGTTAGTATTCTTACCAAACTAATTCTGGTACGCTCTATCCAATGAACACACTTTCAGATCATGAAAATTGCACGAACATGGAAAATCAAAGAGTTGAACGATAACATTGTATTGCAGAAATGCATTAAAATGCAAAATTATATATTAGCTACAACATTCATGAAAAATAGTTTGTGGATTTGTGATGGTACACACTTTTTTTAACAAAACGTAAAAGACTGAATATCTTAGAATGACTCGACAGTTAGTTAACAGGTTCTTGCTGTGGGGTCTCCATTTGTTTATTGCATTGTTGCCATCAAATGGCATTTCGGGATTCCGTCGACGTCATGCGGAGTTGTAGGCAACTACAGTAAAATAGAAAGTAGGCATATTATGTTGAGGTCTTTAGCGGTGAGTCCAGCCCTGGCAAACCACAAAAAAACCTGATAATATAACCTTGATTCAATGTTATACACTAAAGCAGTTAGCAGGGTCAAGTCTACCACAAAACAAAATCTGAAAACTCCTAAAATGTTATAGAATATCGTCAACGTTTACTTAATCTATTAAATACCAAGAATACAATCATAGAATAGATCGGGAATCAGTGTATTGATCAGGACGGATGCATTAATTTGTTTATCATTACATTCATATGAGCATTGAGATTAGCAAAAAGGAGAGAATGCCTTTAGCTTTGGCTTTCCCTATGTCCATGTGTGTAAAAATATACTTTCTTTTTTTCAATAGGTTTTTTTAGTAAGTACCTACATACCCATTAGTATCGTGCATTTTCTTGTGAGTATTTCTCTAATCCCAACTGCCTGGACCCGGTGAGACTACGGCATCCCAAATTTTTGGGGAATGTTGTGAGGTTGAAGAAAGTGCAAATGGGAAGTAGATAGGAAAGAGGAATGTTAGGAAGTAACTGGACAGTCAGATCTGGTCACTAAACGCGGCTTAAGCCATTTTAGTCAAGTTTTGATTCTGAATGGTGGTCTTTCACCAAAGAGATACAGAGAGTATCCACCACTCTGAAAAGTAGTTTATTTTATTATTAAGAGTAAAAAATCTGTAGAAAATAAAATATTCGAAAGTCCCCCCCGTTTTCCAACCCGTGACCTCTGGAAAGGAAGCTTACCATTTTGCTTGTGTGCAGAAGAGGATTTTTTAAAATATATCGCCACATTACGTACACTCAAAATCATTTACAAAAACATTACACGTTGCGTAAATATGCATTCGACTATATTGCAACAAAATACATTCACGAAAGAAGCAAACTGGTTATGTGTGTTTTGTATTTGTTTTGCACGAGTTGAGCAAAGATTAACATGAACCAATACTAATACTCTGTTATCACTGCTATCAGTGATTTCGGATATAAGCTATATTTGCCCGTTTATTTACAAAAATTAAAATAATTTTTGCTATAAATAATGATAATCGATCTTAACGGCTAATTCTTGTTTAAATCGTATGTTTTTAATCTATTATATAAACGCATCGTACGATTAGTGAATATATTTTATTTAGTCAAGCCCTCTACGAAAAAAGATAAATTCGAATACATTTAGTATTCGCACGTTATTGAACCTAGAAACAAGAATATTATCGTATAATGTTATTATATTTCTTTAATTATTTTCTTCTCAATTTGATTCAGGTACTTATTACTCAAATAGCGTATTTGAGACTTTTAAAAACATAATTGAATAATTTGTACTCGTATTTCTCAAATAAAGTTTCACCTGACTTACGGTACAGACCTCTCAGAGCAATGTACATACGTGTATGATGCTCACCTAGTTTAAGGTTTGAGGAATTTTATTTTTTTCTTAGATTTTTCTATCCAATTACAAGTGCCATTGTATCAAGGCCTTACAAAATATTTTTTTAAGACTGTTTTTTAGTTTTAGTTTTATTTATTTTATATTAGTAACTTGTACATTCAAGTTTACAAAATATCTAATTATTTCATTTTGGCTTAATAATATTTCAAGTTATATAATACTTATTATTTTGATTTACATGTATTTTAAATAGTTCTTACAGGCTATTTTGAATTTATTGATTGGCATAATTTTGATGGTTTCCAGCAGCGCATTATAAGATTTCATCCCTTTATATAGTAAGCTGTTTGTGTGTTGGCTTTATTCTTTTCTGGTAATCTGATTTCTTTGCATGTCCTTGTATTGTGTTGGTAGACTGTGATTATTAGCTAGCCAAAGACTCCAGTAGCTTTTTGACTGCCAACATGAACAGGGAATGGAATGATGAATAGGAGAAGATAGGGGATAAATCTTGGTCAATTTTACCAAAATTGGGTAGTTATACTCAACGATAGTCGATATTAGTACCTTTGAGGATATATAGTTCGTCCAAAATTAGTACCTAGCCTAGTACATACCCAAACTATTGGGAGTGTGGAAGCAAATACTTCATTTATGAGGGTTTAGAATAAATGCCCCTTGCTGCCAAAAATCATGTGGTAGGAAGATTAAGGGGCTTGACTTAAACACGTGGCTTTTTATAAACGAACAAAACTAAAATTAAATCTAGGACCATTTAACAATCCCAAATAGCATTCTACTACGTGATTTACGACACAAAACTTTTAAAATTTTGACACATTTTTATTATTATTAATAATAATCGTAAAATAATACAAACACATTATACTTCGTGGTCTGTACCACTGAGCTGCGTTGCGAAGATAAATAAGTCATTAAAATAAACGTGTTTTTTAATTGAACACTTATAATGATCTCGTAACACAATTATATAATTTGTATATCACACACATATACATACGAAATAAGTAGGTAGTTACGTAGATAATTTTAAATGTAGGTGCCTACATTTAAAATTCAAAGACATAAAATTATGATAAACCCAGTAACTAATACCTACCCTAAACCCAAGATAATAAGACCCAAAACTCTAATTGGTATTTTTATGTTTAGTTAGGATTTCGTTGTTATTTTTTGGCAAAAGAATCGTATTATAATAAATTGTGATAAATATTAAAAACGTTAGTAGTCAATAAATAAAACTTGTATGATTTTTTTTCTTGATTTTTAAATGTATTTTAAAACATACTACAACATTTTTTGCGCAAATTTAGAATTGTTCTTATAATATTGCACATAATTGTGCATCTTACGATCTTATTAAAAAAATGCTGATTAAATAAGGGTTTTCAAAAATAATATTTATTCAGAACCGTATGGTTTTATGTTAAGTAATAAAAGTTAACGACAAAAACAAACTGCTACCTTCTATTTTAGATGGAAACAGGCTTCTGTTTCTTCCCAGGTGCAGAACTAACTTACCAATGGTGATGCCCCTGGGAAGACTAACTAGGTTAATCAACTGCCTCGCAGGAAATTTGGATATTTTTCACACGAGCTACAACAAGTTTAAGCAAGAACTAGCTATTAAGTTCTAACTATATTATGTACTTCTTGAAAACTATTTTTTTTTGTTTTTAAACTTCTTTTTACTTTAATCTTTGTGTAATTATAATTACCATTTTTTGTGTTTTTTGCAATGTTTTGGTGTAAAACTGTTTTTGCAAATATAAAATAAATAAAATAAAAATAAATAAAATAAAAATAAATTCAACTCTTTGAAGAAATGAGAATTTGTACAGTTTTTGCAACAATCGCTTACTATCGATTTTTTTATATGGTTGAGCATAATTAATATCCATTAAAGTTATAATAATAAGACATTAACTCATTAATTATTTGTGACATCGACACATCTAATACATTCTTTCAATTATAATTTATGATTGCAGCATACTCGTATATTATATTTATAATACTTAGAAAACAATTAAAGGTTGAAGGAATCTTTATTTATTTATGGAATTTTGTGTTTTGGTTGGCACTTTTGCAGATACCTAAGTTAATAAAAGATATCGTGTAGGTAAACAATGCATGGACAAAAGTGGCGCGGTTTTTGTAAATGAAAATGGACGCCACCGTTATACGTGACTTACCCCCTGTTCACGCAATCACAGTAATTACTAATTAGTCACATGCGTCACTCAATTTGATTATTATTATTTTGACGACTGTGTCAACAGTAAACAGCGCACGATTAAATTACATGCCAAATATTTTATGTCAACGGTGTAATATGACCTTGAATTACGTAAATAGATATGGATATTTTTTAAATTGTTGAACAAGTTACTTGGATTAAACAATTCCATAAAAAACTATGATTCATTTTGTCATGCATAAATGTTATTATAGTTTTAAATAAAAGTAACTTTAATTAAGTCTTTCCACAAAGTGAGTGCTTCATGTCAAAGTTGTTATTATAGTGATCTTAATCATAAAGCAGAACATCTGTCTGATGAAGCAGCAAAACTCTAAACGGTGGTTCTGGTGTCATAAATTATTACCATGAGTTACGGAGCTTCGAAATATTCAATTAATTGTCAATAAGACAAAACGCCAAAATTTTCAAGTGAAATAAGATTTCTAGAGAGAAGGTTGAAATATTTCGAGATATTAAAGATTTAAGCGTTTTGGGCTAAGTGAAATACACGGGAGTAAACACGAAATTAATGTGGGTATTATACCTATCGATATGATTATATCAAATCAAGGGGATTCAGGGTCATAAAAATACAAAGGTTTCGAATTATCTTGGTCCAGACAGTCTTCAATTTAATAACAATCTTAATTATTCAATTGGCGTTCTTAAAGTATATGAGTACATTCATTTGAGCATAAAGCATGCTTTGATAAATTGGTTAACTCGGGACTCTGTCTGACCGGAGTACCTACATATAACAAATAATATTAATATATTATAGTATTGGACAATATTAATCTAATGTTTTTAATGGGATATATTATTTATGACAGTTTTCCGAACTGTTTTCTTCAAGCCATCACCGCTTGTATAAATACCAAGCTCTGACAGCAATATGGCCGCCGATCTTGTTCAACACAGTATCTCACATGTAGTTTAGTTATTTCTTCGATCTCTTATAACTAATAAAGTTGGTAATAACATAAAAGCCAAATACGAAAAATTATTATATTTTTGATAATTTATTGACTTTAGTTTTTTTTAATAGAATGCAGAGACGTCTGAAATCATCTGCAATTGATTGCAAATTTGAAAAGGAACCAATGCATCTGCCGCTAGAGACATCGTTAGTAGTTTATCCCGATGTTGAGTTTGAAAAAAGTGCCAATTTAAGGTCATTAATTATCAGATTTAATTCATCCCAGGTCCAATTTTCTTCATTATAGATATATTATAAAATTATATACTAACCTGTTTACCTATGAACTTATGCAGACGATCTAATATAAATATATATACATATATATATATATATATATATATATATATATATATATATATATATATATATATATATATATATATATATATATGATTGATGGATTCAATCCCAAAATGGAACCATCTGTTTGTAATTTAAAATATTTTTTGACCTGGGTTTTTCCAAGCATCTCTTTCTAACACTATTTATTAACGATGAGACTTTTCCAAACTTGTCTTTAGTTCTACGTCTTTACTCTCAAGACTGTCAGTTTTAAATATGATCTAAGCATAAAATATCCATTGTCTTTTTCCCCCAATCCATTTTGACTCTCGGGAATCCTCAATACGATATTACAATGTTGACGCCAATAAAAACCTTCATTTCTGCTGCACATGACGTTTTTTCAGCATTTGATCATTTCCATAAACATCAGTCAGCAAATATTCAATTTCCTTCTATGTCAAACCTAAAATTTAAAATGTTATCAAGCTTGAGAACCAATGTGTCCCATGCGACATATTGATTTGAACAATCTAACTGTCTTAAAAAAATAAGCTTTTGTAAAACTCTTTTCTTTGTAATACACATCAATGATCTTTATAGAATTTTCATTCGAAGAAACATATAACCGTATCAGATATTATCAATTTTTTATTTTAAAATGAGTATAATAATCTGTCAACTTACGCTATTTAAAACTGAAAAAAATCGG
Organism: Drusus annulatus; assembly: GCA_022651775.1. Taxonomy (NCBI): domain Eukaryota; kingdom Metazoa; phylum Arthropoda; class Insecta; order Trichoptera; family Limnephilidae; genus Drusus; species Drusus annulatus. The sequence goes on from JAGWCC010000112.1 coordinate 2,282,115, forward strand.
TTAAAATCCATAAAATTAATAAAATCTATTCAAGCAGGTCATAGATTACTCAATGTTATAGCTTGACATCTGGCGAATGATGTATAAACTGTTCTAAACATGTATCTTTGAGAACACATTTGTTCTGAAACAATTTTTCAATAAATGTTTAGTGTGTCGTATGAGACTCGCGGGGCCCGGGAGGTTAAATTGTGTGAATTCTGAACAAACATATTAACTAATAAACTGCTATTTATTTGTTGACAGTTGGAAAGCTTGCTAGAGATAAAATTGGACCTCTAGTCCGAAAAATGGAAGATGAAGGAAAGATCGACGATTCAGTCCGGCAGATGCTATTCGATAATGGGGTAAGTAGTTATTGTACTCATAGTTGCTGATAGTGATTTTAAATACATACATATTTTAATGAGAATGCTTGCCTATTGACTTATTTTAACGTATTACTTACCTTGTTTACCTGCCTTCATTCGGTTTCGGCACCGACAGTTGCTTTATTGAATTTCACCCATCTATTTCAATGTTTGACCCTGCTAAAACTTGTTGTATTTTCTATATTTTTTACTGTTTCCACATAGACTTGCAATCAGCTTTGTTTGAGTAACAGTATGTATACAGAATATCAATCACCTATCTGAGTGACTGCCCAATCGGCATGTAACAGTCACTAATACACCTAAACAATTAGTGTATTATAAAAAAGTATAATCCTCGTATTGAGTGAAAACATTAATCCAATTGCATCGCACCTTGGTAAAAAAAAGTATTTTTCAAAATTTCGTTTTTCAATTTTGTTCTAATAAATGTGTAATTTTTCTGTATTTCAGTTGATGGGAATAGAAACACCAGTAGAATTCGGAGGTTCAGAGTGCAACTTCACCACCATGGTGTTGATTGTAGAAGAATTAGCCAAAGTGGATGCTTCCGTAGCGGCCTTCGTTGACATTCACAATACTCTTGTGAATTCCCTGTTTTTAAAATTAGGAACCCCAGAACAAAAATCCAAGTATTTGACACTTCTCGCCACAAAATATGTGAGTACAAAACTATCTAATAAACCTAAGAGCATCCATACATCATCTCATGAATACTTTTCTGTTATTCCGCTTCTTGACTTTATTTTATTATATGGATAATGGATGTGAGTATTATTGGCCTAAATTTTACGCTAGGTTACACAGATATTTTATGCTAGGCCCCGCAGGCAGCTTTTTGTTGGGCTTCGCCCAATGTAGATGGGTGTTTGTTAGTAAGTTTTTGCCTATTAGTACCTATGCACAACAAAACATAGCACCGGTAAGGTGTGTAAAAATGTATGGAAAATTGACACATTAATGTGAGTACGTGATAAATACTGTAAAACTTCGTTCATTTGGAATCCACGAGATCTAAATAAAAGCGTTATCGATTTTTTAATATCTACCGTGTATGCTAAAACAGAAGTGTTCGATTTACGTTGATAATATAATAGAAGATACGAATAACTGATGAAACAAATAAATTATGAAATGTACTCGCAACTTTACTATCTTTAAATGATAATATGTAATAACGATTATAAAAACAATAAAAAAATATATGAAAACATGTCACATAAAATTTAAAGAGAGTTGACATATTATTATATTTTATAATTTTTTATTCTTTTATTATATCACCGCATTATTTTTCTTCGGAAGAGTAACACACTTTTTTCATGATATTTTTAGAAACTGTTCATGTTGTGTGATATTTGGTACAATTCCACTATATACGAGTAAATAGCTTCGTATGTAACTTTTTTTTGTAATTTATTTATAAATTAACGGACTAAAGTCCAATTACAAAAATACATATTAAACACGAAATAGAAAAAATGAGTAACAGAGAAGGAATAGCATATACATTAAAATAAATGAAGCAATGAACAAAAATAGGGCAAAATAAACATAAGAGAAGTAATAAAAAAAAAACGTTTGCAAAACACAATTTAGTGAAATCCCACTTCATGTGGGCTTTACTCTAATGATATCACAAACTTAAAAGCTTAACCTATAAAAAAAATTACACATTTATACTGAAAACTGTTAGGCACAGGGAGTAAGAAAAAAACAATTGTAAGCACCGCTCTACCAAAAATCCTAGACTGATTTCCTGAAATGATTGATAAATTCATCAAGAAACAGGCTTTATGCTTTTTATAAAACATTGATGTTCTCTCCTCCCCCCTCCCCACACCCAAATAGAGGTGGATAACTTTGTTTTCCACCTGGGAATAATGTACTTTTTTACCCAGAATAAACAGATGTTTTTACTGTGCCAAAATTTAATCACATTTAAATATGAGTATTTTTATACTGTGTTGAATGTCACTCATATCCATGTTTTTTTTACGAATACCTACTCAGATTAGATATTATGCCTTCACTCACTGTGTAGATATGAATTTGAAGGTTATTTGTTATCTCCTGACAAACCAACATAAATTTTGCCCGTTTTTTTGTTTACTCTTTGATAAAAACTACTGGAAAGATAAAAAAATAAGAAATAGCTTTGAGTAAATTTATAACAATGATATTTTTGGCCAGTTTAGTCCAATAAATAATAAATTTTTATTATTTTTTTACTTCAATAGATGCACTGGTATTGGCCTTAATAGTATAATATTAACACTATTGAATTGTAAAGACTGAAAAAATTACATCCCAATAGTAAATTGTGAAAAAAAAGAATAATTATTTAAGTAGATAGGAATTGCATATGTGCAGATAATTGAAACAAAAGTTAATTCTTAACTTTCATAGAAAAAAATTCACTGGTACAACCTACAGATTTACAAAATTATCTGTCCTGGTGGCACAAGGAATAATGAACCAACAAAAAAAATACTGTAGGTACCCCTATTTACTCAGAGCAAGAATATATATGGAGAGAAAACTAAATATTTTTACCCAACCTATACAAGTTTACGATAAATCACTTTCTCCGGGTTTTTAGGTAGTAACATAATATAGCACCACCATTCGGTATGTAAGCATATTTTTCGTCTCCCACATCTCCGGTGACTCCGCCCACTACGTTTTGTTATGCGACATAACAGGACATAACTCAACGGTTTTTTAAGTTATATCCTATATTTTTGTTTGTAACAATACTGTGAAAAAGTGGTTCTACAAATAAACAAAAACATTATGTGGACATGTGCTATGAATGGACGTATAAATACCCTAGCCCTAGTCAGGCAAAAATCATCAATACTGACTACAGAAGCGCGTTCCCTCCTGTATATTATTGCTCTGAGCCTATTTACAATACCTAGAGTAGCGATCCCCCTAACTGCACAGATGAGTCTGTACACCTAAAATAATAATGTTTTTTATGGTTTGTAGGCTGGTAGTTTCTGCTTGACCGAGCCTCTTTCTGGATCAGATGCCTTCTCGTTGAAAACAACAGCCAAGAAAGATGGAGAACACTTTTTGATTAATGGATCCAAGATGTGGATCTCAAATTCTGATGTCGCTGGAGTCTTCCTAGTCATGGCCAATGCTGATCCATCTGCTGTGAGTATATTACTTATTTATATTTTTGTGAAAAAAGTTTTTTTTTTTTTGATTATCTCGGTCTGTTTTCTATGTCACGCATTATCAACGGCCGGACAGTTCACTAAAATAGTGAATCGCACAGATTTCACTTGAGTGTAGCTAATCTGGGCACTTAAGACAGCATTATGCCAGCGAGTGCTGAGCCGAGACAGTGCATTCTGCCAATTGCTCGGCTACTGTGATCAGTACAGTAAGTACTCGGCCTAGTAGCGAGCGAGTGATTCGATCAAAACGGTTGATAGAAACATCTCCCAACCACTCGGCCGAATAAGTATCCTCTCCACCTGCCCACTCACCTCAGCACTTCACTTTGACAAGAAAACGTGGCTAAACGGGGGAGTAAAACAACTTTAATATTTATTCAAGAATACAAAACACATAAATGTTTGTGGGACTTCAAATCTGCTGCATACAAAGATAAAACAACTTTTGTGATGCTGCTCATTTTAAGTTGGTAGAAGCTATGAATTTACCTGAGTTTGGTGTACCAGATGTAAAAAATAAAAATAAAAACTTGCGATCGACATACATAATGTAAAATGACTCAAGGATTGCAGTTACTCCTCTAATATCTCTTCTCAATAGCCACAGTCTTGTCAACAATCATTTTCTATTATTGCTTATTTTATCTTCGATTTCCTTTATTATGGGAGGTACCTGGTACGATCAAGCTGAAATAGTTTTTAAAAACTCTCTTAATTTATCTCATTTTCCTCCATCGTGAAACCATGTTTACGGTACCTTTAAACTAATCTCAACAAACTGACTCGTCCACTGTCTCTTCTACATGTAATCACCTCTACTCTCCAATAAATTTCTCGACCGAGTAACAAAGCGAGTGACTCGGCTCAGCACTCGGCAGGTGTAATGGCGGCTTTAGTGTTGGTGTTGTTTCTATTACAAGCTTCTTCACCCATTATTGGAATGTTGGCGTGTGAAATCGTCCAGAATCTCTTCTCTTGATAACATAAAAAAAAATAATAATATACATGTAGTAATATAAAATATGTATACATCAATGTATATAATAAATATGATTTATTCATATAAAAAATTGTAACGTTTCTTTCTAGGGATACAAAGGCATCACATGCTTTATTGTTGAAAGAGAAACACCCGGATTAACAGTAGCCAAGCCCGAGAACAAACTAGGAATTAAGGCATCCGGAACTTGCATGGTTCACTTCGACAATGTCAAAGTCCACGAATCGGCCATCTTGGGAGAATACGGGAAAGGCTACCAATACGCCGCTGGTTTCCTAAATGAAGGAAGAATTGGAATTGCTGCACAAATGATTGGCCTTTGCCAAGGATGTATGGATGCTACTATTCCATACACTTTGGAAAGGAAGCAATTCGGAAAGAAGATTTTCTCATTTCAGGTACAGGATTTTAAATTGTATAAAAAAAACTGATTGTTACCATCCGGCTTTGGCAGAGTTTCATCAATCTTTGAAAAGTTGCTTAGTAAATTTAAGACAAGCTTTACTTTACCCATGATTTTAATTGAAAAATATTGCATCTTGTCTTTTTTAATAGCTAAATGTAGCTTCAAAAGCTCCATAGCTTATAACTGAAATTACGTTGAGACCTGAAAATAGTTGTATTAGCCTATAAATTTCAGACAGAAAAAGCTATCCATGTTTCATGACACAAGAAATCACTAATCGAGAGTTTTTACTGCTTGACGCCCACAGATTTTGTGCTTTAAAGTTAAGATATAATTATGTCAAAACATTGATTGATCGTGTTTACTGTATACTCTTTTGATAATGGTTGCTATTCGGAATCCAAACATTTTGTTTAAAATATAGACTAGCACAAAATTATGCTTGGAATTCAAATCAATAATAATAGTATTATTTTTAATTGATCTGCTACATGTTGATTTGATTACAAATCTAGAGCAATTGAGATGATAACACAATTTGCGCGATTCATATAATTATAATTCAATAATTTAACAATCAGGTGTTTGGTGTTAATAATTCATTTGATAATACACCCTTGAAGGTACACCTAGCAAAAATGCCAGATACATATAAAAAAATCATAATTCATGTTTACAAATCCATTTACATAGATAGCAGTGTAGTTGTTGGAGTGTGAAATGCTTATATTAAGAATTATGACTAGAACCCGTTTTTCAACAACAATTTGATATCCTGCCAGAAGCTGGCGGGGGGAGCGTTCTAACCCCAGGGTGTATTGCGATATATACATAATCTCTTTCTTTTGTCGTTCGTTATTCGTAAGATGAAAAGTGACGCCTGTATATCAAAATACATTGCTTTACATTTTACCAAATTGAACATGTGCAGAAACTTGTCTTTAAATGGAAAATCAATAAGTTTGAAGTTGAATGAAAATGTATGAAATTGATAAATTGAGACTTGAAAAAAGTATACATTTTGGGCTTCCCACTAATGTTCAAATGTTGCCTACATATGTATTAATCACAGTACCAATATGAATGTTTCACGTTTCAATTTTGAATGTTCTTGTTGAACAGGCTGTAGCATACCAGTTTTGCTTTTGCGAACCAAAGTTCATCAGTACTTCTGATTTACAAAATGAGTGCTTTCTACAAACTAATAACACAATATTGAGAAATTGTTAAGACTGAAGTCTCTCATGGTTACCCTTTGACCCATATTGACCCTTTGAGAATTAAATAAATTGTTTGGCCTTAGATAATGAGCGGCTTTGGACTTGACTATGACTAAACAAGGGAAGGTTATGTTCTATTAATTCATATAATTACTAATGGTTTTTACAGGGAATGCAATTTGAAATTGCCAGAATTTCCACTGAGTTGGAATGTGCAAGGCTTTTGACCTACAACGCAGCGAGGATGAGGGAAGCTGGTTTGCCTTTTGTCAAGGAAGCAGCCATGGCTAAATACTATGCTTCAGGTAAGAACCCTTTTTATAAAATGTAATCAATACTGCAAAAAAAAAAATCTTGCTGCTAGTGAAAAAGGTTTATCTTGACGGCCCTCCATACTAGTGACAAAATTCACGTAAAAGTATTGCACAATCCATGATTCATTAGAAGATTTTAGCCAAAAGTTGCTAAAAAATCCAAAATGCAGTTCTTAAAAAATATTTTTTTGTTAGGTTAACCCAGTGGTCGGCAAACTTATTCGCCTAAGAGCCAAATATGTAAATTACAACGATAAAAAAAAATTGAGAGCCAAATCTGTTTACTAATCTAGTTTATTAATTATCAATTAAATACCTTTATTATAATTTTAAACCTTCATTAAATTACGGGTACACTGAATAAAACTTGATTTCATACTTAATAAAGATTTTATTTATTGATAAAAAATAATATGAAAGGAAGGCATCCATAAATTAAAATCATGACAATGACCGACAAACACTTGCCTTGCATCTCCTTGGAAAGTTTGAGTATGTCAGGTTTGTATGTTGTTGTTTTTGATTGAAGGCACGATTACAGGTTCTCATCAATAAGACGACTTCTCAGTTCACTCTTGATCAAATTCATGCTTGAAAAAGATTGTTCGTATGAATATGTAGAACCGAAAAGGGAAAGAACAGCAAACGCGAGTTTTTTCAGCTGATCATAAGAGTTAGGAATACTATTCCAGGCGTTGAACATGATCATGTCTTCCTTCTCCAGGTCTTTCAAAGCAGACAACTTGTGTTGTGAACTAAGTTCACATATTTTCTTCTCCAGTATTTCCAAATCAACACCAAGACTTTCAAATTTAGAGCTCCATATTTCCTTATTTTTTTAAATCTAGAAAATTGTATTTTAAACTTACTAATATCAATGCCAAAAGGAGAAAATTTCAAATCTGTTATCGTAGCATTAAGAGGGTTTTTGACGAATGCTAAGGTCACTCTGTTAGTTTTAAATTCCTGAAACCTGCTGAGAAATGCTTCCCTCATATTTAAAATGGTTGTTTTGAAATAGTGTTTGTCAATAGATAAATTATTTTCTTGGCGATGCTTCAGCAGGCTCGGAAAGTGAAACAATGTTTCCCTTTCAAAATCTTGAACGAAAAGGGATAATTTGTTTTCGAATTAAATGACTTCTTTTAACATCGAAAAAAATGTGTTTCCTTTCCCTTTAAGTTTATGATTAATCTGATTTAGATGAGACGTAACGTTTGCCATGAAATAAAAGTTTTGGATCCACTGGTGCAATGCTTTGATTTCTGGTAATAGTGATGCGAAATGTTTTAAAATGTTCCCAAGAGGTATCAAAAGATAACCAACGTACCTTGTTGTAAAGCAGAAGAAATTAGCTAAAATGGAGTTGATAATCGTAATCACCAATTCCATAACTTTACAAATGTCTTCTGGAAATGTCTGCGTACAGAGCGCTTCTTGATGAATGATGCAATGGTAAGCAAGTATCTCGTGATTATTTTTTTCTTTCAAAATAGCAACAAACCCTTTTCTTACGCCGGTCTCCACGTGTCTGACCTTTGAGTGGCAATAATCCTAAAAGTTCTTCTTTAGGACCTTTATGAGAAATAAATCTTACAAAAAGCGAAACTTGCGCCATATCATTTATGTCACAAGACTCGTCAACTGCTATTGATAAAGCCGAAACCAATTTCAGATCTTCGATTTGCTGGATGGTTATATTCGAAGAAATTTTGATTGTTCTATCTTTCATTGTTTTGGCAGACAATGGTAAAACTTTATTTTTTTTTAGAATATCTGCTTTACTCTTAAAATCTCGAAATAACTCTTAAGATGCATTTATAAAACAACTTTTTATGTATTCAGCGTCTGTGTACGGTTTTCCTCTCTTAGCAATCTCTTGACTAACAAAACTTGCCATATTAATATTGCTGAAAGATTGCATCTAGTTATTAAATAAAGTTGATGTCTCTCGACTCTTTTGAAGTTCCTCAACTGCTTTCTTCCTTGCATCACCGACAGGATATTAAGTGCTAAATGACGTATTTTTAGCTATAAAAGTGTAAATATATAACACGAAAGTCTCGGTCCGATATTCCTGCTTAAACGCGCGAAAACCTCCGCAGTCGCCACCGACGGAACTCTCGGGCGACTTGCGCCCCTTCTTCTCGTGGATATTTGTGCCAGAGCCGCACTTATGCCTCAAAAGATCACTGGGTTAACCTAACAAAAAAATATTTTTCTATCGATTTCCAAGATCCAATTTTTTTATTTATATTTGAATTAATTAAGGCTCTAAGTACCAAAAAAATATAAACTGTTTTTTTTTAAAGAATCGTATTTTATTTCCATCATAAAATACGATTCTGTAAAAAAAAAAGTTGTTAATTTTTTGGCACTTAGAGCCTTAATTAATTCCAGTATTCATTTGTTAAATAAGTTTTAATGAACATTTAGTATTTACCTACTTCGGTCGGCTAAGATGTTCATTATAAGGAATTCAGCGAATATAAATTGGACTTTGAAATATGGAAATCAATGGAAAAATTGATTTCTTTACGTTTTCAGTTTTCTTTGCGATTTATAGCATAGTTCTACGATTAGTCTAAGATTATGCAATACTTTCACAAGCATTTGTTTTCAAGTATGGAAGGCCTTTAATTGTAACCTTCACGTAAACTATATATTATCTTGTGCAGTAATTACTGAAAAAAAAAAAATTATTATCAATTCAAATAGACACTACAGAAAGAGTTCGAAGATGTTTATTGGATGTTGATTTGTTATTGTTTTATTGAGATGTTGACCTATGTCTGTCTAGGAGTAAAACTGATTGCGTTTATTCAAGTCTTATTTGAATTGCATCATTTCTGTTTCATTGATTAGGAAAGCGAAAGTGAAAATGCTATCAAAATTAACCTTAAATCGTAATTTTTAAATTGATGCTATATTTTTAATCTAGTGGAAGAAATACTCTCACTATTGCCGTAGTGAGGAACCACAATTCAGAGTCAGAACACTGCTTATATATATATATGAAATAGCCAGATGTAGGTCCCACAATTAGAGTTGAGGCAAACTACACAAACTTAGGATTGTGCATATTGGTGCCCACCTATACACTTCTGATAGCAATGTTCTTGCGGGAAGTCACCAAGAAACAGTGTATATATTCTCTTTCTTAGGCCTACTTGATTTTTATTAGTGAGAAAGGGACAACAAGACACTTTGATCAAATATGAATATTCAAAAAGTTTTGCAATGTGTTCTTTCATTTTATTTTATTTTCACAGGAATTTCATTTCTGAAGTAAAATAAAAAGCTTGAAACATGCTGTATGCGAAAAATGCAATACTATGTTTAACACAACTTTGGTTGCAATACCTATACTTCCCAACCTTCCTCTTCCCCTTCCTGCTTTCTTCACCCTTACAGCATACCACAAATTAGGGATGTCAGAGTCCCACTGATTCCGGGCAGTTGTGAATCTTGTGCAGTAATCACATAAATAAAATCTTATTGTAATTGCAGAGATTGCCCAAACTCTAACCTCCAAATGTGTGGACTGGATGGGAGGCGTTGGTTTTACCAAGGACTTTCCTCAAGAGAAGTTCTACCGAGATTGCAAGATCGGAACTATCTACGAAGGCACCAGCAACATGCAGCTACAAACTATCGCTAAATACATTGAGAAGGAATATACAAAATAAAATCTAGTTCATATTGAAATATTACACCGAGTATATATTATACTAGGAATACTATTGAAACGGGGACTATCGCAATCTGCAGCAAAAATATGTATGCATTCAGGGAAGAAAAATATTTTATTTTACACATAGAATGTGGTATACCTATACACATATTAATCGTTATGTTAACCTAGCCGGATCCAAAAGGGGTGGAGGAGCTCCCCATGATCCACCTTAAGCACGATAAGTTGATAGTTAATCGAACAATTTAACTCTCCTTTTTTGTAATCTCTAAGAAAATACTACCGAACATTTTGGCATTTTTCGTTTCTCAATATTCAATGCACGTACTATAGAAAAAAATGTTTTTGATACATTTTAGTGGGATTCGTACTGCGCGCTATACTGCTCTGAATGTCTTCTCTTTAGGTTACTGTGTTATATTATTTGTTTCACTTCAACACATTCGCTGGACGGTTCGTCCCACAGATACGAAAGAGCGAGACAGTTATACTGCGCTAATTCGTTCATCGGACTTCCGTTCACTCCCTTGCACGTGTTCCAGTAATTGTGGTTCCAAAACTTTTTTTGGTTAAAATTGAAGTTAGGGTAAGTTTTGTTTTAAATAAATATTTTGTACAAAAAAGTATATTTCTGTTTACAATTTTTAATGTTTAATTGAAAATACACTTTTGTTTTTAATAAAAAATAGTTTTTAATAAAAAAAACGGGCTTTATAAAAAAATTCGGTGATATAAGTATTTTTACGCATCAAAATAATGTTTGAATTACAAGGGTAGGTAGAGAGGATATACCGTCACATCACTTTGTCTTGGCCCACACTCTTTGATTAAAATTTATACCATATCCTCTCATAAATACCCACTCTTTTGTTATTGTGACTGTTGTTATTCTGACATGACCCGACTCAAGTATGTATTCGATTCACATGATCGTGCCATGTCTTGCTTGGGCGTCCCCAAATTCTTCTACCATTAACTTCCAAGTCATATATCTTCACCATTTTTAAGTAATAATATTTATTAGTAAAATAAAAACAAGTAGACCGAAATCCAAAAATGTTAATTTTGACTTTTGGTCTACTTGTACGGTATGGTTTAGCAGTAACTGTCGCTGTTAAAACATTTCTTTGTCATTTAAAACGGGTTTTTAATAATTTTGTTCGGAGCAAAGGTCAATTTATGAAAAAAAAATCTAACAAAAATAACTTGATATCGAACTTTATGTATATAACAATATATCACTTATTGGGAGCTAACTTAACGTTTTTTAAATCTTTTTACTTTATAAAAAAAAAAACAGGATTCTCCAACCTACAAGCATGTGTTTCAATTATAATTTAGTAAATATTAGTATCAATTTGAATAAAATATTGAAATAATCCTAAACTTTAAGCGAACTTGTGACTTGATCTAGTTGTATTGTCACTAATAACCGACGTTTTTAGAGGGAATATTGATATCTAAAATTCGTAGAAGTCCATTAATAAACTTAATGTGTGACAAAAATAAATAATACTCATATCAAATATAATAATTTAATAATGCTTTTATTTAAGTCTGCATGTATTTTAGTTTTTTAAATTATTTTGACAGCTGTTTCGACGTTGAAAGCCGGGACAGTTTGAAAAGAGTTTCGACGTTCAAAACAGTTCGAAAATAATTTTACGTTTTAATAACAGCATAATTAAATTTCATTTACTTTAAATTTAAAAAGAAATCTAATTTGTCAACGTAATATTATTTTTCAATATCATATTTGCGAGGGTTATTGATGTAACGAAATATCCGTTGTAATGGTAAAAATGCTTTCGTTGTAATTTATTCAAATGTTTGTAAGTTTCTTTGAAAAATATAAAACCACATTATATTCTGTAATTGTAATCATTTTTTCGTTTAAAAATATATTTCGAAATGTTTAAAAAGCACTGGTGAGTTTTCGCTTATCGGCCTGTAGACAGTGTAGACGGATATTGGCCGCATTCGCGCCTTAGCCGGCCGGCGAGCTGTAAGCGCTTCACGTCACTTGCCACGATCTATGTTTTATGATTTATACGAAAATATGCGGGGGTCTTTTCGACACCCCCTTGATATGGGGGTTTTTTTGGATGATTGGTAAGGGAAAGGTTAATGTTATAATATAATGTTTAAAATATATTTTTAATCTGTTTTTGTAATAATTATTTGTTTAAACCTTTATTTGGGCCATATAACACCATTTTAATAAAAATATAAAACGCAACTCGTTTCCTCAATGTAATAAAATTTTCACCTTACTTATGTGTAACTGAATAATTTACAATATGTCTCATAATATGATTTAGATAATAAGAAACAATAAAGATGATGATTTAATAAAACAAATTTATAACTTTATTCCACTTTTATTTTATTTTCGGCCTTCTTCAGACTAGTCTGAAGATGGGCCGTCATAGGTTGAAACCGGTCCAGTCATAAAATAAAAGTGGAATAAAGTTATAAATTTGTTTTATTAAATCATTAAAATGGAATTCCACCACGAATTAACAGTTTCAAAATTAGAAATAATAAAGATGATAGTGGTAGAAAGAATAGCGTACATTAGTAAACAATACGATTTCTTTGGACGTACGTACAAGTGTGATCAAAATTGTAACTGATTTATGCAATAAGAAAATTATCAAATTATGATAATAATCTTTTCAAATCCAGATAAACGATAAAGTACCTTTGATAATGTTTTATCGGGCGATTATTTTTATTTAGTATTTGAAATGTATAATATTTTTTGATTCTGGTAGAAACAAAATTTCTCAGATTTCATCCTGTAATTTTTTACGGGTAACTAATATAATAATATAGAAATATTACCAAGTCCTAAACTATGAAATTAAGGATATGAAGCATGGGACTCAAAATAATAAGGTTATGTAGTAAATATTTTATAAAAAAAAATGTGTTGGAGATTGCTTGCAACCTGTTCAAAATTTTACAAAAACAATTTTATGGTTAGACTAAACCAAGCTTTTCGGTGACCTCTGTCTACTTACAATATATAAAAAATAGAGTGGGTATCATAATGCTTTGTAACAATTTTATTAAAATCTAATTCACACCCAAGCACTTAAGTATATAGTAACGATGGACCAAAAAGTTACCAGGTGACCATTGGCAGGCAGAGAAATAATGGGCACCTATTTTTTACCTGTGTAGTAATAATAGAACATATTGGTTATAAAGTCTGAATTGTGAATTGATTGATCATTTACCATTGTCATGTGTTATACACAAGCAGGACAGGTATTAGCCATAGAAAAAACATGCTTCACCTGTAATTTTTAACCGGAAGCATTTTTTACAAAGGATGGCTTTCGTTTCAAATTTTCTTCAATTCATAAATCGAAGAGGCAATGCTGCGGCGGACTCCCAACACAATGAAGACATTGTCAACTAATCACAGGAAGTCACACAGCCAGGGTGCTTCTATGCTGGCGCCAGGGCACACCGACACCACATCTCGGCTGCTCGTTTGCTTTCATTACCACTCACCACCTCTCAAGTGGTGTATATAAAGAGATGTGTTAACATTTTTTGCAATTATAATGTTACACAATAAAAAAATATGACTGCATAAATACAAAAAAATGCCATAATATATTTTTGCACTGGAACGAGAATCGAACCCGCAAATTCATGACCCAGAGTCAAATGCAATTAGATCATTTTGTTCCAAAGGGTCATCTTTTACATAGATTATTCTGGAAATAATTCGATGAAGTCTCCAATCATAAAAGTTGCCCCCTTTTCAAAAGTCAACTTTTTGAAATTAAGATTCAATATGTCATAAATTGCATGCAATAATATTATGACATATTGAAGTGAATTTATTCAAACTCCATGTTTTTTGACTTGCACCACTTATTCACTGATCCCCTTACAAACGTACGAAAACTCAAGGGCACAACAATACAAAATTAAATATGTTATTATATATAAAATTTCAATGAAGAGAAAAGATGTTTATGTTGATATTTATTTATTAAACAACATTCAAATAATGTTAATGTTATGAGAAAACAAATCTATGTATTGCTTCCAACGAAATATTTAATATAATACGGTATAAGTGAGAGCTGATACTCAACGATCTTTCATGGGATCTTGAGGAAGCTTAAATCCAACTAACTTGGCGGTATCTTCAACGGTCCTCTCACCTTTGCCGGTGTACTCCTTGTTAATCTCTAAATATCTACGTATACTCTGCAAGTAGAACAGATAAGTATGGGCCAGGTACTTGGCTTCCTCTTGCGCCTTGCACAGCTGCAAGTCAGTGGTCTGATACTTCCTGCATTCGCCCAGAATGTACTGCACCACAGGCGTATCTTTTATTTTCTTATCGAAGCTAGCTTTTCTAATTTCTCCCATCAACATCCTCACCAACTTCAGGGTGTGTGGCATCTTAGACATGTTTTAATTCTTCCAAAGGCCCCAATTAAACTGACAACAGATAAATAACAACACTGTAGTTTGGGTTTACGCAATGTGCAGCTTCTGTATTAAGTTAGCAGTTATGAACTCCGTACCGTCTTCATATTCCGGTTCTGTCTCTTGTTTTACCCAAAAGTTGTCGGTTATGTTTTTGAGTGAATCGGGAGGAAATATGTGAATTGATGTGTCGTTAAAGATGTCGTTAAACTTGAAACTGTTCACTAAGCTAAATTCTTGAACATAAGAGAATATGTTTAATATGTAAGGGACGTTGCTATTGAGCTCTTTCTGGGGTTGAGATTCAACGAGTGATATGAAGCTATTGCATATAAGAACGCAGTTCTTGAGGCTGGTTCCCCAGTTGTGCCACAAGAAGTTATTAGTCAGTTGTTTAGGACAGTGTGGCAGGTAAACTATTGTTAAACCTTGGCTGTTTAATGTATGTTTCCCTTCTTCATTATTTTCGATAAGGGTAAAGTCCAAACCCTTTAATATTTCACATTCATCACTATAGAATATGGGGTCATGCAGTGAGCACTTCACTTTAAAATGTTCTCTCAGGCACAACACTAATGCAAGTTGATACCGTGAAATTGTACACTCACCTATATGACCTAGGCCCAAACAAAGAATGTCAATAACTTTAGAATGTTTTAAAACTTCTAAACCCTCCTTAAGAGTGATAATGAATGATTTGTAATAGTCGGACACCTCCAAATCTTCTTTTGCTGAATTCAAGCGCCTGCAATGAAAAGAGATTTTACAATTGGAATTTATTGTATACTCACTGTATATTCACTGGTACAAAATAAATAAGTTCTATGCAGTTTGACAAGGTAAAATAAGTCGAAAAATATCGAGAAGAGCATTATCATAATATATTCAGTGCATAAACTGTCAAGTTACGTAATTCACAACCTAACTTTCAAAGACAAAATAGTGACACCGTGAAACAAAATAAAAAGTAAACCAGTGTCAGTCACATTGTGTGCAATATTTCTTTTCAAAGTAGATTTACAAGAAGCGGTATGGTTTTCAGAGAGCTCATAACCTAAAAATAAATAGGACGACAGTGACAATATGTGAACAATTTATATAACCTGAGAGCAGTTCCGGTATCAATTAAACAATCTTCAAAAACGCCGCCGGTAACAAATGGCGATATTTGTTTATTATTTTTAGATTTTCCCTTCCGTCTTTGACGGACAACACGAAAACCGTCAGATGAAACTTTGTTGGCAGACATTTAAAAATAAATAAATAATTTTCAATAGTTTTTTAGCGGCGGGTACCTACCTGCTTACTGATTTATTCGAGAAACGAACCAAATCTTATTTTTCGGTACAGAACTTAAAACTTATCTGCGTAGTCGGGGGCGTCGCTGTTATAGATATTTTGAAGGAAAAACGTTAGTTCCTCATTTTGCTGTCTGGATGGATTGATAAGCCTATAATTATTAATTCTCAATATTAGTGAACGGAATATATGCACTAAAAAAATAAAAACATGCTGTTAAATCAATGAAATCAAAATGTACACCGAAAAATTAATCAAAGAAAAAAAAGTTTTTTAGAAGATGTACCATGAGTAACAATACTAACAAACAGTTTTTTAGTGATTATCTTTGCCTGGTATTGGTGACAATCAGCTTGTATTCCGAAAACGACCGCTCCATGTCAACTGATGTGACTGGCCAGAATTTGCAATTCGGACACAGGCATATGTTAGCAAACCAGATTAGACCGATTATTCAATCAAAGCATCCGGTTTTATATTCCTTCAAGATCCGGTCCCATCCAGGTATCGTAAGTTAACTCATTTGCTAGCTAAGTTCTCCATCATTGCACAAACTCATTTTCCGCTTATAATGATGGCAGTAGGAAGTTTTCAAATACTGTCAGGTTATTCGTAGCAGGAGAATGTTTGTCTTTCTTTAAAAAAAAGAAGAAAAAAACAGTGTTTAATACTTGGGTTTGATGCAATAACTTTTCCTCCACATTTCCACCACCTAATAGCTCCATTGGCTGGTTCTAGGAACTTGACCGTGTGAAATATTTATAAGTCTCAATTATTATAAATTTACGATATTCAAGCTGTTGATGGTAAAGTTGAATAAAAAGTATGAATTAGAACAAGGCTTTGCCTAATGGACCCCCTTGTAAACTCTAGTTGTGCTTATATCACAGAAGCCACATCTTCTTAAAAAGCCTTCTGGCGTCCAGCTTTGAACATAGGCCTTCCTCAAATTGTTCCAGGTTTGCCGATTCTGGAGCGGCACTCATACATCTGAAGTCTGCTTCACATCGTCCGCCCATCTCATCTGTCGGTGACCTCTGCTTCCTTTCCCAAACCAAGGACGCCATCCGATGATATTGTGGTTCCAACAGTCATCTGTAAGTCGTGCCACATGGCCAGCATAGTTCCATTTGAGGTTGGAGATTGTGCTAGTTATGCCAGTCGCCTTAAACTTGCTCCTTATTCACTTATTCATCTTTCTATCTCGCAGGGAGACACCTAGCATGGATCTTTCCACGGCCCTTTGTGTGGTGGCCATTTTCGTCACAACGTTTTTGATCATAGTAAAATTTTATCTTCAGGTTTTTATCTAAATCGACCAGTATGTCAAGAAAATGTTTTCTTCCGGGTGAATGTAGTGTGATGGCCTGCCAATGGTTTTGAATAGCTAAGGTGGCTCTTTGCCCCTATAATGTTGGACATCATTGGTTTACAGCATCGAGGAGTAATAGATATTCTTAGTATCGCCCTGATGTAAGAACACCATTCAGAATCGAAACATTGCTTAAGATGACTTTAATTGTGTTGGAAGACCAGACTTAGCCAGGTCATCACTCCCTTCAGCCTCAAAACATACCCCAATTGGGGATGCCATAGTGCTACTGGCTTCGGATAGTCAGGAGTAGTTGGGACTCTGGTACAGTATTGACATAAAAATACTGTTAGTTTGGATTTAAGGGCTTGACCTACTTAATTTTAAAGGTGGCGAAAATATGATGAAAAAATTGACTATTTATATTTACAAAATACCTAGTGACGTAAACTACCAACTGCAGAGTTATTTGTACTTTTTTTTCAGATAATAATAATATTTGGATAATTTGAATAGCACCGTTTTTGCGAAAAATCACCTCGAGGGCACTATAGGGCCTTATTTAAAATAAATATTCAAATGTAAGTTATTAACAGAGAATAACGATAACCACAAAGATGTAATAATTTATTTATTTAATGAGGACAAAAACAATTACATATTATAAATGTTAGCATGCATGCATTTAAGTTACAATATTTTTGGTTTCTTTCTCTTGTTTTTACTTTTCTTGGCAGGGAAATCAGAGTTATTTGTTTTTTCTGGACTTTGTTTTCTTTTTCCCAAGTCACGGGGTAATTCTTCAGATATTTCCCATTCATTGGAATCTTGCTTGAGATCCATATGTCGGCTTGGTTCTGCCTGGGTTTTGCCTTGGTTTTTTTGCACATTTTCTCCTTCTTTGTAAGTGGAATCATGCTTATCGTAAGTTGAAGCCAGTCCTTTATTTTTTGTTTTTAAAATTTTCAAGATATTTTCTTCATGCTTCTGCATCCGAGCCAACTTACCATTTAGCTGCAGTCCGTGTCTGGCACCTCTGTAAATCAAAATAAATACATAGTTGTTATGTTAAGTAACCAGGGTTAATTTTTTCAAGATCAGAGGAACAGAGCAACTGCAAAATGTTGAAAGTTAATGATTTAATAAACTATAACGCAGGGGTAAGTGGAAATTATAGAACCAACCAAAAAATGTGGTCTGCCCACATTTTTTGCGTCATTCACATTCATACATACTTCTGTATTATTCATTCTTTATGTATTAATTTATTCTCTTTTAAAAGAAAAACAAATATTAAAAGTTACAAATAACCTGACAATATTTGAAAAACTCCTACCATCATAATAAATGGAAAACGTTGCTTGTGCAATGTGATGGAGGACTAAGCTAGCAGAGGAATTGAACCCACAACGCCTGGGTGGGAACCCGACACATTTGTTCACTCAGATACTAACCGGTCTTAAATCTATACAACTCATGTTCCACATAATAACTTACGAGCACGAAGTCTACATATGATCAATTATTCTTCTACCTTACATTTATATAATGTTCTCTTAAATAAAAATATATATTTCAGTAAGTCTTGACATTTATAAGCATAATTTTGCCAGGAGAGGTTTCATCCTTCAGTAACATTAGTTACTAACTATCTATAATAGTTATAACAAAAGCAATAATTCTTTTTTGCAGAAAGATCTTACTTGTGTGCAGTTCTGCCTCCGCATGCAGCAAATAGTTCTTCGTCCGTGAGTTTCCGGGGCAATTTATTACATCCCTGACTCTCCTCATCAGTACTTGAATTGCAGTCAACGCTTGCTTCCTCTGTAACTTCCATTGTGCCGTTGGTGAGTATTGCCCTCTTGGTAAAATGTGCAGAATATTGTGTTTTTACTTTGGAAATATGTTTTTTTTTCTTCTGTTTAACAAATTTTTGGGTTGATAGTTCTAAGATTCCTTTGTTTTTTGTCAGTATCGAGTCCACTTCACCATTTTCATTTGTTTTTACCTAAAATTAACGAAAATAGTATTGAACTAAAAAGCAGATTTAAGATCAAATCAGCGGTATTTTGAATTTTTGCTGCCAATGCTCGGTATGTCTTTTCAGTCACTTCTTAAGTTGGACACGCTCATCGAAACAGAATTGAAGTTTAAGAGAAGGATTTATTGAGCCCTACAAAAAGCATATATAATAATAATACTTGAATAATTTATACAGCACAATTCTTGTGAAATAACTCGTCAAGGGCGCTTAACAAGGCTAGAAAATAACTACAAACCATAGCTTAAATTACCATAAAAAATATTTTAAAACACCTTACGTAGATTATAATACCTTGAAATGAAGAGAAAACCAAGCTCTACACTCAAGGTTTTCACATTGTTAACATTACCTAAATATTGCTTAAACGCAGTTAAACATAAATAGAACCTTTGTAACGGATTTAGTACACATTTAGATTGTTCTCATACTGATTTAAAATGGAATTTTATATTTATATATGGATGGCTGATATTGCATTAACATTTATCTCATGATATTATAGTGGTTTTTAGTCTCATTATCTTTATAGCAGTTTTGAAACCCACCAAAGGGATGAGGGATAATAGCATAAAAACAATACAATATATTTTGGGTACCTCAATATTTTCTGCAGCCTTATTGTAGAGTTTTTGCCACCAGTGGTTGGTAAATTCTTCAGCAATGTCATGTCCAATGCCATGTGATCCATGTTTCGGTTTGGGCTTCAAAGCCTGCACAATGCCATCTTCAGACTTTCCTAAACCTTTCCCTGCAAAAAAAAAAATTAAAATACATAACATACCAGCGAAGTAGTAATCAAATTTAGAGAATATAAAAAGCTATCATACCTTCCGACCAACCATATTTTTCAAGTTGTTTTCTGGCGAAATCCATCTAAAATATTCCTATTTGTATTTATACGAATAAAAACAAACCCCATAAAAGCCTTCCGAAATTTACCAATTTTGAAAAGAGGATAATAAACAAATTTATTTTAAACTTCGATAACGGCGACAGCACATTGCCAGAAGCAGATGTACTGACATACCGATTACCGAATACCGACAATATCAGACAATCTGACAACTAGAGATGGTCGATATTCCTATCCCGGTTACAAGGAACTGGTCACTGGAACCGTTGATATTATTTCTCCAAGAATCGATTATTTTGGAACCGGTTCCTATTTTATGCAAATATCCTTTTAATTATTTTTGAAGGAAAGGTCCTGTTGCGGTTCTTTTAGCGAGGAACTAGTACCAGTTTTTTTCGTTCTCAAAATGTCACTGTCCACCCCCCCTTCCCTCCCACCATAAAAAACACAGGAACCCTTTCTTTAAAAAGATGGCTTAAACATTTTCTTCTTAGAACTTTTCTGGTACCAGGAAACGGTTCCAGTAATAACTGAGAAATAATCGGTTCCTCGCCAGTCACCGGTAGCTGGAATCGCAGCGACACCGAATTTCCGATATCAACCATCACTGGTGACAACTGACATTGGTCATTTGTAGAGATGATTGATATTCCTATTCTGGTTACTCTGTTCCGATGATTTGTTGGTTGGAATGGGCAATTTTATTTTACCGAGGAATCGATTATTTTTGAATTTTTTGAAAATTTAAAACTGCAAATATTTGGGAGCAACCGGTGCTTTTTTATTGGAACGACGTGACAAAACTAACCCGGCTCCAGTTCTTTTTCACCAGAATTACTCTGGCAACCTTCCCGCCCCAATAAAATAATAATATTGGGTAAGAAAACGAAGCTTTTCAGTTAGAGGTGCGCGGCAAAGAAGAGAATCCAGTCGTTCCCTCCCAGAATGTTGACAGCCACCTCTTATGGTAAAAATATTTAAAATAACCGGTTTCCTTTTTTGGTGGGTTTTTGTTTGTTAAACGTGGTACCATTCATCGACATTCATGACAGTAAGTTGTTGCCCACACTTATTTTGGACTTAATCCAATCAAAAACTGTCGCAGTGCCTAGAAGCAAAACTTTATGGTTTTTGGCTGCTACTTTTTCAAATAACAACTTTTGTGGAAAAGCGGTAAGCTCTTTGAATTCGGAACGAGCATGAAAAAATTAAATTGCACTAAAATTGCTTGACCTCAAACCTAAGAGTCGCAGGTTCAGAAGGTTGCCAATACTTTAGACTTTACAATTTAGGATCAACACTGACGAGGAAGCTTTCCAATTTATAATGATTTTTTTTTTCTATATTTGTCAGTAGTTAAAAATATTATAAATAGAATGAGACACGATCTATTAAAATTAAATTGTATTTGTCCACTGAAAATAACAACATTTTGTGCCAAAATCACATGAAAACATTGCCATTTTATTTTTATATGATTACCGCACAAGAGTCTCAACTGCTCCCAACCGTCTATAGCCAGTGAGATTATGACATCCCCAAATAGGGTATGTTGTGAGGCTGTAGGTAGTGGGAAGGGGAAGGAGATCGGGAAGAGGAAAGTTGAGAAGTACCTGGCTATTCAGATTTGGTCACCAAATACGGCTGAAGCAATTCAAGCAACATTTCTATTCTCAATGGTAGTTTTTACCAAGACGATACTCAGAATATCTACCACTCTGGAACGTGCCGCAAATTTACTTTTTTATTATTTTTATATGAATTAAATGTGTTATGACATATATTCATTAAATAATGCCATGTGTGAATATAAGAATAATAACACTTATAGACCTATATTTTGAAAATAATAAATATTGATTAAAAATGAATGCAAAAATAAATTCAAAATTTAGTGGCGTTTCCATACTAGCCATATTATGTTTATAATTCAATAGTATTATTTCCGAATCGGTACCATCACTAGTCCGCAGGAAGCGTCAAAGACAAGTGCCAGTTACCTACTAGTCGTGTAGTTAATAATATTATTTGTCTATGACCCAAAATGACATACATAGAAAAAGTGTAACAATCTTTGTTTACTTCAGTCCTTGCGTTTTCGGCGCCGGTGTTCGACTGTCAAACTTTCGAGTTGTTTTTTTCGCGAAAATGAGTCGCAGAAAGAGGGTTAAGGTAGGTGATGGTTGTTTTTTAATTTGCAATATGACTAATTTAATTTTATATCTAAAAAAATTTTCTGTCAACACCCGTAATATGGATTTTCTCTCATAGGTTGATGGGCGAGAGTTGGAAGATAAACTTAAGGTTCCCGAGGATTCGGAATCAGATTATTCCGATAAAAGCAAAAATGTATCAAGCAGCCCCCTGATCGTTCAAGAAACAATTTCCATCCGAGGATCATTGGATAATGCCCCCGGCGAAGTTATTCCCCCCAAAAAAGAAGAAAAATCCATAACTGAAGAAAAGGTGGAAGAGCCGGAAGAAGTCAACTTCAGAGAAATGCCATCAGGGTAAATACATATCTAAATAGTGTAAATATTGAATTTCAATCTTTTTTATTTGCTTATAATTTTTTCCCGCCTAAATTGGTTTCAGTCTTGAAGGTGCAGCATTTCAGTCGAGGTTACCATTTGATCGTCTGTCTTCTCTGGAAGCTGGCTGCTTCCCAGACTTGACGGGGCCTACTCTTCATGTCTTTATTCAGATCAGGAACCGCCTTCTTAAAATGTGGGTTGAGAATCCAAAGCTACAGCTTACAGCTGAAAATGGACTGGAAAATATGGAGGTAAATAATTCGAAATATGTTGCTCATAATATTGCACAATGTAAAAAAAAAACAACTTTACATATTATTCAAATATTTTGATAATTTTCTTCATACATGCATCAGTTCCAATTTTGAAAATGTCATACTCGTACGCACAAGGAAATTATAATGTTTAATAATGAGGAAGATGGTATTATTTATTTTTGAGGATGTGGTCGCCATATGCAATTTCTCCCTTGTTGATTGGATTCCCTTTCATGCTGCATAGGAAAAAAACACTTCCTCTTTATTGTGTTCTGTCTAGGACATTCTGGCATTCTTGTTAAGGTTCAAATTTGAAGACCTGAAATTGTGATATATGTGGTTCCGATTTCAGTGTCCAAATTTCGATTACAATAGCATGGAGTGGTCATGTCAGTTCATTGTTTGAGCTAATGTAACAAATGCTCATCTTCAAATCCTTATTGCACAGATTCTCCTCACGTGAACAAACCTTGTTCTGGTTTATTCTAATCGCAAACAGACTTCTGTTGTCCAGTTGAAAATTGCAAACTACAATAGACCACTGTTCTTGGCCAGTTCTACCGTATTACATCGACAATTCTTCCTCTGAAAACAATAAAAATGTAAACACCAAACTTTAAATGTCTGTGATGCAAAGTTACCACTTTGCACATCCGACACTGTTTGTTGTAATGGGGCCTACTTTTATAAACTGGAGGGATGTTAACGATGTACATGTAGGGTGTAATTCACAATTATTGTATTAGAAAACACTTTTTCTTTTTCCAGGCTCCATACAATAGTGATCCTGGATTGTTGACCCGTGTCCACAGTTTCTTGGAAAGACATGGCTTTGTGAATTATGGCATTTACAAGAGATTGACTCCCATCCCGACACCGGTGAAGGGGAAATCTTCTCCCAAAGTTATCATTGTTGGAGCTGGTTAGTTGCTTTTTACATCTTTTTATAACATTTTTACACATACACAGTAAATAAAACAAATGATACGACCGGAACCAGTGTGACAATGGCATCCCAAATTGGAGTATATTGTGAGGCTGAAAGGAATGGAGAAGGGAAGGACATGGGAAAGAGGAAGGTTGGGAAGTACTTGGCTATTCAGTTTTGGTCATCAAACACGGCTAAAGCCATTTCAAGCACCGTTCCGATTTTGAATGTTGGTCTTTCACTAGCGAAATACTCTAGTATCTACCACTCTGGAACGTGCTGCAAATATAGTGTACATTTATTATTTTATGATATTTAAATGTGAAATAACTCAGATTGATTATATAAACTTGGCTTGCGCATGCAGAGATTTGAACCTGTGACCTCCCGATTCATAGTGAAAGATGTTAACCACTCAAAAATACTTAACACTCAGACACGGGGGTCTTCACTCAATATTAGGTGGTGAAATTTATTATTTTTCAAGTCACACAGCACAATAATTCTTAATCAGGAACCAGGTATTGTTACAACATTTGTTTTAATCCCGATTTCTAAGTTAATTTCTTATTCAATTTTTCAGGAGTTTCTGGTCTTGCTGCAGGACGCCAGTTGCAATCGGCGGGATGTGAGGTCATATTGTTGGAAGGAAGAGATCGGGTAGGGGGGCGCGTTGTGACCTACAGGAAGGGTCCTTATGTAGCTGATCTTGGTTTGTATTTAATATTGTAATTTTTTTATTATAATAAACTGGAATACCAACCCAAACAGATATCATAATTTATGTAATAACTGATTCTTGCCATCTATTGCATGTCATAAAACTTTATAGTTTTTATGATTTTAGAGGCAACTTTGGCAATATCCACCTTTGGCTACCTCAATTTGCAGTACCACTTGCATGCAAGTTAAGGCTTTTACTGTACAAGCCACTAGCGACTCGCAGTTTGCGCACAAGCCACTTGTATATTGAAATCGGGTTCAATATTGTATAAATTGTTCAACATCTAAATATGTAATAAACTTAGATTTTTCAGTATTAACTGAAAATTTATAAAAGTGCACTAGTGGTAAAATATCACTTAATTGCACTACATATTTAAATGCATTGTTATTATACATTGCGCTTAATCATTACTACTTTTTTATTTCAGGAGCAATGGTAGTGACAGGTCTCGGCGGGAATCCCGTCACAACACTTTCCCTGCAAATGGATATGGAGCTGCATAAGATCAAACAAAAATGTCCGCTGTATGAAGCCACTGGTATTCAAGTTCCCAAACATAAGGATGAGATGGTAAATTTTATGTTTTCGTAAGTCAATCTAGGGATTTGAAAAGGACACAAAAAATACACTTATAATTAAATTCAGTGCCGCAGATATTCAGGAATACAGTGAAACCCTCTAATGAAGATTTCCAAGGAACCATAACTTCATTTGTGGGAAAATATTGCATGCTATATAAATTCAAACAAAACTTCTTATGTGGGAAAACCTTGTATGTTAAATAAATTCAAACAAAACTTCTTAAGCATGAAAACTTACTATGTGGGTTTCACTGCAATACTATTATTACTAGACATCGAATTATTTTCATTTGCAGATTTATGCAGATGCAATTTGCATCTGCATTAATCTGCAAACGCATTTTTGGACACAGTGTATATAATGCCGATCTCTAATTATTTTGAATGAGAAAGGGAAACTAAGATGATTGCAAGATATACAAAAATATAAGTGCAACGAGAATTTAAAACCTAAAAGTATATGTGAAAAATTATCAGGGACTTTCTAAAAATATGTTATCAAGTGATTGATATACAGTTAGAGTAATAGATAAATATCGGTTGCGTTTGATAATAACCTGACAACTGCATAATTTGGTCATTTTCGTTTAAGTGTAAAAATTCAGTTATTGGTGCATTTACTTTCATTTGGTAAAATCCTGATATTCGTATTTAATTCAAAATTACCATAGTATATCCATAATGTTATACATGATTACTCACCATATGTGAATAATCTTGTTTTTTTAAGATCTCTAGTCATGGTTTGGTTAACACATGACTAGAGATCCTAAAATACTTCGATCAAACTAAGAGTAAAAACAATCAAACTAGGTACGTATATGTTAAGTGCTCAGATAACAGATATTTTTCAAACAACTAATAATTACAATTTTTTTCTATATTTCTTTAATTAAAAAATTACTGTTTTGCACTTATGAGGTTATTCCCAAACGCCACAAATATGTATGAGCAAATTAATTGATGTGAATGAATTAAGGAGTGCATACAAAGAAAGAGTATCATTTCATCCTCTCTTCCAACCCCTTGAAATTGCATAGTTGTAAGTTAGTTATGGGGTTTTATATCATCACTAGGACCCGGATTCTTGTCGCAAAAACAGGATCGGTAAAAAACTTATTTTAGATTATGTAGTATATTTATCAAGTTCAAGCTGAAACCTAAATCTATAAGGGTTTTGATTTTTTTAAATGTTAAGTTAAGCTTAGTTAAAAGGTCTGTACTCTAAATACATATAAGGGTTTATAGTTTATTTTTTAAATAATGAAAAATTCCAAGAGGATTAGTCTTTCTCCAACACCATGCACTAATCTAAAAAAGTGTTTGGTATGATTTTTTAATAAGATAATTGTATAATTTTTCTATAAAGGTGAGGCCTTGTTTTTGTAACAAGAATCTATGTCTTAAGTATAGACATCTTTGTAAGATTTATCAAATTTGACAATCAACATCACATCACTCAGACTGGCACTACTCACTGCTATCTTTGTTTCTATACCCTCAATTGGTTTTTAACATTTGCTTTAGGTGGAGCGAGAGTTCAACCGGCTTTTGGATGCAACGTCGTACATATCACATCAGGTGGACTACAACTACTTCGGTAACACCCCCGTTTCACTAGGACAGGCCCTGGAGTGGGTCATCAAACTGCAGCAGAAAAGTGTCAAGCAAAAACAGGTAGAATCTTCCATTCATTAAGAACATAAAATTGTTTTTTGTAAAGCGGTGACTCTAAAAACAATATTTCTTGGAAAAGTGGACGTAAAAAAGAATAATGTTATGAATAAAGACTTGTTGTTTTGTTTTTCAGAGTCAACATTTAAAATCGGTAATTGGTCTCCAAGAAAACCTCAAGGAAAATCAAACAAGGTATGTTAGGTTATGAATTTTAATTAAAAATGTGTTTATGTTTCTCAACCATTATAGATTATGTCAAATAAAGTTTTTATATGTACACCACAACATCAAGTAAAATGAACTCCTTTACTTCATCATTCAGCTCTAAATACATTTTCACAACTGGATAGTTAGAACTTCTATCAAATATATGTACCACATGCATAACTTATTTTTAAATATATTAAACTACACATTTTTAAACGCATTCCATTTTTTAATTAGCTCCTATTTTTCAAATACATAATGATTATTGATATGTTTTTATTGAAAAGCATGAGCATTGTACCTGAACTAACAAATTTAAATTTAGTTTTATAAATTCAAATAAACAGTCTAAATGTGGCCATATTTCAAGTTTTTCTTTGGAGAATTTGAATATGTATGTATTTGTTCATATAAGTATTTTTTTTAGAGTCGCATTTTGGCTGTGACAATATTTCTCTAGTTTGGGTCTTATTATATTTTAAATCTCATTGCAAGTACAAAATTGAATAAGTTATTTTTTCAACAGGATGCTGGAGATATACGATCTTCTGAAATCCATGAAGATCGAGAAAGACATTCTAGCCAAGTTGAAAGGGAACCCTAGCAGCGGCACCTGGGGCATAGTTCAGGAGTTCAACTGGCGCCGGCTGCACAAGGAGATGTCCACCCTGTGCCATCAGTATGACCAGCTCACTGAGCAGATGAAGCAGATCGAAGATAATCTTGAGGAGCTGGAAGCTAATCCGCCAAGGTAAAAACATTTACTCTCTCTTTACAACCTACTAACGTTCAATCAAAAGATTTTACTGTGATAGGGGAAGATGAACATTGTAAACCTCTGTCCTGGCTCATACTCCTTTTATAATGCATGCTTTTCTATGTATTACACTTAAACACTTATTATGGCCCTTCTCATGTATTTTGTGCACTTGATCATGCTATTTCTTCTTGGGACATTTAATAAAAGAATGAATTATGTATTTAACAGCACAATTCTTGTGTATGTATGTTTTTTGAAATAGTTCAATGTCAACAAAATCTGAAATTTTGAATATAGTAGTAATGTAGCCAAAACATGAAAGTAGTTATTGAAACTTTCCAATGACACTTGGAATACCAAAAATAGTGCACCTTCTCTACTACACACTAATTTATTTATAGTTTTTGTGTTTAATTTGTAGAACTCCATTTTAATTTTTATATAAATCAATTGAATTAAATTTAATATTATTATTATTGAGTTCTGCTATTTTAAGTTTTTTATTTTAGTTTTTAGTGACAGCTGTTTCGGCGTTTAAGGCCATTGTCAAACTGTCAGTTTGACAATGGCCTTAAACGCCGAAACAGCTGTCACTAAAAACTAAAATAAAAAACTTAAAATAGCAGAACTTAATAATAATAATATTAAATTTAATTCAATTGATTTATATAAAAATTAAAATGACAGCTGTTTCGGCGTTTAAGGCCATTGTCAAACTGACAGTTTGACAATGGCCTTAAACGCCGAAACAGCTGTCACTAAAAACTAAAATAAAAAACTTAAAATAGCAGAACTTAATAATAATAATATTAAATTTAATTCAATTGAATTATATAAAAATTAAAAAAAAAACACACTAATTTAACTAGTAAATTTTGTATACTCACAAATAAAAGTTTAATGCATTTTTAAGATTCTAAGTAGGTATATTACTAACTATTGGCCAATCACACACAAATAAAAAATTGTTTAGTCAATAAATAAATAAAAAATACAGTTTTCTGTACATTGTTATTTATTTATTTTAATTATCTCCTTATGCAGTTTTTCACAAATATCTTAAAAGGATAACAGTAAAACATAAACTCAAGGTAAATCAAAAAGCATAATGAACAAAATAATATAGTAATATAACAAGTTTTAAAAAATGAGAAAAAATTAAACGGCCCCAGTTATGAATATCACCACCTGAATTTTTGCTATATGATGTGTGAACCACGATGTAAAAACCTTTTTTTTTTCAGTTCTGTCTACCTGTCTGTGCGCGACCGGCAAATTCTGGACTGGCACTTTGCAAATTTGGAGTTTGCCAATGCAACACCCCTGGGGAACCTTTCTCTTAAGCACTGGGATCAAGATGATGACTTTGAGTTCACCGGCAATCATCTAACAGGTTAGTGAATAATTATGATCATTGACCATTAGATTAGATGAGTTTTCATAATTTTATCACCACTCCAAGCATCTCAAGCAGTATTTTTGCACATGCAAAGGTATTGTCAAATTAGTTGTTTCATTCTTTTTACCAAAAAACGTTGATCCAATAGATTTATTTATTTTCTGTGGCTGTGTCTTTTTGAATTGGATGAAACTTTATAATTATCATTAGAATATTAGTGCAAATACGATTCAGCAAGATTATGTTTTGACTTTATGGACATATTGTTGATTACTGTTGTGCGGCTCTATGAATCGAATTTTCGAGTCTTCAAAAATCATCAAAAGCATAATTATTTTTAAGGCGCTGTTTTGTAAAATCAGAATTTTTGAATTTCTTGAAACTCAAAGTTCGGAAATCCGGATCCAATCCGAATTTTAGAAAATTATTAAATCTTTTGATATTTATTTAGTGAGTACTTTCAGGATGACTTAAAGATTATTTTTTTTCATTACTTTGATTAAAACTCACCAAAAGCACCTTGGAGAATTTGCATATCAGCTAGCAGAACGTAATAATTTACCATATAAATTCGACAGTAATACTCACATGCAAAGGGGACAAACAGTTCAGATCTGTATGGGGGCAGATGACTCATACATATCTCCTATGTTTATTTTCCCACTTGTCTGCATGAGATCAGAATTGTTGGATGTTGACCTCTCTGGTTTCATGGGCAGAGAGTAACGTAAAGGGGTGGATCACCAAACAATTTTTCTTAAAATGGTTAAAAAGATTTTTCCTTATGGTCTTGGGCAAAAAAAAGGATTCACCAGACGTTTTTATTTTAGATAGACATGCTATCCACACTAAAGGCAAAAATGTATCTAAAATTGCTAGAGAAAATAATCATTCTTTTATATGTCCCACCTCATTGTACCCACCGTCTACAACCACTCGATTGTGAGTTTTATAAAACCAATATTATGGTGATGAAATAAAAAATTGGCTACGGCTTAATCCTTGGAAAATTCTATCACGTTTTCAAGTACGCTGCTTGTTTTGAAAAGCATATTTAAGATCAACATCTGTGAATATTGCCATCAATGGCTTTTGAAAAACTGGGATAAGGCCCGTGGATATATTCAACGAAGTAGATTTTTTGTCGGCAGAAACTACCCATACAATTTTATGAAATGACACAGAACCAGCAGATAGGATTTATAATGATGTAAGTTTTTTTAATCATACTTTCAAAGCTGCAGCCTTTGAGTAAACATCCTGCAAGGCTGCAGCAATATTTTCAAAATAAAACATTTAACAGTACCGAAAATTAAAGCATTTTTTATAAACCAGTAAAAGTGTTACTTATTGACGTTTCAACAACCGTATACATTTTAAAAATAGAGCGCGTTGATCTACAGCTGTTAAATTACATAACTAAAATCAAGTTATATTTTTATATTTGGGTTAAACCAGTTGTGCCAGATTAATTGTCAGTTATCCTTGTTACGTACATCAAAATGGATCATTGAAAATATAAATATTAATGTGATCACCGTACAAGCGCACCAATTGCCGGAGCCAGTGGGACAATGGCATCTCCAATTGCAAGACTTAAGTGGGGAAGGGAAGTAAATGGGGAAGAGGAAGGTTGGGACTAGTGCCATTTCAACATCGACCAATTAAAATCGATGCATTTCAAGCAACGTTTTGATTCTGAATGGTGGTCTTTCACCAGGGCGATACTTTTTCGAAAATTTACTATGTATTATTTAATATAATTTCAATGTGAAATAACCCAAATTAATTAAATAACTTTTATTTGTGCACGCCGAGATTCGCAGTCGAGGATCCTAACCGTTCGACCACAGGGTCGTCGTTTTAAAGAAAAAAAATGATCCCAGTTGATGGCTTTCGATTCCGTCTCGATACTTCTTTATAGGCACTTAAAAATAAACGCATTTCGTTACACGCGCACGTTACTTTACATCTGCATTTGGATTACACTTTTAAATAAAATGAAATGTAATGGCAACATTTAACGACGCCTTGTGGTTATTTTCGTAATTTTAAACTTTCAGCATCCCTTCTCCGCAACATTGCATTCATTGCCTGAATTGAAATTCCCCGATATATTTTTATTGAAAGTTTCCCCTGTGTATGGGGAACAATGCACGCCATTTGCACGTGCAAATGGGCTTGTCATCCAATGGAAATGACGCCATAACTACGGCGGATATGTATTTTAGTGTTATTTAAATATGCCAAATTAAAAAAAGATGTATACGAGGCGTGTTCAAAAGAAAAGGTGAATTTTGAATTTTCGCGGGCTGTGTACATTCGATTATCGTTTTTTTTTTTGTTATGTTGGTACACATATGTTTATCATATGTTAGTATTATCAGCCATTTTGGATTATTGGTTTGTTTTTGACAACTGGAAAGGTTAGTCACGTTTTTGTGTGTTCTTCGATTTTATACTTTTGAAAAAAATGGATCAAAGAATATGAATTAAATTTTGCGTTAAAAATGGAATAAAGTGCTCCGACGCACTTAAAATGTTGACTGTGGCATTCGGCGAGTCTACTTTGTCTCAAAAAAGTGTTTATAAGTGGTACAAGCGCTTTACAGAAGGCCAAGAAGATGAATGATGAAGATGAAGATGATGAAGATGAAGATGAAAATGACGATGAGCGTCCTGGATTTGTGGAAAAACAAACCACTAATCCAAAATGGCTGATAATGCTAACATATGATAAACATATGTGTACCAACGTAACAAAAAAAAAACGATAATCGAATTTACACAGCCCGCAAAAATTAAAAATTCACCTTTTCTTTTGAACAGGCCATGCATGTAAATGTGAATACCTCAAGAGTCCCAGATGTTCTCAACTGTTCGAAGCTAGTGGGACTATGGCAACGCCAATTTTGAATATGTTGGGAGGCTGAAAAAAGTAGGGAATGGTACGAAAAGAAATAGAAAAGAGAAAGGTACCTGGCTATTCAGATCTGATGACCAAACACGGTTAAAGCCTTTTCAAGCAACGTTTCGATTCAAGTAGTGTTTTTTTTACCAGGGCTGATAGAATCTACCTCTCTGGAACGTGCTGCAAATATACTATATATTGATTAATAATAATAATATTTGGATAATTTGTACAGCGCCGTTTTTGTGAAAAATCACCTCAAGGGCGCTGTACAAATCTTAATTTGTACTTAATATTAATTCTTAGTTTATATAAATATACAGCATCATACTTACCTGGCAGGTCACTTCTGGCAGGACACAATCACCATATCATAATAACTTAAAATTTAGAATAACTTAAATTTTTACTTATTTTTTATTTTGTTTTCTTTTTTTTTTATTTCTTTATTATTATTTTTCATTTTTAGGGCATGAGGGCATATTAAATGTGTTGTAGTAGAGGATAACCACTAGACCACTTTGTTCACATTTAAATTGGTCGTTATATACTTTGTATTATTTTACGACCTCCGGATTCTACCGGATACTTCCGGATTACTATCTGGTGTTTGGCAAAATACCCACTTTATCTTACGGAATAACTTGATTTTTATCTGATTATTTAATTTAAATATATTGTTTTAATGTAATGTTTTAACCCACTCCTAATATAATAATATGTTACATTAATTTGTTCATAGTTAAGGTTCTTTCTTCTATGCATATAAGATTTTGCCGAAGATGGTGAGAGGTGATACCACATGTTATGCAATCTATTTGTTTGTATAACCATGGATGTTTTTTTTTCAATAATATGATGCAAATCTATTTTTTAAGATTTTTAAAGTTCGGCTAGGTTTTTTTTTTCTCTTATTCGATGAATTGAACAATTTAAACCTATATTTTATATTTATAGTTCATGAAAACATATCGAAAACGTGAATGCCTATTTATAATGCCGATAATCCGTGTGTAAGAAGCAGTAAAAGCTCTCGAACGGCGATCTCTAGCGTAATGAAATTAGTACTGTTTTTATCTGTAAATTTTTAAGGCAACTGTTTTTAGCGCGCAACGTTTTTTCAATCATAAGCCATATTTAATAATATTATAGCCTAATTTCGGCACATGCTTTCATCGTAATGCTGCATCCTGTTAGTTCTTTAATATAAATATGTATACAAAACCTATAAACGATTAAATGGTAAAAGTGGATAAATCGGTAAATGCAACCAATGGGCTTGTTTACTGACAATATACTATACTTAGTTCCTTTTACCAATAAGCTTTGCGACAAATTCCGTTTGTTAATGTAGCGTACTAATATCTCTACTTCCTTATTTTCAATTTTCTACAGACATTTAATCCGTCGCTCCTACATAGAGGTGGTTGGAATGGATAGATCGCTATACAAACATATTTAATTAAATTTAATAATAAATAATAACAAATAATACTGTGTACATTTCATAATTTAATGGTTGTATTTTTAACTGCATATCTTGGCAATGCAACATTCAAAATAATCATCATGTGTACATTTTTTTGTTTATCTGTTTTATGTCACGTGTGAAAACCTTCGAACATTGAACTTAACATTTTTTTTTGAATCGGGAAATCATTTTTCTATCTATTTTCTTTGCCATGTGTGCGATTTGAAAACTACACAAGCCATAAACCCATTTATAATTAATTACGTTTGTAATAAATTCTCAAATGTAATGTTCCGATGGGTCACATTCTAAATATCAAAATCAAAATATATGCTTAAGAACATTAAACCCTCCTAGTCGATATATTATGACGATTATGCAAGGGTCCAATCAAACTGAAAGTAACGCCAACACACATGCAGTACATCTTCTTTAATCCATTTTTTACGGCTTTCCAGACAATATAATTCCTTTCTTAGGTGACTCACTATGAAAAAGGAAAGCTTAGTTCATATCTTGTTTTATCTGATTGTTTTCTGTTAGATTTCGTCGAGTAAACTATGTGTTAACCACACAATAGGTAGTGAGGTAATATGCTCGAACCGTTCTGGGAATCGAACCGCGATCTTTGTTCATTCAATCGTGAAAATGTAGCTAGGTACCCCTGTATCTGCAAACACTATGTAACTACAGCGCTGTGCAATTGTGAGTACACATGGTTACCAGTGACTTAACTGTTTATTGATAAAAAATCTAACGAATCATATTTTTTTAGTGATGACCACACAACATTCCAAACTAACCGGGATCGGTGAGATTTTGAAACCCCTAATATTGGACTATTTAGATTTGATATTCAAGCATATATTATGTAAATAGAGTCGCGAACGGTAATAAGGGTTTAAAAAGATAACTAAAGATGGTACCGACCGGGCTGCTTTACTGCTTTGCCTTCAAATCTTCACTACTCCCTACGTCTGGCATTTTATTTAAAAAGTCGGCCAAATATGGTACAGGTCGAGAAGGCAGCAGGAAAAATGAGTTCGTCTTAGGTTGTAAGTGACATTTTCTATGACTAGGGTCTAGAAAAATAAATGTAGCTATCTGCTACCTACGTAGAGTTCGTATTACACTCCAATGAACTTATTGTCGCTAATTAACAAACAAGTTTTTTTTCACAACTATCAGTCTAGACTTGAAATTTCTGAATTATATAATTTCCACGATATGCCCACTGACCAAATTGTCGCCGGAAAGATAAAAGGGCTGAAGCGCCATTTTGGGAAGTCTACACCAGAGCGCTTTAAAGTTTTACAGTAAAATTCATAAGTCTTCAGTGCCTAGTTGGATTTTGAAAAAAAAAAGTTCAGGTAAATCAATGCTTTCACTGAGTTACCAAAAAAAGAGTCGCAAACTTGTGTCACTCGAGTCAAGCCTTCTCCCAAATGGTAAATATATTTAGATGGCTGAAGCGCCACAAAAGTCTTTAGAATCAAACGAGCATTCGATGCAGAAATAAAACTGCATATTTAACTCTTTTTTAACCAACGTGTCGCTTAAGCCCTTTTGCCTTTTCATCGACGATATCCATAACATAAATATGATTATATTATTTGAAAATGGTAACGCTATCGGTAGGTATTATCTTAGATTTTTAGAAGTAAAGCACTAAAACCACCGCCGCCACCGAGTACCTACCTTCGTCTCTAATGCCATAACCGAGTGTAAAATGTGTATAACATGATTCGCATTGCTCCTCTGTGATTTACAGACCGTAGGTGATTCAGCCGTAATTAGATTTGCCGGTTCTTTGCATATCTTCGGCATCATCCGAGGCGTGTCATTGAGCGACCATTATACGCGTTTTTTCAACGGCTCACATAAAAAGATACCAATTTATTTGTGAATTGTGTCTAACTCCGCCGTGTACCGCCACCAACAATGGCGCGGAGGGACAAAGCGGCTTGTATATGCGGAACGCGTCTCGCTCTAAGGCTGCATAGGATCTTAACCCAACTAACTGGACACAAATATGTTACGAATTTTAAAGGGAAATTGCCTCACACTCATTCCTTTCACTTGTACGATGTTGTGGAACACAGTGCTTCATAGAGGTATAGAAGAACGTTACCATTAGAAGTTAGAAGTAGGTAGGTAATGCGTGTTAGGTAGGTAATACCATGTTCGTACAAATTGATCAGGTAATCTCTGAAAGCTCGAAGAGATGAACATAATGTCTGGAGCCTATCGCTACATAGGGCTTATTTGTGATCGATTTGAGTTAGGTATCAGAAAGCACTTTTGTATTTAAATAAATTGTCCATGTCAGCATCCCCTGTAATGTGAATGACACAGCATAAGCGCATAACAGAAATACAATATCTGGTGCGGCGCTACAAATACCCGATACGAAAAAAAAAATAGGAAAAATGGAACCGTTTTCGGTCACAACATAAATTAATAGTTATTTTTTATTGTAGCACAAAAAGCCACCAACTGCCACTGTCCCAGAAAAAAAAACTACTTAAATGTATAGTTTTCATAAGTACCTAAGGCTATTTTAGAGTACAGAGCACTTGGAGTGATATATCTTTAATTGAACTGTATAATATGATAATACCTAAAACATATAACCAACACGATATTCTGCGTGCGTTATTTGAAAGCGGTTAAAAGCCTCCACTGCTTACGGTTATTTCTAGGTCTTCGCGATAATCGTTCCTTTATCTGCATAATGATATACCTATATAATAACTTCGAGTGTTGCGTGAAGTAAAGTGTCAGTACTATAAACCAGGCATTGTGTCGTTTCACATTATCCTTGTCAATTGACACTATCTCCATCTTAAACAATAAACTTGCATCCACGTAACTCCGTGCTACCAATCGCAATCTACGCAATTTTGTGAAATTTCTAATTACCTTAAGAGGACACACAAACCCAAAAATAAATCGGTAAGGAGCGTTCCCAAAAAAATTATCGGAGTAAATTTCAAAATAGATCAAATTCGTTTGCAGTCTTTCTTGTATTTTCATACATGTTCTATTTAATTGTGGAAAAATACTAGTAAAATACATAGTATTTGTCAAAATAAATTAAGAATCGCCCTGACGATATGTTCAGATCCGATATCTCTATCCGCCGACTCTCAAGCGGCGATTGAGCAAAACACGGCATTAGAAAAAAAAGTGCCACGAAAAAACTAAAGTTTGCCGCAAGGCATACATGGGGGCATAGGATCGAGTTTTATGTAGCAAGCCCTATGTTTTCCGCAAGAGGAGTTAATTTTAATTAATTCTGATGAACATATTACTAAAGCCTCAAATGTTTTCCGAGGAATATCTCGGGAAGTAACTAATTCATCGTACAGAAAAACAAAATCTGGTCCTTACCGCTTATGTAATTGTTGAAAAAACGATTTGGAAAATTTAAAAATCGTTTTACGTTAAGAATGTGAATGCTAAGGGTCAGTTTTCATTTACATACCGAGTGCATCCTCAGAAAACATTTGATATTTTTTTACAGATTCATCAGAATTATTCAAATGTGAGTCTCGGACAAACCCCCCGTTTTTGGGTGCTATGTCGCCATAAGTTAAAGTTATCAAAGCATTGTTTCAATCTGTTGAAAATTTCGTCAGTCATAACAGCTCGCTAACAATGTGTTTTCATTATTTTAAATAATTAAACAGCCTGAATTCCTAAATATTTATAAAGATATTTTATTACCTCTACCCTGATGATGACGCGGCTAAAATAGTTTGATATCTGCCGTTAATTTAATTCCAAAAGGAAAAAAAAACGCGTTACAGATCTGTTCGTAGCAGTACTGGAAATTAAGTTTTTTATGCGCGAGGAAAAAGTATTTTAGTTTCAATGATTCCCCGGATACTTTCCTTACAGAACGTTTCGACATTTACTGGTGTGATATGTGGGTGACAATATTCTTGCCCTTAAGTGTAAAAAGTTTTAATTTTTTTTTTCAAATGTGAATACCGCACAAGTGTTTCAACTGCCCGGAGCCAGTGGGACTAAAACATCCTAAATTGGGAATGTTTTGAGGCTGAATGAAGTGAGCAGGAGAAGGTTGGGAAGTACCCGACCATTCAGACCTGGTCACAAAACACGACTAAAACCATTTTTTTTTTTTTTTACATGAATACCGCACAAGAGTCTCAACTGCTCCCAACCGTCTAGAGCCAGTGAGACTATGGCATCCCCAAATTAGGTATGTTGTGAGGCTGAAGGTAGTGGGGAGGGGAAGGAGATCGGGAAGAGGAAGGTTGGGAAGTACCTGGCTATTCAGATCTGGTCACCAAACACGGCTTAAGCCATTTCAAGCAACGTTTCGATTCTGAATGGTGGTCTTTCACCAGGGCGATACTTAGAGTATCTACCACTCTGGAACGTGCCGCAAATATACTTGTTATTATTTTTATATGAATTAAATGTGTTATGACACATATTAATTAAATAAAAGTTATTGGCGCACGCCGGGTTTGAACCCGCGACCTTTGGATTCGTAGTCGAGCGTCTTACCACTCGACCATGGAGGCCGTCAAATTCATTTCAAGCAACGTTTCGATTCTGAATAGTTATCTTTCACCAGGGCGATACTGCGAGTATCATATAGTGACACAACCCCTATTTCTTACAGAAAACCTAATTTATAGTAATTTAGGTTAATCCAAAAATATGCACCATTGAGCATGAATTAACAAAAAAATCTTAACATTTTTTTTCAGCTCGAATTTTCAAATATTAATTACCGCAAACATTTAGATTTTTTATTTAGCCAAGTGGGCCGTGCGAAATAGGCCCGCGGGTTGTGTCTCACTAAGTTTAAACCCTTTGTATACTGAGTTTTGTGTTAGTTGATTAAGAAAGTTAGTTTTTATAACTCATCGGGATTGCCATGTAGCAAAATATTTAAAAATAAAAATACAATTACCATACCGAGAATTTGAATAATGCACCAGGAGAAAATATTGAAAACCGATAAGATAAGAGTATAGAAGAATGCACGGAAAACTTCATAATCGAGAAAAGGACTTAACAAATACTTCAACAATTTATTTTCAGAATCGGGGAAAGAACTAATGACACTATAGTATAGAAAAATTAAGATAAACCTGTCTTTACTAAGCAATAGTTTTTTTTAAATAATTAAATAGGGATTTTTTTTTTAATGCCTTCACAGAATGATAATTTCAGTGTACATCGGTTTTTATCGAAATTAGTAATTAAACGGTACGCAAATAAAAATAGTTGTAACTAAAATGATATAAATAAGTCGTTTCTGTGTGGCCTAAGCACAGTTTGATAATGGCATTGAAAGGCAAAACAGCTTTCTCACTAAAAATAAAATCTAGCAAAACCTAATATATTTTTTTTTATAATCAAAATGAAATTTACTGTTAACTCTTTAAATCTTTTCACCAAATCAACGCAACGTCTAAAATCTAAAAGGTGGCTTTTCACCAGGACGATACCGAAAGGGAGATACTCTCTGATACAATATGCATTGATGTAGATTTCGACATTTTACCTCCCAACGCCGCGCCGCAGGAGCAAGTCCCTAGACCCCTGCCCTATCTCGCGCTCCCATCTGCGGGCGAGATGAACTCACCACGATGCAGGGCTCGTTTGTACATCATCAGCGGGCGCTGTGGACCAACTGTTGGTTATTTGGGCGCACGACGCGGCCCGGCCAGATAGCGGCTGGTGCCTAACCTAACCTAACCAACCAACCACCTACCGCCAGCCCGCTTGTCAATTAGGGAGAAATATGTGATTGGCGCTCGGGCCAATAACGCGCACGCGAAACTTTACTACTTGCTTTCCTATGCTGTCCACTGTCCACTGTCCTGTACACTACTTCAGGGGTCGGCGAACCGAGGTAAATTACCACAAATACTCAATAAAAACAATTGACAGGTACCTGAATCAAATTTCACAAAAAATATAATTATTTAATTTGGATAATTATTATCAATGTACAATTAACGTAAATATGAAACAGACAAAATAACGGTCGCGACCGAGCTTCGGACTCGGAACCTCTACTCTATCCGGGAGTAACCCTTCTGCTTATTGAGCCACCTAGACCTTATAAGAAACCGGCATTTTTATTCGATCTCATTCTTCATTTGAAAATTATTAATATCGTTTTTAATTTATTTTTTCGATTTGGTTGCCATCTGTGTATGGTATACAAAGCTCTACCCGAGCACATATTATTTACCTAGATGGTGTCTTGGATACACCATCCATTTTTATTTACGGGAGATCTTTGACTTCTTACAAAGTTGAGAATTAATATTAAATTAGAATTAACTTTAAAGCTTTTGTGCATATTATTTTCTTAAAAAAAAAAATAATATCAACAATCTTCAACGTAAATATGAACAGAAAAAATAACGGTAGCGAACGAGACAAGATTATTAATATTATTTCAATAATGAATATAAAAATAATAAGCATAAAAGCTGTAAAGTTAATTCTATTTTAATGTTTTATTTATTTTAAGAATTTTCGTGTTTTCTCAGTTCTGCGGAATGGAAAATCTTTGCGTATTCCAATACGAATTTTGTGCACAATTTGAACACTTTTAAAATTTAAACCTTAAACAAAAAGTTGAACGTGTGTAATTTCATCTTGTGTAATTTGAGGATGTGAAATTTCTTCCTAGTGAATTTTCTTCCGTTTGTAATTTTGGTAGTGAAATTTTAGCACGTGAAATTTATGCCTGTGTAATTTCACCCTGACACCCTTATAATACACTAATCATACAGACTAATGTAATCTATCATTGATACGACAAGATATATTTTTAAAGTCATCGTCGTTGGTTAAGGTTCGGTTTTCTCCTTTCCTGTATTTTTTATATTACGTCCAACCACGTTCAAATGCCTTAAAGTAGGCAGTTGGACATGGTTATAGCATTTCATTATTTTCATAAACTGTCTCTTGTTTTTGATTTAATATCTTTTTCTCTTTTGTGATTAATAGAATAATCCAAATAACCATTTCTTTTTATTTGGGAAAACATTTTAACTATCGTTTGATATTTTCCTTTTCTTTGGTTTATAAATGTTGGATTTCAAAGTAATAATTTGTTATCAATAATAACAGAATACTTTGTTTTAAAACAACAAAATTTATTATGATGAAGGACAACCGGACAATCAATCAAGCTTCGTCATGGCACATATATTAACTGTTAACACCTATAATAATAATACCCTATATAATAACTGTATAGCAGTTATTAAATGTGGCCTGACGAAGCTTGATCCAAGCGAAACCGGTTGGATTTCATCATAATAAATTTTATGGTTTTAAAATAAAGTATTCTTTTATTGTTAATATAATGTCTAACCACCATGTGATTGCTTCTTATGAAAAAAAAGTTAGGTTCTGATCTTCATGTTTTTCATCTAGTTCCTACTTTATCCAACCATTTCGCCATATTCGATTTCCGTATTCAACAACACCCTGTTCGAAACAATTCACAACTAAAGAGAAGAGTTTTTTACGTGAAAAAACGTGATGCTGGTTATTTTTTTTGCCTTTTTCGTCGGTTTTGTTGTTATTCTCAAAATAATATAAAATAAATGTGGTTTCGTGAATTAAGAAAACTTAAATCAGTGTGGTGTGCGTTTCGTCAATAATACAATTGTTTAAGAAGACTTCAAGAACTTTCAACTTCAACTACATCGGTGAGTGAATAGTTTCCCATATTTTCATCATTCCAATAATCTTTCCACATCCATAGTTAGACACTTCCATCAAGTAGTATAGTTTATCGTTTTACAGTCTCACTATTTTCCAAATTCATCTGAAGCTGAAAATACAACATTCGAAGTTCTATCGCAGTTTTGGATCTAACAATAACCATGATAATATATTTTAATTATTGTACATTTTATATTTTAATGTTTTTGAACATACTTACTGTTGAATCTAGGTATCAAGTTTAATGTAATGTGTACGAATGTAATTTCATTTTTCTTTTTCCTCGATCGCTTCAAAAATACAGCACAAGTGATGGTGATATTTATTCCAAGTATCTTGTACAACTTTGTTGTTCGTAGATAAATATGTTATGATCTATAAGTGATATGATTTGCAAATGGGGCGGATGGTTGCTAAACAACATGGGTGACTTTAATGTTCACTCCCTTCAATCTGCCAGGATATGCTGACAGTGTTCATACAGCTGTGATTTTAGAATTCTTAAACATTTATGTATAGCTGTTCGTTGAGAAGTGTCGTTGTTCGTTGTTTTTCCGTTAGTAGTAGAAAAATACAGAAATGCTTTTGTGGTTTGTCTTACTTCAATAATTAATACCACGAAGTTAGCCTTTTGTCTCTGCATTCCTTAATTTAAATAATGTTTTGATAACTCTTTATCGTCATAATCTGTATCTAGAATGTAACCAAATGTAATTCTTAAATCCACGAATTGCTCAGTGCGGGTTGTTTCAAACTTTCGTCATATTTGATATCGTCAGAATTCAATGATTGGCACAATTTTTTTGTTTACATTTAAACGGTCAGTTTTACATTTTGGACGAATTGTAAATCAGCTGAAAAGCATAACGGTCATGTTGATGTGCTTTTCAGCTGATTTGTCCAAAGGCTGAAACGGGCCTAGAATCGACGTTTAAACTGAACCATTAAAATGTAAACAAAAAAAAATTAAATGGCGCTAACTGTTGAATTGTAATGATGTGACGAAAGTTTGAAATACTTCAACCTAAAACCGAACACATTGTCTGGAATAAAACAGTTTTACGAATTTACACATTCTACGCGCTCGGAAGCGATTCAAAGCATTCACGCTTTGGTTACAAGTGTTTCTTTGCTATGCGCTAAAACCTTGCTGTAGGGAGAGTGGATACGAGCTCGTTTTAACATGTATTTACAACTACATTTATCTGAAATAAATTATTGTTAGCAAATACTTGACATCGTTCATACTGTTTTTTGATAAAACGGTCTACTTATACTAAAAGTTGACGGAAAAATGCACCGCATTGTGTTGAAAAATAAATGTTTTAATTTTTTAAAAATAAAAATCACAAATTTTTACATTTACAAACCACGAATTTACTATATTTTAACGTCAACCGGTATCGCTTAGACCAAGCTTCGTCGGGGCAATTATAATAACTAAAGAATAATACAGAGTTATCGGTTATATATAGGTATATAAAACAATTGAGTGAGACAGTATATGCTACAAAAAAGGAGAAATAATTAAATATTAGAGGGAGGCAACAATTGAAATATATTATGTCTAAGAGAGAGAAAACACTACATATACATATGTAACAGTTGAATGCTAAATTAAACAGTGTAAGGAAACATAATGAAGTCATATTAAAGAGAGATAAAGATACCATGTTGAATTTATAGAGGACAGAGCAATATTAAATTATTAGTGAAGAAATACGCTACTTGGGTAAATAATAACAATTAGATGGGCGAGTGAGACGATAAAACAAAGCTTTCCATATCGTCATATAAGGGGGAAGATAATAATCGATGGGATGGGGATGGATTCACAGAAAGCATCTTTAAGATAGGACTATACATTTGATTATCGCGATGACTACAAACTTTGATCTCTAGTTATTAGCCATCTTCACCGATATATTATTAATATTGTAAAATCTTAAAATGCCAAGAAATGTGTTTAAACCTATGCTTCCTTTATAGAACCTACCTGAA
Source organism: Drusus annulatus (assembly GCA_022651775.1). NCBI lineage: Eukaryota > Metazoa > Arthropoda > Insecta > Trichoptera > Limnephilidae > Drusus > Drusus annulatus. The sequence continues at coordinate 2,325,470 of JAGWCC010000112.1, forward strand.
TGTATTAAATATTTACTTGTATGCTTTTCAGTTACAAAGGTTTTCTTGAATAATTAAAATAATAATTTTAAAGCATTATTTTTTGCTTTAAACTAAATCTTTGCTACTGACAAGTATACAAATATTATTTAATAAATCAAAATAAATTGGCGGTCTTGTTCACAGTGAGAACCATTATTTATGGTATAAATGAATGTTGTTCAGGGAATATCTGAAATTATAACTATGGAAAGGGGAAGATTTAAAACAAAATTTATTAATGATATAAATAAAGAAATACCATAGATGTAGTTAGTAATACAGCGCCCTAAAGGTGATTTTTTTTACACAAAAAAGGCGCTGTACAAATTATCCAAAATATCCTAATATTATCATTATTATAAGTATGTTTTAGGCATAAGCAATTTCGACAACTAACTAATCTAATAAACCTTAGTATAACATTTCACACATTTTAATAATCTAAACCGAGTTGTTTAATAGACCAGTAGTTATATTTGACAATTATAAGTGTTCTTTGTTATGGGAGTTTAATTTTTTTTTTTTTTTAGGTTTGAGTTTTTGAATTACAGAGCTCATTTCAAGCGGTTTTTCACAGCAAAAAAAACGCCGCAATATGAATCACCCATTTATTATTACAACGTGAAATTTGACTACCTCTCCAGGCCTTCCCGTATTTGGTGACATGCAGAGGTTACCAACATCCATTCATTCAATATTATGTATTTCTATGCAAATGCTAACTATTCCGAGCTATGATTTACGGCCCTGTCAATGAGCTATCTCCGAGTGGTCATATGAACGAGTTTCTTCCCGTACTTTATTGAGTCGTAACCTTTCCATAACTGCAAAACGGTAACAGATTGACGGACCACGTTTTTTATGTCTTTGAGTTACTGCTGACGAGGAACTTTTTAAGTGGCGTAGCTAAATTCCCAGCTCCAAACAAATGTCTAAACTGGAATCCAGTCTCCGTATAAGTAATTAAGTTTTATAGCGGGGAGCATTGAAACATAAATAATTTACCGGGCATTTTCCACTGTTCGGTAATAACCTCCCTCGGTGTCTTCCACATTTCTGAACCACACTGTCGTGGTAGGGTTAGTGGGCGATAATCACAATACGCAGACCGATTCCCTACAAATTTATGATGTAATATATTTTACTCGACCTGTGGATATGAAACACATGTAATGTATTCCTTAGTCGAACCTAGTGTTTACATGCAATGACATATAGGTAGGATGGTGACGTATATACTATACGATTGAACGTTTTTTTAAATTAACATTTATGCTTAGGCTAAAAAACATACTTCATTTTGTGAAACAGTCGTCCTCTTATAAAAATAATATTTAAAAATTTGCAAGCGTTTGTTGACGTTAATTGTGCCACAGGCGAATATTTTATGTCAATAAGCAATGATTTTGTCAGCTCCATGCATGGTGAATGTTTTCATAATGCATATCAACAGTAAGCTAGTATTTACATATTCTTTAAAAAAAAATTATAGTGAATACCGCACAAGAGTCCCGACTGCTCCCAAAAGTCTAGAGCCAGTAAAACTATGGCATCCCCAATCGGGATATGTTGTGAGGTTGAAGGTAGTGGGGAGGGGAAGGAAAAGGGGAAGGAGAAGGGGAAGAGGAAGGTTGGGTAAGTACCTGGCTATTCAGACCTGGTCACCAAACACGGCTAAAGCCTTTTTTTTCAAAGAAAGACAAACATTCCCTGGTTACGAATAACCTGACAATATTTGAGAAACTTATCCACCATCATAATACCATAGTACATAATATTACTAACATCATAATAAGCGTAAAATTTTGCTTGTCCAATGATGGAGAACTTAGCCAGCAGAGGAATTGAACCCAGGACGCTCGGATGGGAATCCGACGTGTTTGTCCACTCAGCTATCGTGCGGTCATTTCAAGCAACGTTTCAATTCTGAATGGTGGTTTTTCATGCGATACTACCATATAATTTTGCTTATTATGAGAGTAAATCTCACTCTGAAACGTGCCGCGAATATACTACGTGTCATTTTATATAAATTAAATGTTTTATGACACACATTAGCTAAATAAAATGCCGGGTTTGAATCCGCGACCTCTGGATTCGTAGTCGAGCGTTTTACCACTCGACCACGGAGGCTGTCAAGGAGTCTTATTTATATACAATTTTAACATTTTTAAAAAGTTGATTGCCCTTTCTCGATGGATTCAATCTGTTGGGTATTCGCTACGACACTGTACTTCAACCGAGCTGAATTTATTATCACATTGTTGGTGGGTGCCTACGCCATTACCATTGACCCAAGCTCTCCGAGGCTGTCTGCTTATGTTTACTTGACGAATGCGTTATATTTGTTCTACAGTCAAAGCCCTTCGTCTTGAATAAGCTGTTAAATATTGCTCTCAGGCAAAGGACACGAGAGCAGAACAATATCTAACCTTGTATTTTGATGGTAAATGTAACTATCGGGGCCACGGTGTTCGGAGGCTGTGAGAAAGATTCCGGCACAGTTAGAATAAAATGGTTTCATTCCAGTCGTTATTCTGTTGCATTTTATGAACGGTACCGATTCTGAAATGTGGTATAATTCTATTGTTGTTGGTTATTTTGTAATAGTTGTTAAATTTTAGTTGACGGTGTCCGTGCTCAAGAGGTGGAGCAGTATTGTCCTGAACTTAAGGTCATCACGTCTAAAATGCAAATATTGTTTGGAAGTTGGAAGGCGTTGAAATGACTTTGTATTACATAAACACGATTCTCAAAACACTTAAATACCTCCTCGTATACATAAGAATTGTTTATCTTTAATCCACTTTAGTCAAATTAAAGTGTGTCCACTTAGTAGACAGACTGATTATTGCATCTGATTACTGAAATATTAAAATAGGTCGCGGATTCATAGCTTGGCGACGTACAAAATAAAAATGTGTCTAACTGATACAGTTTTTTTCGCCACCCGCGAGATAATCGCCCAGAATCAAAATGAAGCTTGTAATAGCTTCAGCTATGCTAAGAATAATTGAGTTTGAATAACCAGGCACTTTCCAAACTTCCCCTCACCTTATTTAATTTCGTAATATTCCCAACATAATAGGAGCGGCTTAGTCCCGCTGGGTTTGAACAGTGACAATGTTATGTAGCGTTATATGCAAATAAACGTCTACCGTCTTGGCATACGACTTTGTAGATAACGTCGAAAGCTTCTGTAGTATAATTGTAGTGAACATCAATATATTAAATTATTCAGACAGTAACCCAGGTTACGAGCTCAATTAGATTACTGCAAAATCAGGTGTTACTTTACCAGCAACCTGTCAATTTTCTCACCCATCCATCGTGCGATATTTGCGTTAACAATATGCAGATGTGCAACGGCATCCGATGTTCAAGTCGTTTAATGTTTTTCCCCTTGCGATGAGTCACTTGCATTACATATATTCGATTCGGGAAGGAATTCCAATGCAATATGTATATATTTTTAAAAATTTTGACGAATTTTGAAAACATCAATTTTTTTAATAAATATATCTACCTATAACATGTTAAGCCCTTTCTGACGATGTGTTTGCACGACTTATACACTTCTACTCGTGTTAGTTACGCTGCTATCTAACAGTGGGAAACATAAACTTTTTGAAAATTTCCGTTAATTTTCTCTTATTATTCTTATTCAGATACATTTTTTTAATAAAATTAAAAGATTTGAACTGCGTGTCTGAAAGGGTTAAATCCTGCAAATTTTAACTATTTTTAATAAACCAGAAAGGTGTTCTTTATTAACGTTTAAACAGCTTTATTCACTTTGAAAAAAAAGCCCACTTGAATTGCTGTATACCACGTGGACCTATTTTTGCTGTCCCTGCTGTTAGTAAACTGTCAAAATACGTAACTAAAATCGAGTATTTATTTTTATACATGGATTCAGCCAGTTAAAATAGCGTTTTTCGTAGAAATAAATCAAATAACAAAATATTTGTTTATAATTTCGTGAAAAAAAGCACAAACCAAAATCGCAAGTTTCTAAAACCACAGATTCCTTTAATTTTTTTAAAAAAATAGGAATTTAGGTTCTTTTTTAGTACTTCCGTTCTCTCAGTAGACGAATCTATTCAAATGTTTTTTTCTAAGCCAGTTAAAAATGCATGCAAGAGGCTCATTAGTATTGGTATTGCTGTTTGTGTGGCCTGGAAATTGTGAATTCATTCGCTCGTAGGGCAGCAGTAAGTTGGCCAGCGTTGTACTTTCTGGTCGTATCGTGATTTGGTCTACCTATATAAATAATAACAAGAACGTGAGTGTCACTCCGTTACTTTGCAATACAGAAAACATCGCCCTATCTCTAAATAAATAAATCAAATGGTACTATTTCGTATTCCATTCTACGTAGGTACGTTTTACACGAGAGTACGTTATTTTATTATGAACAGTCAATTTGACGTAAATGTATTGTTATTTATTTAATCTGACATGTAATATTGCGCATATATCAAGGTACACTGATTTTTTATTCAAAGTAACTTTACTACCCGTGGATTCATCCATAATTTGATATGAAAATATAAAAAAAAATCAATATTGCGTTTTGTATTATTTTTTGACAATTAGATGAGTTCTAATTTCAAAAGCCCACGATGGAAAATAAATTGAGATCTAAAATAGTTTCGTTGACCTTGAAATTACAGGATGCTGATTTTTGTGCTATTTTTTAAAACCGTAGCTCCCCTTTCCAGACTCTGTTCTGCTTAACTCAGTATTCGAAGTTAAATTAATTCATGTCACGTGTTTCAAAGCTATAATCATTTTTAACGACACAATTTTATCACAAGATGAAATGTTAAAATGGTTTTCGCAAGGAACATTAAAATATAAATTATATTGATAAAACAACAACACTTTGTATTAATTACAATATTTAACCAAACACTAACATTGCAAATGGTGGAAGACCCATAATGTATGCATACAAGCTATCCTATATCAATTAGTTCAGCTACTTATGCATCCGACTGTATTCTTTTTTTTTCTATCGAATAACCAATTTTGATATTAATTCTAATTTATTATTATTTACTTAGAGTACAAGACATTCTTTTCATGCGGATTTTGTATGCCTTTCAAGGCCTTCTCGTTATTTATTATAATTGCGATCTTAACAATTATGGTTGGTATTAATTTTGGATAAGACATAGGTCAGAGTTTACAAAAAAATCCTTTCAAATAGTTGGTTAGTTACTACCGGTAGTTTGATTTATCTTGGGCGGACAAGTTAAAACTGTTTTTTTTTGTTTGTTACGTATTACCTAGTATGCATAAAATGTTATTTTCACAGTTTTTTAGCAGGTACAGGAGGATCTGGCAACTATATTTAACAAATCATTTTGATTGAACAATATATATGTTGAGTTTTATTCTGACTTTCTTTGAACTAAATACACTGAAATAATATTTAATTTCCATTTTTCCATTTCGCCTCAATGTCGCAAAACGATATTGATTAGATATTTTTATGAAAAAAAAATTAGAAAGCACCCTTTCAACTTGATGACCTTGAATCAAAGTCATCATTGTTTAGATTATTTCCATACTGAAACTAACTAACCATCACGTCGTTTTCTCGCAAGGGAAGGCAGAGAAGATGGACCATCACACAACTCTTGACACACACTCCTTGCTTCGTTCACATTTATACATCGTCTCATACATACTTTTCTTATTAGTCTGACTCTCGATATGGCCCCACTCAAGTATTTGATTTACTTGATCTTGCCATGTCTTCCTCGCATCATATACACTCCTTTATTTGTTCATCCGCTATACATGCCAAAACCATCGAAGCGTCCCTTTCTTAATCTTATTTATTACGCTTTCATCAGCCTTGCATTATTTTCGGATCTCCACATTTGTTACACGATCGTACATGGTTTTAGCACACAAAAGTCTAAGGGATTTCATTTCTACAGTATTCAGTCTCCTTTCATCCTTCCTCTGCCAGTTCCATGCCTCACTGACATACAGGATTGGCATCAGAATCAGTGGCGGCTCGTGACTTTTTAGTGTGTTAGAGTGGTAAGATTGAAAAATACGTCATCATTGATGTTGTTGTAGCCGAAAACATTTTTTTTTTTTTTTCGAAATTTCAACTTTCTGTATGAAGATTTTTCAGAAATCCGTGCAGTGCACCATCAAAACTGAAAAATCCTGAAAATCTTCATACAAAAAATAAAATCTTGAAAAAAAATAAAAATCATTTTCGACTACAAAAACACTAACAATGTCGTATTTTTCAATCTCAGCACTCTAGCATGCTAAAAACTCACGAGCCGCCACTGATCAGAATTCCATATTTTATTATTAAATAACATTAAATGCATTTTCGGCCAATTTATCTTGTTAGTCTCTATAGTAATAATTCTCTGCATAAATACCTTCAAAAGATACATGAAAACCTATGCAAAAGGAGGAATTTCCATTTCATGATTTCTCTTTGTCCCATACTCTTATTATGTTGTAGCAATTCAAAACCACACATTATTATGGAATTATTAAATTGGGGATGTTATGTAAGACATGTTGATGTTGCAGTAAATGCACGAACTGCTTTATACATAGTTTAAATCGCATCTTTACAAGCAAAACACTTCTCAGTAGCCGCTCTAAATTAGCATAGAAGGCTGCACAATAAACACATTGCATCGGTAGCATTCATTGATATCGTATTAACTAGATTGGCATTTGTGAAACCATCAATGAACCCATATCAAATATTCTACGAGGTGTGTATAAACACTACCACGACAGCTTAATTTCCGTGTTTTCTTAACTTTTTTCGGTTTTCCAGTGCGGGGATGCACATCAAATATGGGCTATGTGACGGTTTTTACGAAAATGAGTTAAATATACAGTTTTATTTCTTTTTTTTTTCTCCACCTTCTGAAATAAGAACCACGTGATAATAACAAATAGATCAGGAGATAGAAAACGAACCATGTGCCAACAGCCAAAATGTTGCATTTAAATATGGGCTATGTGATCGTACTGCGCACATAGCTCATATTTAATACCGCGCCTGTGTCATATAGCCCATATTCTACAGCAGACAGTTCTCAACTTGTTCCCGCCGTAGTACGCGCGGTAACTGTTTTTGGACTTTTAAATATAGAAATTCCACCTAATAGCACGTTACCATTTGGTTTGTAAAGTAACGGTAAGTGATTATGTTTTTTCTAATAAATTTTATCTATTTTCTTAAGAATATTGACAAAAATTTTATTGAGAATTTATGAAAAATGACTGCCCTTTGAATGGTCGTAATTTGAATTTAATATTGTGATTAGCCTAACATATCTGCACTTTGTGGAAACTTATTGAAGTTAATGTATTTTTTAATGTTTGAAGAAAGGCTTAATACTAAAATTTAACTCCAAAAAAGGAAGAAACACATCACTTTCAACCAAGCATTACACATCATTTGGCTCTGAAATCTGCAAGTATTTATCTAACTTTTAACAACATTTTACTTTATTATTGTTATAGTTTTGTGTGCTTTGAAAGTTATATTTCATTCTGTAAATTTTCTCTTCCAGGAAAGAATTTCTTTGAGAATAACCAAGAGCAAAAGTGTAAAGGAATTAACACTGTTCGCTGACAAATTCAAACAAGTTTCAAGTGAATTCATATTTGTATTACTGCAATGAAATCAGTACGAAAATTATTGAATTATGTTTTCAATTTTGATTTTGTTCGAGAATGTACCGAAATCGCACAGGAGAGATTGTACATTTAAATACGATGCGCAGTTCTGCATCAGTGGTTGTGAATGTTTGAGATGTAGAAACAGAGAATCAAATGTATGAAAGTGTGATGTTATGTCCTGTGACTGGAAAATTTATTCCAAACCTATCGCTAAACATTGGCCCTACACCAAACAAAGATATCACTGTAAACAGAAGTCTGTGTGGATCAACTGGAGAGTTAATCCCACAAATTGATATGGATGTTTCTTTACCAATGAATTCTGATATTTCAGTTGTTCGGAAAATAAAAAAAAAACAGAAACGGAGAATCTTGCGGAAAGGGTATGTCGGGTATAAAAAGTATTGCGGTAAATATGAACAAAGCCAATTGAAGTCATCAAAGTCTATAAGATGTTCACACTAATTACCCAAAGGTGGCACAGAAACATTATTTTTATTGTCAGAAAATGACGGAAATGGCATCGCCTGCGCATGATTAATAGTTTTTGGAAATGGAAAAGTTGGTCGAAGAAAAAGCGCATTTTCTGAGCTTTCTGGCAACACGTGATGATGAAATAGAAAAGTGGTTAAATCTTCTACTACTTGTTCCAAATCATAATCGCACACCTCAAATAGACGATAAAATGTCGAATCGTCTTTTTATCGACTCAACACATGCTATCAGTCTTCAATATTTAGTACACTAAAAACAATGTGCCAATGTTATTATGTCCTAAATTGGTATTTACTACAAACAGAAACCTCAACTCCACAATTTCACTTTACATGTTCAATGATGTGGACGTGAACGAGTGGCATGAAGCAGATGGATGTGTGACCGCCAACGAGTTAAAAGTTGCATTATGAACTATTTATAGAACTTGCCACGTCAATATAATGAGATCATATTAATTTCTGATGATAGCAATTACCTAAATCGGAACCGAATACTGGCAAGTAGTTCGAGTGATCGAAAATATCATCAGTCACAGTAGAACGAATATTTCTGGAGAATAGTCATACTGTGATAGAAGTCAATAATGTCCATTCGGTGCTGCAGCATTACTTCAAGACCGTGAAAGAAAGAAGGGCATCCCGCTGTCACAGAGTTCAGGATTCTGAAGTACTTACCGTCGGGGATATCTTTTAAAAATTACATCAGCCGAAGGATTGGTTAGAGTTGTTCCAACAATTTTTACTGGTGAATATCATCACCCTTTTGATGATTCCCTTACATACGTGAAAGAATTATAGAAGCAAAATCATTAATTTAGTTTTTTTTTCATATTGTGAATTGTGTTCCAATTGACAATGTCAATGTTGTATAAGGGAACGTTGTTACGTTGTTATTATTTATATTTATTATTATTTGTTTGTTTCATGTTTGTATGATTAGAAATTTAAATAACGGTTGCGCGTTTAATTACCGCTGCAGCGCCAATTACTAATAAAATAATTAAGTAATTGATCGGTCTATTCATAATATTTTTAAAAAATCTGTATAAATGTGGGTGCTGCAAGTCTGGGTGTTGTGACGACTCAAAGATAAGTATTAATACTTGAAAATGTTGAAAAAAAAGTAATATTCAAATAAACATTTGCCGAAACAGTATAAAATTAACGTAGTAAAAAAATGCCACATCCTCTGCATATCGCTACAAAATTTCACTGTCACGGTATGTATAAAACATTCACATATATTTAGTGATAATATAATCCCATCTTACTATTACTAGACTAGTGTCTAATGGACAGAATTAAAAAAAGAAAATGAATGAAATATTGTGAGAGCTAGTGTAAAATATGGGCTATGTGACGAAAACTGTGCATAGAATATGAGCTATGTGCAAAAATCGCAGTAAAATGCGATTTTTTTGTTTAAAATATTTAAAATTTGCAATGAATGTATTATTTTATTGAATGCAATATTCTTTTCCTACTTTGTCCATAAACAGAAGTATTATTTTCCGTTTAGTTATTTTTTAAAACAGTTTTTATCGATTATCTCAGAATGTACGAAACGTCACATAGCCCATATTTGAAGTGCATCGACGAAATATTAAAAAAAATAAATAAAGGTACTCGTACATATAATATTGATCTGAGATCTACTATATTGCTTAAAACTTTGCTTATTGCATGTCAGCCGTTTCGACCTTCGTTTCTATTATCGAACTGCGGCTTTATCCACGTACTGGAAACACATAATAGAAAATAGCTTATTTAGTCCGTTTCAATGTAATTCCTAAAATTGTAAACTAACACAGCGCCCTTGGGGTGATTTTTTACCAAAACGGCTCTCTACAAATTATCTAAATATTATTATTTTGTATAAAAATCATATTTTAACGTAGAAATAATTTAAGTAAGACAGCGTGAGTTTTTTTTAAGCAAGTTGTATTAAATATTATGAGATAGTCTATTGGTTTTCGATTTCTTTTGGGTTAAGGGTTCACGTAACGTAGTTTATGTCAATGGTAACATCTGATTGGTACAAATACCGAGATACGTGATTTATCTGGCCGATTTTCAAACGATATAACGGTCTCTGCAGTAGCTGAGGCTGTGGTCCATGATGTCCATGATTCAGGGGAAATGGGAACATTTCACACGGGCTATTAAGATGAAATATGATCAAAGAATCAAGGAGGTTGTGTTACTCACTGCAGGAATGTTGGTCACTGACTTATCAGTAGGGGAAAAGCGCTTCATCCGCGAAACCTTGTTAGCATCATAATTTAGATTAGATAATTGAAGGAAAGATCTCAGTAAGAAGTCGAAGATTTCATTTTGAAAAGCTCGTTTTGGGTGGTTTCAGTACCTACATATCGTTTTTTACTTGTTCAGTTCACCGGGTCGTCTTTGTGGCTGTCTTTGTGGTCGATTGTATTTTTCCTCTTATTTTATGTTCATATTTCATAATTTTCCACCGCCAGAAAGAAATAACGACATCCCTACATCTCTTTTCATTTCAAATCTTACTTTTTATAAAAACTTACCTTTTCAGACTCTAATATCCTTAAATTCATTAGAAGATTCTCATCACAATATGTTTTTTACTGAACGACGAATCACCTTTAGATGTCATTTTTTTAATCAAATCCTGTACTGTACCACAAATTCAGAAAGTCCATTATTGAATTTGCTCTCATGCACTAAAATCAAAAAATAAAATAAAATAATTTAAATAAATATCAGCTATAATTTTGCCAAAGTAAATAAAGTGATTGTGTTTATCTGATGTGACCTGCCAGGTAAGCATGTTTTCTCTGTACTTAATAAAATAAATATTAACATAAACGGTGATTTTTCACAAAAACGGCGCTATACCAATGATCAAAATATTATTATTATTTATTTATATATTTCCACGTTTTGGAGGAAGCAAAATTAATGAGTTAACAAAGCAAATGTAAACATGATATTGTGTTTTCATTTGTGAACTATTAATCTGCATCTCTACGGTTCTATGATCTCAGGTAGCTTGATCTGCCGACCATCTCGACTGCTGCCGGATGATTTCCGACGGGATGTAGAAAATTGCAGCACGAGTGCTCCTAGGCTGAGAAGTATATTCTTTATACATAGTGATGCTCAAATTGACACCGTGGAAACCGGGGTTCAATTTCAGACTCAGTGGTGTGCGACATAATTGCACGAAGCTCAGAAGTGGACTTTTGAGGCATTAAACTGCTTTCCTAACCTGACATTTGATATATTATTAAATATTTGTGAGAAATCCATTCAAAGCTATTTTTTTCCAAAACAGACGGTACCTACATTACTACACTAATTGCTTTTAAACTCACTATGGCGAAACAATAAGAATGTCTAGTCAAACAAAATTCAGTACTTACGAATGTATTTAATGTAACCTTTTCACCGGAAGTCAATTTAAGTAGCGGTATTTTATTACTAGGAAGAAAAACTGACAGTAGTTACATACTGATAAATGGGTAATTGCTAATATATAAATTACCAACAAAAATAAAAATAAATCATTAAAGCGTCATGGCATTTTAAAGATGAGGTAGTTTACCCGAGATTCATATTTGAATTTATTCTGATGAATCTGCAATAAAAATATCAAATGTTTTTGTACAAATTTTTGTTCAGGTACTTGAAAAATATGGAATAATGTAGGCAAATTCTTTTTTTTTTATTTTGCTCATGATGTAAGTGACTGCGAGCTTAGATATATGCGTGGACCTAATATTCCATCCAGATACAACTGTGAAATTTTTACTGTGCCAAAGCTCTCCGTTTGCTAGTTTTAGCTTCTTCATAAAACACACGTCTGTGTTAGATTTAACATCATTTTGTTTCAATTGGTTACGTTTGAGATTATTTACTTACCTCAGTGGGTTGTGGTATTTTATAGTCCTCTGTCTATCTATGCTAAACACTCTTTGTCTTTAGTTTTTAAATTAATTTAAATTAAATTAATAAATAAAAGTTTAAAAACAATGATAATATTATTCCCAAGGAGGTAAAATCATTCATTTGTATATTTTTGTATTTTATTATTAAATGTTTAGCCATAACAACCACCACATGCACAACTAGTCACATGTTGGTATTATGGTGGTTTCATTGCATAAAATAAATTATCATTTTCAGTTTATGTATTGTAATTGCGGAAAAATTGAGGTCACAGATGTGAACGAACAATTTAGTTTAATCCAAACGTACATAAGTAGATACCAGCACTAAGCCTGGCTTCCGTGTACATTATGAGTTGTAACCACTTTCTTTCATCATCACAATGCAGCATCGCCGTCATATCATGATGCCGGTCAAATTACCCGATGTAGCGTGAGAATACTGACACAAACTGTGTGCTATTACTGCATCTGTGTCATTTTCCCCTCGCAAATTGTTAACAGAAATAATATTTCATAAAATAATGTGAAGTTTGCTGTGATTGGTCGCTTGATCCGAATCTTCGCCGTGGCCTATTGCAAAATACGGTTGCAAGGAAATTGTATTCAACTCGATAAGTTTCTAAAATCAATGAGTGCCTTTCAGAGTTCATTTTCGTTTCAGTCGATACCTTTGTCTTGTTTTATTTAAACTGCACTTACCATATTTTATTCTTACATTCTATTATTATTATTACACAGAATAATATAAATTTTATTTTTGATATTAATTATTGAAATAATCTTCAACGTAAATATGAAACAGAAAAAGCCGGGGAATAAAATAATAACAGTCGCGACCGAGACTCGAACTCGGAACCTCTACTCTTTCGGGGAGTAACGCCTCTGCCAACTTAGCCACTGAGACTGTATTGGAAACCGGCATTTTAATCGACCTCATACTTCATTTCAAAGTTATGAATATTATTCAAATGAAATTGCTGAATTGGCAGATGCGTTACTCCCGGATAGAGTAGAGGTTTTGAGTTCGAGTCTCGGTCGCGACCGTTATTATTTTATTTCCTGGCTTTTCCTGTTTCATATTTACGTTGAAGATTATTGATATTATTTCAATAATTAATATCAAAAATATAATAAACACAAAAGCTTTAAAGTTTATCCTAATTTAATAAATTTTATTTGTAAAATTGTTTGATTTCATTGTTGAACACGAGATTGTTTATCTATTATTAATTTTAAAACATATTACATTGTTACCCGCCAAACTAGGCGCTTGCCCACATTATGGTCGTTAAACATTTTATAAGGCAATAAATTACAGTTAAATAAAACGAGAAAAATAGCAGTATTTAATTATTATCAATGCAAGTTAGAAAAAATATTATACATCTCCGTTCCATAAGCTGTCCAGTTGTTGGTGTATTACGAATTTGAGTACCTGATACTTGGTAACAAAGTCCAGGGATGTATTAATGACAGCAGATAAATATGACAGTAGAATCCAAATAATCTGCTTTAAATTATTCTCTCACGTATATACTTTTATTCTCTTGTCGAAATACTAATATGCTGCAACGCACGCTTAGGTTTCGTTGTACAAGGTTCATACTAGTAGGGTCACATAGGTAACCTAGTTTAGTTTGAATTCGCCCTACCAGCAATTGTACTAGATAATTATTCACTATTTGACAGAGATAAACATATTTGAATACGCTAGATATCACGATCCTTAGACTAAACTCGCGTTTTATAAACATCATACGCTTCCCCTAGTTCGTGTCGGGTAATTATTTAGATAACTGATGGGCGCTCGTATCGCATTATAATAATATCCTGAACGGTTGTCAAGCGATTGCGTGAAGCAGAATTGGTCAGAATCCTTGCTGTTCGCATATGTTCATCTGACCGAGAATTCAATTAAGGCGGCACTCGTTATTCAATATAAAATCGAAAAATTACTCTGGGACCGAGTGGCGTATAGCGTATACGTAGCCCGGGGCCGATTGCGATCGGAAAACAAAAGTGCAATGCGATTGGGGAGCAAAATTGCAATGCATTTATCGGCGCGTATGCTTTATGGCGTTCATTGGGTCGCACCGGTATGCGAATGCGACCCGGTGCAATGTTTAAATATAAATGGCGAGCGCAGTTATATGGGAGAATGCACTTGCGTTTTGATGAATATTTAATCGATTGACTTGATAACGGACACTTCATAAAAATGAACGTTGAAAAGTGTTCATCAATCATGCAGTTAATTAAACGGCTGACCTTAATGATTTAGTATGTGCTGTGGGTACAGTTGGATTGCAAATTAATTATCTCTCACTATAATCCATCATAACTTACCAGCGATAAATGCTCATTAATGTACATGCTTACTGTAGATTATATCATTTGGTTTCTCGATTTTTTACTTTGCATTGAAGATTATAGATATTTATTGATTTCAATATTGACGTAAGAATAAATGTGAAGCTAAAGCCAACTAAACACCTCTTGAAAACATTTTTATATTCAAACCGCAAGTTCTTTCATTTTCCGCCCGATTACTCTTAATCGACAAATATGAGTCAATTGCATGTTCGATGCGCAACCATATCTCTAAACAAAACTGTTTCCGCTCTGTTATGGACCCAATTGTTTTAAACTTTCTTGTCATCATCTGTTTTAAAAAGTTATTGTTCTTGTACAAAAACCACAACCATTTAACCAAGTTAGACAAATGTCAATATGTCACCGCGGGTGGCATTTTCGAAATGAATTATTATTCGTTTCATGTTCAGCTAGTTTATTATTTGGAATTTATAGGTGTAAAAGTATTTCCATAATATAATTAATTGCATTTGAATGTGCATAAACTTTGCCTATGTCTATGAGATATGAGTTAAGTTAGCCTACCAGAAGCTGGGCGTGTTGTAAATACCCGGCAAATAATAAAGTATGTATAACTAAACTACTGACTCTGTACTAATACTAAGTGAGCTTTACCGTTAAGTTTGGTAGTTACTTCTGCTCTGGAGCCCCGGGATATCTGAAAAAAAAACTCTTGACTGTCAAAAATAAAACTGTTTGCTAGGTTGCTGTATTTTAACAGATGCAATTTTTAGAACCTAGACGTTGGGTGAGAATGGTGTGTGTTTTTTATCGATATTTAATTGGAAGGTGTTCCGATAAACTAGCATTGATCCCTTCAGCAGTGCTGCACGCGGGAAGACACGCCAAACACGCGTCCAACATTTTTACTACTAGGTGGACATTTTTTGCAGAGAACAGGTCGTTTTATGATCATTAGTTCAGCTGCGGCATGATTTGTCTTTAAGTCGTCTTTCCTCCCTTTTACAACATCTGAATCTTTTAAAGACCCAATTATTTTCTTCGAATAGAGCTTTTACAAAGCATTCTTAAATATGCTATAAGCTCTGAGAGAAAAACAAATTGAGAAAAAAACGCTGTGTTTAACCAGTAACTTTGATTTAGTAGGTTAAGTATTTAAATTATATCTAACTCTTCTTAAAATACTTCTACAGCCTCCTTGAACCGTAATTCTTTTCTATATTTCTCCGTCCTATGTGATCTCCCGATCTCGATATTCCCCATACATTATGCATTCGCATCGTTAGTATTTGATATGTAGTGTCCGTTTTTGTACTTTTTAGTGCGTCCACACTTTACATATGATGGCTTCTTTGACGTGGACACGAAACCACTTATCGTATTTTCCGTGTACGAACACCGTAAGTCGTAGAATGTATTTCGCAGATTTGCGCAATGCAAGCTTTTACTTTTATACCCATATTTAAATACAAAGGCTCTATGTAAACCTGTGCCCCCAGTCCCCATTAGCATGTAGTCTACGTACATATACCGTCGTTAGGTCAAGCATTAGTTTGACAAAGATTGTGTCGTTCGTTTTATACTTTAGTTCAGGGGCTTGCAAACTCGACTCCCAGCATTAAATAAGATGTTTTCCTTTGTGAGAACGTATGGACACACTTTTCAAATTTAGTTATTGCAATTAACTGATGTTAATATTTTTTTTAAATAACCTTTTTAAATTCCTATCTACCCACGACGTATTTTAGCAGACATTATTCTATGTTTGAAATAGCTGGATTAAAGCAACTTATATTTTTCTTGTCAAGTCAAGTTACATTCCGTGATTTCACACGGTTACAAGTTTTAAAATAATAATCGATTTTTAAATAATTTAATTAATATTTAGGACATTATGATTTATAATAATCGTAAATTAAAAAAATATTGTTTATGTATTATACATCTGAACCGACGAATAGAATTAAGTTTTGCTGGATTTTATTAAATTTTGATATTAAGTTTTTTCGTTAATAATAAATTTTATTACAATCAAAATAAATATCGGGTAACAACTAGTATATATTTAATTACTCTCACGCGACCCTCCCAGGGGATCCGTCTACAAACAATTATTTTGATAATTCTCCCATTCAAAGACTGCATAGACTTGGTAATAAAATGGTTCAATAGATGTTTACTTTGTTCCAAATTAAAATCGGACCTTGATAAAGCTTAATGTTAACCCACCCTTTATTTATATTTATAAAAACCTAATTCCTTCTTATCCCCCTCCCTCACGTTTCCTAAAACTTCCCTCCTCAAACAGACCCTCCATACAGAATTCTCTCAAATGACATATAAAATATGTATAATAGAATTAATATCCCCATGGATCCCCATAAATATAATCCCCAATAAATGTGCATGGAGTTAATATAAACATCACAGATAGCTCACAACTCACACTTTCAAAATCACTGCTTTAGGTAATTTGATTAAAGTTCATTTAATGCCTGGCACGTTAAATATTAAGTGACCAAGTGATGGTACCTGACCGAATGTTGCCAACGTTTCCCTAACTTGCAGTAATTATTTTTGTTCTAAATATCTAACTAACTAATCATCACGCCGTTTCCCCGAAAGGGTAGGCAGAGAGGACGGACCGCCATATAACTCTGTTTTGGCACACACTCCTTGCTTCATTCACATTCATACACCGTCTCATACATACTCTTCTGTTATTCTGACTTTTCACATGACCCGATTCAAGTATTTGATTTACTTGATCGTGCCATGTCTTTCTCGGGCGTCCTCGACTTCTTTTTCTATTCACTTTCGCATCATATATTCTTTTCACACTCCTTTCTTCGTTCATTCGCTCTACATGCCCAAATCATCTAAGCGTCCCTTATATCTACTTGTTAATAAATAATTTATTTATCAAAAAATTGCCATGATTTTTAAAATTATTAAGGATGGCCGTAATTCAAGTGTTGGTGATTCAGAGTGAAATTGTCCAACATCAAGTTAAAAAACGAATTGGTTCTTTATATAGTGGTATTAATTTTGGAAAATAAATACCGAGAATTAATGGGATGGTGGTAAATATTACAATCAGTGGCGGCTCATCAGTTTTTAGTGTACTAGTGTTAAGATTGAAAACAATGATGTTATTGATGTTGTAGCCAAAAAAAATGTATATACATTTTTTTATTGTATAAAGTATTGTAAGATTTTCAGATTATTGACTTTTTTCATAAATTTAACTACAGCGACGTCACGAGTCGCCACTGATTACAATGACGATAAATAGAATAATTATCATCCGTAAACTTAAAGTCAATGTGCTTCTTATAGGTATATTGTAATGCCAATCTCTTGTTGTAGACATACTGAATAATGTGACATAAATATATAATAGCAAAATAATTTGACCCTGTTCGCATGAGAATAGTACCGGTTATGAACAGTGGCGGCTCGCGACTCTTTGGTGTGCTGGAGTGCGATAGTCCTTCATTTTTTCTTAAGAAAAAATGAAAGACTCAAAGATCTATGTATGTACAACCGGTATTATTCGGGAGCAGTACCACAGCTTCTACAACTCTTTGACAAGTAGTCATTCTTCAAATAGTGCTGAAGAATAAATATTACCTTAATTAAAAACACCGAAAAACAATAAATATTTAAAAGGTCATTTTACTATATTATTTAAAGAATATATTTTTTCCCATGTGAAACCTCTTCACAGTTGATGTTGAAAATGTTGAGATACTTTTTTTTATTTTTTTTTATTTTTTATTAATTACAATATAACATTTAAAAAAAAATTATGATGAAAAACAGATATGTTGAAAAACAAATAATATTTTATTCACAGTCCTCCTCACTAGGGATTCCTGTTCCGAGGGGGACTGTAGGTTGATGCGTTGGTGTCGCTGGTTCTACGATTACTGCAAAATCTTCATAATTTCCTCGTCTTCATGGTTATTGATCCACATTTTTATGCTGCTCTTGAACATTTGCATCTCGGTGGTATCTTTTATATGTTTTGGGAGAGCATTATATAATCTGACAGCATGAAACTTGTGGTTTTTCTGTCCAAAAGATGTGTTCCATCTTGGAATGTTGATTTTATTTAAGGTTTTTGTTTTTGTAGTGTGAGCGTGTTGGTCAGTAAGGTACTCACTCTTTCTTTTAAAATTAAGTAGAGCATTTTTTGTGTATATTTTTTTGTAGCTGGGAACATTAAAGTTTTTAAAATTTTCTTTTGACGGAGTTCTTATAGGTACTTTAAGGATTGTTTTTATAATAGTTTTTTGTGCTTTCACGAGCTGCTTCATATGGGTGTTTGAGGCAGATCGCCATCCAATAATTCCATATTCTATACGTGATTGGCAAAGCGCATAGTAGACTTTATACAGATCATTTTTGTTGAGAATATTACGTATGTTTCTAATGAAGAACGTGAGAATGGTGAGTTTTTTTGTAATGTTGTTTATGTGGGAGTCCCATCGAAGATTTTCGTCGATTTCAATGCCAAGATACTTTATGCGCTAGAGTGTGTTATAGTAGGGCAGTGGAAAGAGTGTGCTAAGCTTTGTCCTTGGCACTCATGTAGTTTGAGAACGTAATCTTCAGTTGGCTGTCCTCTGGCCGTTATAGAAAATGACAAGAATTTGGTTTTATTTACATTAAGTGTAAGTGAGTTTTTTTCAAGCCATTTTTGTAGGCGGACAAGCCCACGTTCAGCTTCTTTGTATGTGGTTTTCCAATCACTTTCATTGAATATAATGAGCGTGTCGTCGGCAAAACTAATTATTTTTCCTTTGGTGTGTAATTTACAGATATCGTTGATATATACAAGGAATAATAGAGGTCCTAAGACGCTTCCTTGCGGTACACCATATTTGGTTGGGACAGGTTTACTTTTTTGCTTATCAATTTTAACACACTGTGAACGCTCTGACATGTAACTTATTAATAATTTTAGAGATGTGTTTGACTTGGAAGCGCATTTGCTATTATACTTTGACGGCCTGCATGGTCGAGTGGTAAGACGCTCGACTACGAATCCAGAGGTCGCGGGTTCGAACCCGGCGTGCTCAAATATTTTTTATTTAATTAATATGTGTCAAAACACATTTAAATGACATAAAATAAAATATAATATATTGGCGGCACGTTCCAGAGTGGTAGATACTCAGTATCGCCCTGGTGAAAGACCACCATTCAGAATTGAAACGTTGCTTGAAATGGCTTTAGCCGTGTTTGGTGACCAGATCTGAATAGCCAGGTACTTTCTAACCTTCCTCTTCATCTCCTTCCCCTCCCCACTACCTTCAGCCTTACAACATGCCCCAATTGGGAATGCCATAGTTACACTTTCTTTAGACGGTTGGGAGCAGTTGAGATTCTTTTGCGGTATTCACGTAAAAAAAAAAATATATATATTTCTTTAATAATCCTTGTATCCAAACTGTAAAAATTGTATTGAAGTAAGTGAAAGTCCTCTTTTCGTGAAAATATGTTAGTAAGAGAAGGATGAAAGTCATCCCAAATTACATTTTTTTTAACGAAATCTTGTAGTTTGGTATTATCAAAATAATTTTGTTATAATGTATTTAATATGCTCTATAAACTGTATTTTTTCACTCAAATATATGACCTCTGAAAGAGATAATCATTAAAAAAAAACTGTTTTATCGTATATCTCAAAACTGTGTTTTTGTAGATTCGCCCTTATGTTCCTAAGCCCCGAGTTATGAACACCTTTGCCATGTTCTTCTTCCCTCAGGAAATCTCAATCAAAGGCAAATATATAAAAATCTTTTCACTCATGTGTACACTAACATTTGACAGCTTACGGCTTTACCTTCATTCACGGACAACTTTTCAAGCAACTTCGGATGAGCAACATTCAACAGGAGGCTCTTCGATCCGTTCACGTCATATCTTATTTTCGTGTACTTTGAATATAGAATTTATTCTGAAGCTCTTAAGAGAACATCGCCTTTCAGAACACTCACGTCGTGTAAATTTAAATTCATACGCGTGTAGTACTCGCGTATTGCGGGGCTCGAATTGGCAGCCCGTATAAAGCGTTGATTCTAATGCGGCTCAGGTTTTCGAAAACACACGTCCGAGCCAGTCGTCGCAGTCCCAATATAAATGTTAATTCACTCGAAAAATAAACACCGAGTATTGGCGGCGGCCGTCGCATTGCCCGGTCGTATAAAATTCGCGGAGCTTTTAAATGTGGAGACGATAAAATTATTTTATCCAAAACTTGCGTTATTTGTCGCTAGACCGCGTTAATATTTGTTTCGGATAAATTAGAGTGGAACCTGAGAACCTATCTAGATATGGTTCAACTTTGGACGGCCTCCGTGGTCGAGTGGTTAAAACGCTCGACTACGAATCCAAAGGTTGCGGGTTCAAATAAATTTTACTCAATTAATATGTTTTATTTCACATTCAATTCATATGAAATAATAAATAGTATATTTGCGGTACGTTCCAGAGTGACAGATACTCCCAAGTATCACCCTGGTGAAAGACTACCATTTAGAATCGAAACGTTGCCTGAGATGGCTTTAGCCGTGTTTGGTGACCAGATCTGAACAGCTAGGTACTTTCCAATCTTCTTCTTTCTTTTCCCCATCTCCTTCCCCTACTCACTACCTTCATCCTCACAACATACCCCGATTGGGGATGCCATAGTCCCAATGTCTTCAGACGTTTGGGAGCAGTTGGGATTTTTGTCCCGTAATCACTATAAAAAATAAATGAAAAACTGATACCCAGTGGTTTAGAACATCGTGTAAACCAATAATTAAAAATAATAAAAAAATAAAAAAACATTTTTTATGTCTTGTATTTTCAGACCTGCATTAAATTTGTTACCTAATCCTTATAATGCCTAGGGAGACGCCTTAATTACTACCAGGCTTTATATCAAAGCTTTACATTTCTTGATGGATATAACGTTGCGTAGCTGAAGATAGTTGCTTTGACCTGGAAACTCTGGACACAAAGGTTCTAGATAATTTCATGTCACAAAAGCGCATTGTTCGAATATTTTTTCTACTTCAAATGTCGCACGAACTAGAGTTGGCCGCTTTACTTAAACTTCAAACTAACATTTGACACATGGTTTTCCCCTAAATCATTGGTGTGGGGAATTTTGACGTTGTTGAAAATTTCTACACAGATGCAAGCAAATTACAAAATAACCAATAACTTTCAATTGAAGCTTTAAAAAAAACCGTCCATTTTAATTTTATTTCCGCACTAAAGTCCTAACTGCTCGAAGCCAGCGGGACTAAATGAGGTGGGAAGTGGAACTTTGCGTAGTATCTGATTATTTAGATTTGGTCACAAAACACGGCTAATGTCATATCAAGCGAAGTTTCTATTCTGAGGCGTGGTCTTTCACCAGGGCGTTGAGTATCTACCACTGTGGAGTTTCATATTTTGAACTCAATAAGACATCCTCTTTATTTCCTTCGCCGTTGATCAAATTCGGCCGCGCAATGTACCGAATGGACGGACGGCCGCCATAAAAGCTTGCGGGAAACACGCCGCCATGGTGCTTCTCGGAGCGGGTTGTTCCATCGTTTAGGTTTGACCGTTATTTCAGCCAATAAAACATACCTCAAGTTGAACATTTTGAGTTCATACAAATCACGAATCTTTTAATTTTGCGTCGATCCGTAATATATCGACCCCGCTACTAATTGATTCCGCATTTATCTGCAAATCAAAGATGGATAGATAGATAATACAATCGAGTGAATCATGTCGACGGCCCCAACGAACAATGTCGGATTTGAGAATTGGTAACTTTTCATAAGAGCTGCTTAAAGTTGCCACAATATATTTTCCCAGGGGGTTCACGTAAGATATTACAATGTTACATTTCTTTCTCTCAAAAACAATAAAATGCGAATAAAATAATGACGCGAAACTTTAAACAGCTCTTATGCAAAGTTATTAATTTTCACATCCATCATTGTTAGGACCGTCGAAATATTTGAGTCAAGCCATGTTAAGAGTCGGAATAACGGGTAACAGTGTGTGGCGAGAAAGCTATGTGGCGGTCCACCCTCTTTTTCTACCCCTTGGGAAACGTTGGGATAGTTAGCTAGTTTGTTAATTCTCTTTAGTTTCAACTAATCCATTTTATTTATTGCTTTTATTTTTATTTAATAAAACTCAATTGTCACAATATACTAGCTTTATTACCCGGCTTAGCCGAGATTTTGATTTGAAATTTTATTGAACAATAAATATGGCTGCTTGTCTATTTTTTTAACAGTTGAATGCATATTTTTCTACGTGGAAACTTTGACGTTGCGAACTTAAAATGGTTACAATAAAAAGGCGTACAAATTTTATGAAGCCAGACCCACATTCGTAACGCTTAACTGGTTTAGATTTCTGTATTATAGTTTAAATATTATTATTTATTACATTAAAATTACATTTTAAAGCTTTGCGCTTCATCGTAAATTTTCCCTTTATCTTTCATCGCTTCTTCGATCACTGAAAGAGTATTAACAATTCTCAAATAATACGAAAATAGAAAAAGACACAGAAATTAAAAATCTCAGGTTGTTGGTAATTAAATGATTTCAAGATATTAAAAAAAAAAAAACATTTATTTTCCTCTCTTGTAAAACGATAATACTTTAAATAGTATTGTTTAGCAGTTTTATTCCGTACTTTTTCATGGCAGCTAATGATTTCCAAAGGCGTGGGCTTATTTTATGTTCGAATGCCACCGTAAAAAATATTTTTCACAAAATATTATTAATCATTTTTATGTGTACGTAGGTACTATAATGGATGTTCTGCCTTACGAAATATGTTATGGGTAGGTAATAAAAAATAAATAAAAACTTGCTACGTGATGACTGCATACTTAGGAATAACGTAGGTACCAAGAATGTTGCTATTTTGGGTACGAATGCATAAAAATAATTTATTTGATCGCGATTCAGAATTAACTAACTTGAAACATTTAAAAAAGAAATGAACCATTAGTATGAATTTATGCACAGTGTTTATTACACTTTTGGGTATTTTCATTATCCGTTTTAACCATAACGCTCTTTAAGTACGTATTTATTCATCTTTCCAGTATCAATTAACAGCGGTGTACTAAAATATTATGTCATAATGGTACAATAGTGGGTACTGAAGCACATTTCAATAAATAAAGCACATAAACTAGGCATCAAAAAAGCCATTTATGCTATTTACGATCGGCGGCAACTATTAGTAAAAAATCATAAGATGTTCATTTTTACTATTCTCGTATTTTGTGTTACTTCTGAGACGTACATTTTTTAGATACTTTAGAGAGATTTAGATATTTACCAAAAATAAAATGAGATCGAAATATTTTTTTCTTGATAAAATAATGAGAAAAGGCATCACGCATCACATCCCACAGCGGGATCCGTACCCTTTTTAGCACGTGGAAAGTAAGATATTGGCCCCATCAATCTGAACGCTGTCAGAATGGACTCCCTCTTGATGGCGTTCTGTAGAAATGAGACCTAATATCCTCCATTAATATTTCAATTTTTTTTTTCATGAATCAATGTTAATTTTTCTCTTTTATTATTATTGTATGTATTACAACTTTTACGTTATTATTATTATTATTATGTATTATTATCAATTATGGAAGGTATTGCATTGCACTACTCCTGCATACCTTCTGGAATAAATAAAAAAAATACCGCACGAGAGTCCCAACTGTCCGGAGCCAGTGGAATAGGGCATCCCAATTTGGGTATGTTGTGAGGCTAAAGGCCTCGGGGAGAAAAAAGGAGATGGAGAAGAGGAAGGTAGGGAAGTACTAAGTTATTCAGATTTGGTCACAAAACACGGCTAAAGCTTGAAGCAACGTTTCGGATCTGAATGGTAGTCTTTCATCTGGACGATACTGATATTATCTACCACTCTGGAAAGTGCCGCAAATATACTATATATTATTTTTATATTACTTAAATGAAAAATAAAGAATAAATTGAACAAAATAGTCGAGGATATCAACCGCTATACTATGGAAACTTTCGAAAAGCCAACAGATTTATTACATTTGTAGAATAATTTCCAAATTTATACCTAAATATTATTAAGTAGTTATTCAAATTTTGTGTAGAAGGTAAATAAAAATACAAGTTGAATTTCGTATTTGTAAGTTAACCATATATTTGTGTATTTTAGAAATAATTCATTTTGTGATTAAAGAATTATATTCAAAACCCAATATCATTGCTTACATCACTATTTTATGTTTTATTGTTGATAAACAAACAAATTATTATTTTTTAAAATATATTTTAGGTTTATAGTACTTTTATATGTACATCTGCCTTGAGGATGACACGGGTAGGATCGGAACTAGTTTGCGTTTATAAATTAAAAAAAACAAAAAAACTTTCTCAAAATTTCTTATCAAACAAATATGAAAAAGTAATGCACACTAAATTAATGGGCTTTTAAAATTATATTTTCATGCTTAAATTGACTATAATACTGTAAAATACTACTAAGTAAGTACAGATACCAAAGAACTATTTTTTCAACAATATATCCAAAAGGAATCAGAAGCATCTGCGATAAAAATAATAGAGAGGTACTTAATTATTTAAAAAAACAAACCTAACTTTAAAAGTTAACCTTTACGAAGCCCAGTGTTAATCCAAATTAACACGGGCTTTATAATCCCCCCCCCCGTAACTATAGCGACTTCAAAAAGTCGGGTTTTTGTTTTCTAATAGGTAGCGATCTTCCCTGTGATGTATGTTTTTCCCGCTAAGTTGCAATCCTTATTCCCACCAGAAAAATTGATGATATTTTGACGGCTCTCGTTTCGGCAGTCATGCTCAGTCTGTGATCTATTAGTGTTTTTAAATTGTTTTATTTTATCTTCCTATATATCCTTGTTATATTGCAAATATATTTTTCTTTTTAATATTAATGTTATATTTGTGTATATATGTGTTATGTTTATTTTACCTTATTAATTTAATACAAACCCTCTGAGGCCCAATGTTTGTACAAATTAACGCTAAATAATTAAAAACTTTTTTTTTAAATATACAAAAATAAACAATAGGTTTTCAAGCATTAAATATGTTTTACATGTGGAAACAACAATTTGGTTCTCAAGGGTATAAATATATATATTATTATTATTCCCAACTTTATTAATAGATAGTACCTTCCTTTTTCTCCTTCTTTTTCTGCGTTTTTCCAAAACATTTAGGAAACTATATTTGTTCTTATGGTATTTGAAAAAACGTGTTTATAACGAATGAAGTAAGTAGGTATTCGAAATATTTTAAAATTACATATTTTGTTACAGAAATTTAACTGAATACTCATGGCTATTTTGATTATTTTCCTGTTGAAAGGTACACCGTAAAATATGTCTAAAAGCGAAGTGTAAGTAAATAGCTGTAATCGCTGTTGGAAAGAGTTTCCCTAATAGAGAATTTCGATTTGAAAATGTAATGAGTGAACCGAGTTACCGAAGGGTAATATTTTCCTAAGCCGTGACCGCCTGTCTGAATTACGAGGCGGTCTGAGGGCAAAGAATCTCAGCATCGTAGGGTTGCCACTAAACAAAACCCTTTGAAATGTTTTATAACGGCGATAGTAATAATGATTACTTTTAAGCCCCATTTTGTGATTTATATATACTGCCACAAGGGAGCTTTAAAAAAGAGAAACTATCTTCAAACCTTAGTTAAGTTTCTTTAAAAACAATTTGTGAAATTCACAATGATTCTGATTCGTTCGGATCGAATGCTCGTCAAGAATTATTAAATTGAAAATACAGAATTTCGTGATTATAATTTGACGACCTCCGTGGTCGAGTGGTAAGACGCTTGACTACGAATCCAGAGGTCGCGGATTCAAGCCCGGCGTGCTCAATTAACTTTTATTTTATAAAGAAAATAGATTAAAATAGTTTAAAACTACTTTATTATTTAATATTTTGTCGACCAGTTTCGGAAACACCCTTCCATATTCAGGACAATATTAAAATTGATATTGATTTGAGTATTGTCCTGAAGATGGAAGGGTGCTTTCGAAACCGGTCCAAAAATATTAAATAATAAAGTGGTTTCAAACAAATTTAATCTGTTTTCTTTATAAATATGGTAAGCCACAAAGTTAAAGCTTTTTACAAATATGTAACTTTTATTTAATTAATATATGTTATAACATATTTAATTAATACAATATAGTATACTTGCGGTACGTTCCAGAGAGGTAGATACTCTTAGTATCGCCCTGGTGAAAGACCACCATTCAGAATCGAAACATGGCTTGAAGTGGCTTTAGCCGTGTTTGGTGACCAGATCTGAATAGGCAGGTACTCACCAACCTTCATCTTCCCTATTTCACTCCGCTACCCACTACTTTTAGCATCACAACATACCCCAATTGGGGATGCCATAGTCCCACTGGCTCTAGACGGTTGGGAGCAGTTGGGACTCTTGTGCGGGGTTTCGTTGTAAAAAAAAAACAAATTTGCATACCAGTGATATGAAAAATTAAGATTGTACGTTCGAATTTTGGTACAACAAGTTAATTCTGAAATAGGGTGTTTATTTAATTTATTTCCTTTACTATTTATTTATGGATACGACTTTCTGAAGATATGAGTTTTGAGTTTCGATCTTCTTTTATAAGTCTTAATAATCACTTCCAAATTTCTTATTATCTGAACTGTGCTTTGGTTCCTTCATACATTCGATAGCTGATAACGTTATTTAACGTATATTTTGAAATAATTAATTTTGACCCTTTAATTGAAACAGGCCAGTGTACCTAATGGAAGGAAACGTTAACTCGAAGAAATTTTTTCGAATCGGTGAACTCTTAACTCTACCAGAATGGGAGTTACAAATATAACGACTCCTCTTTATGACATACTAAATCTAATCTAAATTACCTTATAAACATAAAAATACCTTTGAAGTGGTAATATTTTTTGGCAACCTTGCATCTTGGGATAATTACATTTCGGTATTTATTATTTGTGGAATATGGTTGGCCCCAAATGAGTGTTGGGGGCCACAAATCAGCCAAGCGTTAGCAGGCCATAAAAGCAATAGTCCGAATTAATAACAACGCGAAGTGCAAGTTCGCAAATAATGGTCGTGCAGTTCCTCCCAACACTTCAGCGGGTACTCGCGGGAACCGAACTCTTCTCTACCCAACTCTGCAGTATACCTACCTACCTACCTATATACTCGAACACATCGATAATATATCCGTATGCGAAAGAAAGAAGAGGATGAGTCGACAAATCGAGTTTTGATTTAAGTATGCAAAGTTGCCCCTTAGATCATCCAGGTTAGCGTTTTGATCGCTCTGTGCTACCTACTACATAAAAGTACTTTATTTCATGGAAATTCACACATTTCTCGGTGTGCGAATATTTCAATAGAAGTAGACTACAAATACTACAAATAACTACTTCATTATGCGGCGGTTCACACTTCAAATGTAGTCCGACATCAAAGACTACAAAGAAGTATTTCACTTTGCGGCAGTTCACACTTCAATTGTAGTTCGACTTCAAAGACTACAAAGAAGTACTTCACTTTGCGGCAGTTCACGGTTAAATTGTAGTTCGACTTCAAATACTACAAAGAAGCTTTTCACTTTGCGGTGGTTCACACTTCAAAGACTACAGAGAAATACTTCATTTTGCGATAGTTCACACTTACTGTGAAAATGTTCGAACGTTTTGTAGTGTGGGCGAGAAACCGGTTCCAGTTCTTTTAGTTTTCAAATCATTTCGTTTTCAGAATTTCGCTAGCAACCTCTCCCCTCATGAAATTGTTGGTGGCAGTTCTCCCGGAATGAAGTGTTACTTCAATTGAAGTATTCACCGTGAAGGGTTCATTTTAAAGAATTCGTAGTTAGTGAAGCGTTCACAAAATTTTGAAGTTTTTCCCATTGCTAACTCAGGTAGTTATGCACCCTGCAAGGTATTTAGAGAATATAAGTTATTTACCAATATGAATCTGAAATTAAAACGCGGAAATTGACATACAAATGTATATATTTTAAAGTAATTGAGTTACATTTTCATTTTTTTTTCCATTTACAGCTTAGAACAGTGTCTCCGGAGGACCACAACCCCAAGGACGCTTTTTGAATTGTGTGACGAACTAGAGGTATATTTGATGTAGAGATGGTCGATGTTCATACTGCAGTGTTCCGCAGAGGACGCCGGGGTTCTGCGACGACTTTGATATTTCTATCCCGGTGACATTAGGTACCCAAGAATATTTTGTTCATCTGTCTCATGTCCCAAACGAATTTCCAAGTAGTGTTAGTTGTAGTTTTTTTTATTGAGGCGAAAATACATACAGACACTAATAAATAAACAATATTAAACATAAATTATAGAGAATTCGCCTGCATCCTAACTTGCAGAATAAGCACTTATGAGCAGCAATACACGAAGCAAGGGAGATGGCACAATACCTACAAACAAATATATTTGATAAATATTTATTTTTTTCCAAAAGAAATAAACATCCCCTGGTTACGAATAACCTGAAAATATTAAAAAACTGGCTGCTACTACAATAATAATAATAATATTTGGATAATTTGTTTAGCGCCGTTTTTGTGAAAAATCACCTCAAGGCGCTGTACAAATCTTGATTTCTACTTAATATTAATTTTTAGTTTATATAAATATTAAGCAACACACTTACCTACCATCATAATAAGCGTAAAATGTTGACTGTGCAATGATGGATGACTTAGCTAGAAGAGTAATTGAACCCACGACGCCTGGGTGGAAATCCGACGCCCTTATCCACTCAGCTACTAACCGGTCTATAAATATATGTCTATGTATATAAATGTAGAAGTTATGGTATACGTTGTTTAAAAATAATAAACAGTAAATCTCGTGTCATCATCATTCCTTTACATAATTAAAGTTGATTAATTTCTTCACAGACGTATGGATAAATAGATAGTCCAAATTGTTTTGACCAAATTTAAAAAAATATATAAGTATTGGTTGCACCCCTTCTCCCCACGAAAATAAAAAAAATCTCAAGACGGTCGATATTCTATACTGTTCCAGTGAAATAGCGGTCACCAGTATTTGAAATGAAGTTTGGAAACCCCTGGCTTTGATGTCGATTTTACTAAAATTTGGTCGCTTAGTCTTTGTTAAAATTTGCCACATTTTCATCGCCTAACCGCTTTTTTTCATTGTATTTCCATTGTTTTGCGTCACAGTGTCGATGGACGCAACGCTCCACAGCGCGTGTTCACGTGAGATATCACGTCGAACAAATGGCAGTTTGTCGTCCGACTTCTATGTTCGATTCTACATACCAGAAGACAAATAAATTTATGGCTCCCAATCTGTCTGGGGGAAGTGTGGACATGTTCCGGCGCGTGAAGATGTCGATAAAGATTGCATTTGTTTATTGGAAAAGGCAACAGGGGGCAATAATAATAGAAGCAAGAAGACGCCGGTTGCATTGTCTAACCTGGTCTATAACGAACTGAGGAAATTTGGTTGAAAGTAAAGAAAATACATTTTTACCACGCTCTTTGTTTCTCGTCCTGCTAAGGTCGAACACTTTGATAACATTTTTCATTGTAACCCCTGACCCTACAAATGGTACAATCTTTTATTTTTAATGGCTTCTTAATACATACTTAATTTAATGTTTTATTTAGCAGCCACTAACCAACCATCACGCCATTTCATAATAATAACATTTGAATAACTTGTATAGCTCCATTTTCGGGGAAAAAATACCTTGGGGGCGCTGTATGTCTCCGCAATTGTTAGGAAACATGATGGAACACCACACAAATCTGCACACTCTCCTATTGATTTATACATAATACTATCAGGTCAGAGTTTTTCAGATACTCGCTTGTACCTAGATTGCATGTTGTTGGTAATACATACGCAGAGGTGGCTGATGTATTAACAGCACGGAATGTAGATACAAGAAGGCTATACTATCATTTACCTTTAATTACTATTAATTTAATGTAATCGAAAACTATTCTTTTCTATTTCACTACTATTCTTTACTGAGCATATAATTTTTTTTTTCTCAATGTTGATGTAAACCTTTTAATGTAAAAGCCCACTTAAGCGTTTACAAAAAAATAAATAAATACATATTCTTCTGACTTTCCGGCTCTTTGCACAACCCGAATGAAGGGTCTTCTTTTTTTATTCACTTAGCAAAAACAAAAACAATGTATGGAGAGAGCTAATTATTTTTACCAAATCGATACAAACTTGCGATAAATCACTTTCACCGGGTTTTTACGTCGTACACCATGAGAGAGAAAGATACAACAAATATAATACTCCGCTTCTACGTACTGTCACAATGATCTTGGGTTCCTTGGTCACCGCGGGACTCCGCCCACATTTTTTACTATGCCACTAAACTTGACACAACTAAACGGTTTTTTAGGTTAGATGCTATATTTTTGTTGATATCAATACTGTGAAAAAGTGGTTATACGAATAAACAAAAACATTGTGTCGATATGTGATATGAATGGATGTAAAAATACCCCAGCCTTAGTCTTAACCACTCCCAGGTCCGCCGAGTCAGGTAAAAATCATCAAAAACTGACTACACTGCCTTGGGTAGATACCACTCTATATACTCTAAGCTTTCCCCATACAACCGCTTTACTTGTCCATCCCTCTCGAGATCTTTTCTTAACCCTGTTCATTTCGCTTTCATCGACCCCTGCATTATTTTCTGACCGCCTCATTCGTGCTACGATCGTACGTACATGCGCGGTCTTCTGCCTACTGCATTCGCTTTCTTTGCCATTTTTTAGCGTAATATCGGATATGCATTAAAAATTCTAACAGTTACTTAAAAGTGAGATGAACATTCATTGGATGTATCCCTCTTACTCCTGCGTTGAAGTCTTAATTGTGCGACGTTTTTCCAACACCTAGTTAAATACCGTGAAATTAACTTTAAACGGTATACGCTCCCGGCGAAAACAATTGATCTATTCGGTTATTGTACTATATATTTTGATTCGTCATTTCGATGAATGATAGATGCGATATGGCAGAAGTCCGGTAATTGTTAACTAATCTGTAACAAAAATGAGTTAATCAAGTAGCCGAATAATTAAATCGTTGCAAACAATGTCTCATTAAAGATTTTTAATTTGCACGGTCAAAGTTTTTTTCAGATCTTGAAAAACCAAATAATTTATTTTTCCGTTAAAATTTATGAATCATTCCTTTAATACAATTGAAGACACCTACCTAATTCACACTTTATTTTACCAGTTTCCTTTCATTCTCTTTGTAATATACCCAAGTGGAAACCTATAAATGGTCATATACATACTACCCATGTAATATTTTATCTAATTCATATGTAAACTGTTGATCTCCCAAATAAAATAAAATGCCTTTGAATTTCTAGAAATATATTAAAGGTGTCACAAATTTAATAATTATTTGGAAGATCATAAAGGTGAAAATTATATTAAGTGTTTGTTATAAAATAATATGAGCAATTCGTTATTTATTAAAAAAACATATTTTCCGATTTAAACGACATTATTTTACTTGTAGGTACGTCTTCTTTGTAACAGAATATTATTTTAAAAAAGTATTTCCGATAGAATTTGACAACCTCCGTAGTCGAGTGGTAAGACGCTCAACTAGGAAATCTAGAGGTCGCGGGTTCAAACCCGGCGTGCGCAAATAAAATTTATTTGATTATTGTGTATCATACCACATTTTAATGCATAACAATAATATATAGTATATTTGCGGCACGTCCCAGAGTGGTAAATACTCTAAGTAGAAAGACCACCATTCAGAATCGAAACGTTGCTTGATATGGCTTTAGCCGTGTTTGGTGACTAGATCTAATAGTCAGGTACTTCCTAATCTTCATCTTCTCCATCTCCTTTCCGTCCCCACTACTTTCAGTCTACAACACACCCCGATTGGGGATGTCCCAGTCTTACTGGCTCTAGACGGTAGGGAGCAGTCGAGACTCTAGTGCGATTTCACTTGAAAAAAAAAAATATAAAAAAGCCTGTCAAAAGATTGTGGTGTTCGGAATTACACTGTATGACACGAAAGGTGTAGAACGTGTTTTTTGTTGTGTTTTCTCCGTGCTTAAAATCTGCTTTGTCTTTCGAAATGCTGGTCGTTGAAGTTGGACTTATTCCTGTGTTGAAAGTTGTGCGATATCTTCTCCAAGCAAAAACCTTGTTCACATGTCGTTATAAGATGGAGGGATGTGACGTGTGACGTAGGGATCCTTGTTGGGAGGCTGTTGTTATCGTAAAACTTTCGGTCAAAGCGATAACTGATACTCGTCTTCCTACATCCCTGCGTGTACGTATTGTATGCCCGGACGTATTAATGTATACGTCCTTTTTAAATTGATTGTCTTGATGTTGAAAACATGGTGCCAAAGCACAAAAGCAAATTCTTTTTATACGGGTGTTTTTACGTATTGGATGGTCATCGTCATAACTTTTTTTTAAACTTTTGTCAAATTTACAATGCGAACGTGATTTGGACGAAAGGAATGTTGTGACATTTACTTAATTTGAAATTCGAACCTATAAATTTAAATCATTTTGTACATGGATTTTATTAAGTGTACCCAAAAATACATACTTTTTGGCTTTCTAGTACAAGAAAAACTACAAATTATTTATCCGTTAAATTTATACGGGTAGTAGACATATGTCTAATTGAGTGCTGTCATTATTGAGTGCTGACCCTTAAGCCTAAACGTGTCCCTTATCGGAATTGCATTATTTTTTTGGCTATGCTGTTATTATTTATTTGTAGGCACATACGAAAGGTATTACTTGTTTTTTGATAGATATTGAATATTTCAAAGATCCATAATTTACGCTGAAAACAGTTGCGTTAGACTTAAAATGCCAGGCAGAAAAAAAACTGTGACGTCAAAGTTAACCCTTCGTGAGTTTTTTGTGCTTAAGATTAATATATTTTAATTTTTTTGGTTTTTGTTTTTATAAAATCAGCTGAAGTGATTATTTAAATCGATACAGGTTTATTGTATTCAGTTCGTGTTTTTTTGCAGTTTCGAATTGCTTTATTTTAAATTGATTTCTCGGATTTCATTGGACATTGGCAGTTTATTACACGCACGCGCCTGGTGAAGTTCACACGTACATGTGAAAGCTTAACGATATTTGGAAGTTGCCTCGCCATACAACCTGATTTTAATTTTCTACCGACCTTGATAATCAATATCAGAATAGCGTGCGGTATTTTACGCTGGCGATAAAATATCAATTTGAAATTCGGCATAAACAAACAATGATTATGTTCCCATATTCATTTTCCCGTAGTTTTGCTATTTTAAGCACATTTTCTCACATAATATGCGTGTACCTACGTAATTTACTATTGGAAGAAATGCTCACACATGTCTTTATAATATTAAAAAATCTAATAACTGATAAAAGCTTAAAACGTGAAGACATCCGTGGCAGAGTGGTACGCTCCATGACTCTAGACCCCGAAGTCGCGTGTTCGAGGCTCGGCTTGGACGAATCAGCTTAATTTACTTTTCATGGATTATTTCACATGCTTATGTGATAAAAATAAAATCACGATATGTGGTATTTTTGCGACTCTAAATCGCCACAAATGGGGATGCACTAGTTCCAATGGCTCCTGGAAGCTGATATTTTTGTGATATCATATAAAAAAATACGTTTATTTTATGTGCAATATATTATTATTTCTATTTATTTTTCATATTTAACATATTATTTCTATTCAATTTCATAAATATTATTGAGTGGAAATTAAAAAAAATCTAATTAGTTTTTTTGTGTATCTTGTACAATTGTATTTTCTTGATATGGAGGGTTATGTATTGCGAATCACACAACCTCGCTGTAATAAAAATGTATTATTATTATAAATTAAATCGTTTCAACTATGTTCCGCAGCTTCATTTGAAAAATCAATCATTGACACGATTAACATATAGCCTTTTCCAAAAAAGTGGTTATTTACTTTAAATGTTAATTTTATAATTGAATTTATCGTTCGCGCGGGATATACGATGACTGTTATTTCATTAGTGGTATCTTGTAATCGCCAAATCGTTACTTCACACATTCATGTTCGCGAAGGAAATAAAAAGTAATGTCTCCGTTCATTCGAACCTGGCTCGAAAATAAAAGGTCTTCGAA
Organism: Drusus annulatus; assembly: GCA_022651775.1. Classification (NCBI taxonomy): domain Eukaryota; kingdom Metazoa; phylum Arthropoda; class Insecta; order Trichoptera; family Limnephilidae; genus Drusus; species Drusus annulatus. The sequence goes on from JAGWCC010000112.1 coordinate 2,360,199, forward strand.
AATGTAAATTGGGCTCATAAAACGACGATAATAATAATAATTATTATTGCGGCTGGGGTCAAAAATGTTCCCGATGCCTGTAAAAGTGTGAAGAGTTATGGTCTCATTCCGGGGCTATCAAATGATCGAAGTCCCTGAGACAAGATCGTTAACATTTGGTCTCCGATAAATAATGTGGCCGTGTTGGCGCTGGGCTCGCGTTATGGGTCTGTTAAACGGTAACGTGTAGTAGCGATCCTACTGTGTAATATTAAGGTGTGGGCGCGTTAAGTGCCCGAGTGTTCCACTCTCTCGGGCACTTGTGGCAAACACTCCACTAGAGGGAGGGGTCCTTTGCATTTCGGAAATCATCCCATGGGATTGTGCATTTTATTTAAAGATTAAAAAAAAAAATCTATTCATAATCACGAGGCAAGGAGAAACACTATTAATATTTGTGTGCATCGTTCTTTTTCGTACACTTTGTTTTTTTTTTTTAATATTTATTTCCCACTACGAATCTCGCACCCGTAAACTTCGTTAAAAAAGTAAAAAATAAATATATATTGCATGCTAGCAGTAACCATGGTTCTGCCACTGGGAGCTCCGTTGTAACCTTCTATTTATTAATTTTATTTTAAATAACTGCACACAAGTTAAATTAGTCCTAAAACGGAAAATGTTGTTAATTCTAGGACAGTCAAAACAATATCTTTCAAAATTGTAAAATATAATGCTTTTAAGTTTCTACCAAATAAAAAATAAAAGGTTTCCTCCGAGACCTACATCACATTTGGGAATGCCGTGCGAAGGCTTTTGTAAGCTCCATAGCTTATGATAGAAATGACTTGATGAACTGAAAATATTTGCTTTAACCAAGGAACTGCATCCAGAAAAAAATGCTAATTTTATGAAGCGAGAACCACCGCTCTTTGCACAAAGGTATTTGTTTCTTCAACACACAGATTTTCAACTTTATAGTCAAATAGTTTAAATTTTGTGAATAAACAAACACTGATCTAAATTATTCTGACTAACAGATTTTTTTGTTATTAAGTAATTTGAACTTTTGGGGTAACTTTTGTCCTAGTGTCCACCTTTCGGTTTAGCAGCTGTAGGAGCGGGCCCACAGCCCAGAGTCGTTGTTAGCTCGGAATTTATGATTACCCCACGTCACATATTTTCCATCTTGCCTTTGCTTGTTTGATTCTGAAATTGTCCCACTGGATTGAGGGAAACTAAATCTATTATCGAGCCATGCCCTAATGTCCGCTGAACACGAATGTGCAATGCAGTTCATCGCATAAACTATAGAATTTTTCATTACGCCCAATAAACTATTATAAGTGTATTTAGAACATTTAACAGAGTGAGAACAGTTAATACATATTGATGGATACTTATTAAAAGTAAGGTCATCAATCCATTTACAAAATGTTTCGTCATGCGTTAATTATTGGATACAATCATAAGGTATAATTATATTACACTAAGAAAAAATAATAGCAACAAATGCAAAACCAAGGAAAATAAGAGTATATAAAAATATAAATTGAATATTCGCGTACCTTTTTTTTCTTTTTTTTGTAAAATTCTATTTAAGGGTCAGCACCAAAAAAAAATCACACTTTTTGGCTTTCTAGTACAATTTAAACTACCAATTATTTATCTGTTAATTCTATACGGGTAGTTTGAAAAATGTCCAGGGTTTCCAGTGAATACAATTCTTAAACAGTTATCTCTAAAATTCTTTATGAAATGCTCACTGAAATTTAAAGTCAAACGTTCAAAATGTCTTTGCTGGTTTTCAAAATGCACCTTTTATTGATATTTTAGTATGTTTTTCATATAATTTAAAGGATTACATAAGAAAATTGTATTCTAACTAACCATAGAAAAGATCCAGATAAATCATTTGTAGTGTTGCTTATATTAGAATGCTTCAAAGTGACGTTTAGCACTATTGTGTATGCCGAGCCTTAAGATCTGCTTAAATTTAAAATGTGAGTCGGAGAAAATATCAATTTAATTGATCTCTCCATGTTCGTTATACAGACGACACATGCGAAGAGAGGGTTGAAAATGAAATATTGCTGTTGAATGTTTTACTCTAAATGTTTCATATTTTCTTTTAGGTCTAGTTCTTACATTTAGGGTTTTTTTTGAAAATTAGTTCTGATTCAATTACATTATTTCAAACTTTGTGTAAGCACAACAAGTCTGTTGCCCTACGTCTGTTAGTGAGGCTTTTAAGATTGAAGTATTGTAATCTTTCATCGTAGGTCTCTAGAGTTTTGCCTGTTCTCGTTTTGCAGGACATTGTTTAACTGAAGGCCTTTGAACAGATTCAACCGAGGTTTGGTAGATTTCATAATTAGGGCACCAGATCGGGGAACCATATTCTAGCATGATACGAACCAGGGTTACATGTAATAATTTATAGCATTAAGGATTCTTAAACGGTCTCGTATTTCTAGTTTTAAAATTTTACACACAAAAAAATTAGTAACTTATTAATAAAAAAAAAAGTCCCTTATTTGCTTTGTTTCGGTTTTCTCCGTACTTCTATCATTATAACTCAATGTCCTCACTATCTACTGAAAACCATATACTCATTGTCATAAAATATGTATTTTTCTTTTGTTACTTGTTATATTTACACTGTTTGCATTTTTAGAATCGTTTACTTATAATACTTGAATGTTAATGTTTTAAGTACCAACATATTAACTGTCCTCAATCTAATTTCCTTTTCTTTGATTTGACGAATATTTTAATATGAATTCATACGTTTCATCTGAACTTTTATACCCTTAGCTTCTGGTAAATTGTTTTTTTAATCTGTTGATGTGTACATGCACTGTTATACCCATATCTGAAGATTTTTCTATCATGATTTATGATAACGATCATGATTTTAGATAGTTTTAATTTGCTTACATATTATGTATTATTTTCTCCTTGTTAGTTAATCTTATTAGCATAATTAATTTAGTATGAAGCGCACTTCAGGTGAAATGTCACAAAACTGCGCTACATAAGTTCACTTTTATTATTATAATTATAAGTAATTTGTTTGCTTTGTTCACTATTTCTTGAGTGAGATTCCAAAATCTCTGATTCAAATTTGTCTGCCTAAGGTTACACCACAGATGGGATGATCGTATTCAATTTTATTTCTGTTCCGAGTAAACCTCATTACGTGGCATTTTTTTATGTTCAACTCCATTTTATTTTTAAAAATGTTTTTACCGCGACCCCCTTTTAAATTCCTTATACTTCTGCTAACCGGGCGAATGCAATCCTCAAACCCGTCGTGAGTAGGCTATACCTATTTTTTTATGATTTTGTTTGTTTCCCGATTTGTCCGCTAGATGGCTCCCCATCATTTCGTTCGTTAAAATAATTTTAACGATTGCATTTGTTTTGATAAAGAGGAACCGCAATACGACGCAACAACCGACAACAGTACCTTCGTACTTTTTCATAATTTGTTGCATCAATGTTTAAAAAATGTTTATGGTCACAGTTATAGTACCACTAACAGTCGCTGACGGAATGAGCTCTGTTAAAACAAAGAGGTGTCGGGCCCTGTGGCCGTGTGCAGTGTGCACCACGGGGCGTGGGCGCCTGTCGCCCCCCGGGATATTTATGGGCCGCGGACCCGACTTGCAACACCTCTGATTTGCGTCGTTAATAAGAAGGGATTATTATTAATGCGCAAAAAATAAATTTATATTCATTTATTATATCGCATTAGAGTTTCAACTGTTCGGAGCTTTTGGAACAATGGTATCACCGTTTGAGGAATGCCGTGAAGATGAAAAAAGGAGAAAGCTAAAACATGGGAATCATCTGGCTATTAGATGGTTTCAATACTGAATGGTGCTCTCTCACCAGGGCCATACTGAAAGTATCTTCCACTCTAGAACGGAGAGCGAACGTTTAATATATATATTCTTTTATTTTTATATATATAAATATATATGTATATTTTATATATTTTTTTAAAATAAGCCTTGCCTAAGAACTTACCGTATTGCCACGAAGGTCGTCAAATGAATGCAAATTAAACCATCAAAACAAAATAATTGAACCATGGCTTGGACTGTTTATCCCTGTTGATTTAATTTTTTTACCGCTCACTTTTCCACGAAAAATTAACAACTCAGAAGCAGTTTTTTCCCTTGATAACTAGGTACCTACTGAATTTAAGGCAGTTAAGTTATATTAAATTTTGGTGCTATCAACAATGAATGGTGAAATTTCGTAATAAAATAATTTTATGAACGATTTACATAAAGCTAGTAGATAAGAATCTACGAATTAGTTTGTTGTTGATTTTTTCCTGACAGTAAAACATAAACCTACTTTTATATTTTACTATTTCTTATTAATGTTAGTTATTTATAATTATATTATACCACAACGTCCAAACACCATTACTCATATAGCCACCCACACTTATTTCTAAACGATATCCCAACCAATAGACGAAAATAACTAATGGACCATTTGATTTAATTTTGAAAGCGCTTTGTAAAAAACTGTATTATTCAAGGTTTTTACATTAAATCATAACTTTTATAAAAGTTCATGATATGCATAACTTTACAATAAATACACCCATAGAGTGGTAGATACACTCAGTATCGCCCTGGTTAAAGACCACTATTCAGAATCGAAAAGCTGCCTGAAATGACTTTAGCCGTGTTTGGTGACCAGATTGGAATACTTCCTCACCTTCCTTTTCACCATCTCCTTCCTCTTCCTTCTACCTTCAGCCTCGCAAAACACCCCAATTGTGGATACCCACAGGAGTCCCACTGGCTCCTGACGGTTGGGAGCAGCTTGGACTCTTGTGCGGTATTAACATTTTTAAAATGTGTACATATAATATCAATAACTAATGTCTTCTAAAAAGTACATGCCATATAAATTCCAACTGTATTTTTTCAGATAGATTCTTATTTAGCCTCTCGACAATACGTATTTTAAAATACATACATGGCCTGTTAAAAAAAAATGGATCAAAGAATATGTATTAAATTTTGCGTTAAAAATGGAATAAAGTGCTCCAACACACTTAAAATGTTGACTGTGGCATTCGGCGAGTCTACTTTGTCTCAAAAAAGTGTTTATAAGTGGTACAAACGCTTTACATAAGGCCGAGAAGAGACGATGAGCGTCCTGGAGTTCTGGAAAAACAAATCATGGATTTTATTCTTTGATCCATTTTTTTCAAAAGCAAAAAAGAGAAAAACACACAAAAACGTGACTAATCTTTCCAGTTGTCAAAAACAAACCACTAATCCAAAATGGCTGATAATGCTAACATATGATAAACATATGTGTAACAACGCAACAAAAAAAAACCGATAATCGAATGTACGCAGCCCGCGAAAATTAAAAATTCACCTTTTCTTTTGAACAGGCCTCGTAGTTTAAAAAATTACGCCCTTGGTGTGATTGAATCACTAAACGGCGCTATAAAATGTTGACCAATTTTCATTACATTACTATTTAGATACCCATAAGTTAACTGTCTCACCATAATCTAATAAATTTCTTCCTAGAAAGTTTAATAAATTCTAAAGAAGTATTCCTTAAAATAAATATTCTCTTGCAGAGGATAAGGTGTAGAAGTCAGTTCCCATGGCGTCTCTATTCAATGCATTATATAGATGTCCGTTGTCATCCGTTCGTGGCATTTTAGAGTTATGCCGCCCTGTCAATCTAAGGTCAGCTCGACTTGCGGGGTATGCAAATATTATGTGGTGACTTCATCCGTCGTTTTTTCAGCGAACCAGACATTTGAATTGTAATTTTCCTGACGCATTGTCTGTGTAAAAATTCAGTTGATCTTTTAAACCTGTCGTCTGCGTTCATTTTGTACTAGTTTATGGACTGTCAAAATACACTCGGTTGCAGAATATTTTACATGAATACTGGATAAAATCTTTTATTATGCTGTTTTCTATTGCATATTATGTAAAAATAGAAGGATTCAAGGTGAATATTGTAAGTTATTATACCAGGAATTTCCGGTTTGCTTATGTTATGATATTTTTTTCCTTTTTCAAATAAAAAAATCGTACATCGTTGATCAATACATGAAATAATCATTGTATTTTTTTTTCATGAATTCAATCTACCAATTATTTTGTTAATATGCCAAAGTCAGATAAATATGAATGTATGGGGAATTTTCCAATAAGCATCGTCACGAATGATTACCGTAGCAAGGTTTTGATTTATGTTGTGGTAATTCGCAAAAGTAACCTTGGCTGAACTGTGTTAGCTAGGGTAACTATGTCACTGCCCGTTTGGGTTGAAGCGGATTAAGGAAGGGGTTTGTTCATTCAGGTCATGAAGAATCCCAGATTAATTGAATGAGACGAATGCACTCCAATATCATCAATACGAAGCCGATAATGATTGTCTTCAGGTCGTCATAACATCCCATTTCGGTGACCTCTGTTTCTCTTCTCCAACCAAAGATGCTATTGGATGTTTCATGTACCTTTTTATTATTATAATTAACAATTAACCATAATCTGACGACCTATTGATCTTTTTCATTAAAGTAATATAGCCACTGTACTATTCCGATTATCGATAGTACCATCACCGAGTATTAAGATGGCTTTCACGCGGTTGCTTCACCTAATGGGTTAGTCATAAATAAATAAAATTAATATTGGAATTAACTTTAAAGCATTCATTCTTGTTTCTAATAAGGTCCCAATGGCTGAATTGGTTGAAGCGTAACTCACGGACAGAGTAGAGGATTCGAGTTTGAGTCTCGGTTGTGACCATTTTCTCTTTTTATTTTCAGACTTTTTCTGTTTCATATTTGTGTTGTTGATTATTGATATTATTTAAATAAAATAAGCAAAAACTTATCGTCAGAATGACTTTTCCTACCAATTGATAAGGGGGAGGGAGTCATAGCGTTGTTATAATCCTAGTTTATATTATTTAGCACATCTCTCCGTTTGCGGCGCCATCTTATGCAATCTTGATGGGGTTGTTTTTATTTAACAATTAATTAAAGCATATTATCAAAGTCTCTGAATGACCTTTCACCACCCATCGATAAGGAAGGGAATCGTAGCGTCGTAATAATCCGGGTTTAGATTATGTGACATCTGTCTCCGTGTGTGGCGCTCTCTACAGCCCCATTACGGATTAATGAGGCGGCCTCCTCGGGGCGGTCGTGTCTAATGTGTTAATTAATTAACAGTCGGCCACGAGGCTGTACATCTTCCTTCTCACTCCGGACAGCTGCTCCTCCCACCTCAGTCGGCCGGGCTATTGGCATACAACAAATACTACGTCGATTAATAAAACATTTTGCGACAATTTATGTATTTATTGTAAACGAAAATAGCTTTAAAATCACACTGGGCCTCTCGGGATATTTCAGGTCAGTCTCGGTTCACAGATCTCGACGTTCCTTTTTGACCTCCACCGTACGAAAGAAGAATCATGTCACAGAAAAAAGGTTCACATGTCATAATTAGGGGCATACAGTCCACAAAGGTTTTAAATCTGTGCATGATGCATGACATGCCCCACAAACGATGAACCTATTTTTTTAAATTTTTTGAAATCCAAGAATAAAATGTTTTTTCCCATACATTAAACTGTACGACCCAATTCATGAAGGTTTGAAGGAAAAAAACTTCTCAAACCATCTGGATATCGTGCGAGGTGCGTATCTGGAAAATCCTCGAAATAGCTTTAAAGGAAAACATAAGCGTGGTTTTCTTTTTAAAAGTAAAGACGGACCACAATTATATTTCTGGTTATGAATATTCAAACGTAGTATCTGAGGAAACCTTAAGATATCTTTAGTCAAAAATCACCACGGTAGGTTTGAGTTAATCATAACTTTTTGTAAATTGAAATATATAATTATATATATATATATATTTTTATTTTTTTTCGTAGAAAGCAATCGCTTTGTGGTTTGACATATTTAATGAAAATGAAATAATAACTTTGTATAATCAGTTTAATTTTGTACTCTGATGATGCTTAGGCTAAGCGAAACCGGTCAGTCATAAAAAATAAAAGTAAATCTGTGGTTCTATACAAAGTTATTATTTCATTTTCATCAAATATATAATTATTAAAACAAATCTGCTATTTAAAAGTGTATATTTTTATATTTAATTACAATTTCTTAAAATATGCAATTATTTAACGATACTAGTTATAATTATATATATAATATATCTACATATATGAGTAAATAAAACAAATCAAATTATTGTATAACAAATTTTCTGTGAACATGTCTTATTCCAGTTCGTTAGTGGAATACGCCACCGCACAGTGAGCCAATTCCTTCGATTGCCCTTCCTTTTTGCCTCCGCTATTGGCGACCATTATTTGCGGGGAGTATTGTCGCCTCGGTCACGAAGTTCGATCCACACTCTCGGGAGAATGTATCTTTATTCCTGTACGGGGAATTCATTAAGTCTTTCACAGGGCCACTTTAAAATGCCTGCCAACGATGAGGTTTAAATTAAGGCTCGGCAGTTATGATTTGACATTTATACCTTAGTAGCTAAACGGTTAGCATGATTGCTAGACTTGTTTGACGATTTTATGTATCTTGTTAAATAGTATTAAATTGCTTATTCAACATATATACTAAAATTGCAAACACACGGCAATATTTAAATATACAATCGCTAAGGGAGAAGAAGGAGAGATTTTTGAGATTATTTTATATTCAATTCAACTTGCTAAATTCGAGAACCAACTAGCTTTTAATTTATCCGCAGAATTTGCACTACGTTTTCTCAGTCACAACTGTTTTTTACTTTTCCTTAACTCAACTTTTATAGATATTTCTTGAAAATACTGAAATCATCCTTTAACTTTGTAGTCCCTACCCCTGTTGAGTGTTGTGTTATATCTATAGTATAAAATATATTTTGTCAATGACTAATCATATATAATTGCTAAGTATTTTCTATATATACATTATTGATCTTCTTTTTTGTCACTAGTTTTTGTTTATGTTTTGAAGCATTTAATTATATTTTATCTCTCTCTAAATATGTTGTTAAATAATAGAAACTCCTCTGTTTAATGAAATGTCTCTAACACCACTACTGGAATATCATAACTTTATGTGTAACATATAATAAAAATAGAAATCCTACTTTCATTGTATGAATACATAAAATATTGCATACTTGTGTGTGTGGATATCTTTAATAATGATGATAAAATTATCATATATCACATTTCAAGACAAGGTGTTTTTTTACAAATTGCTATTTGTATAGCGCCTTAATGTGTATTTTCGTTCTTCCCACCACTTAATTTACATGTAAGTTTTTGGCATTAAATAATACTATGCACTGACCTTGAATTTTTTCATAACAAAGTTTACCCTTTCCTAAATTTTATTTATTCATTAATAATGGAGTTCCTGCCCATTCTTGCGTCAAAATTATAGACACTTTCCTATTTTCTTTCAACAAAAATACGCGAGTATTATAGCCGCTAATTATTTTTTGTAATATTTTACCACCCGTACGTGCTGAATGCATAATGCTTCTTTCAGTAATGTAATAAACGGCTTCGTGTGGCAATAAAACGAAGAATGCTTACCTTTATAGGCAATAATGTGCGCGAAAGTTATTATTCCCGGGATCGCAACAATGAGGCCATTTTCATAATTAATCGGCACGCCTCTGGTTTTGGCGAATGGTTCATTGGAGAATTTGTATCGGCACTTATTCGTTGGAAAATGAAAAATGTGATGATTTATTGCCTGATTGATCTTTGTGTGCTTTCTGCTTACCATTGAGATGCTTATCATGAGCTATTAACTTATTTGTTTTCGTAATTCGTAGGCCCAAGATATTCGTGCTTTTAACGCCAAAATCCTCCAATAGTAAGAAGCTTTCAGTATACTGATGGAGCCGAAATACGTATTGTTTTAAGTCGTCAATATTTTGTATGGTGGTTTTCAGAAATCAAATGCAGCTCTTCGCATTTTTTCCCGTTACAAATTAACATTTTTCGACGACCTCCGTGGCGGAGCGGTTACGACACTCGGCTACGAATCCCGAGGTCGCGAGTAGTATAAACTCCTATTGTAGCATTTTAAGTGCGTTTCATGCGTAACTATGACAACGCAACCTCCTATGGTAGCATAGTTTATGAAATATTGAATGTTAAAAGATATAAATCATCCGACTATCGCATTTTCCGAGAATGATTATTTCCATTTGATTTGTTTGCCTCTTGGAGTGGTGAAATACGTCATTAGCTTTTAGTGTCGTTAAAGTATCGCATGTTTTCTACATTTTGAAAAGTATCGAAACATTTTATTTCTACCATCAGAATACTGACGTGTGCCTAGTTTGTAGACCGTAAAATACTTAAATAATAAACAAATTTCGATAAGAAAAAATAAATAGTTGGATATTTTTTTAGTTAAATATTCATTATTTACGATGCATATGCAATTAACTTAAAAAGGCAATGTCATTAAGAAGAATGGTTGAGTTGTCATATTTTTATGATCATAATTTATTGTTCATGAAAACGTCAGTGGCCTATAATCCCATATAATCAACCAACAAAAATATTTCTGTGCATTTTATTGTCACATTTTAAGTTGACGTTTTTAAAATTATGTTCTTACTACCTTTCGACGTATTATAACTAACTATTCATCTATATAGGTAGGCACACAGGGTGTAACGCTACATAACTCTGTCCTGGCACATACTCCATGTCTTTCCGAGCCGTCTACGTCTTTCTCTTCTATCCACTTGTGCGTTATATATTTTATGACACTCATTTAATGTAACATACGCTATGAATACATCTTTACCTGTTTATTTTCTAACCAACCACAAAAGTAATTATTAACTTCATGTGCAATCAAGTATCCTTTAATTGGACTTTATCAACTAACAACAATTCATCTTGTCACTTATTTATCGTTATTTATTCGAAACACAAACAAAATATTTACAAAAAAACATCATCTAACAAAATAAATAGTATTAAAAAGTTGTAGTACTTTTATTAATAGTTTTAAATAGAAGTATGAGATCGTTTAAAAATGCCGCTTTCTAATCAGGCCTTGGTGGCATAATTAGCAGAGTGTTATTTCCGGTAAAGTAGAGGTTCCGAGTTCGAGTCTCGGTCATGACCATTGTTCTTTTTAGTTTCTGGCATTTTTCTGTTTCATATTTGTGTTTACGCACGTTTTTTCTGAATATAATCGATAAATGACTAACCATCCTCTTAAACCGTGTGCCTTAGATTGGGTCAACTTCGGCCTCGAAGTAGGGTACGGCTCGCTTCCCGGGCCCGGCTCGATATCGCGATTCTCGATAATCAAACTTGCGTCCCATCTCCTCGGATTCGCATAATGATGATAATTTATTTTCAGGCACTGCGTTGCTCGCATCGCCGACACCCAAAGATAACGATAGCCCGCTCGACTCATATGGACCCGAACTTGTTGTCCAAGATCGCTCGTTAACTGAGCTCTGAGAGTCATGCTAAATTGGAGAGGATGCGACCTGAACTTATGATGCACTTTCGCATTTAAATTTTTAGTTTATTTTTTCAGTCCCAGTAAACATTTTTTATGTGTTCCTTTTCGTAGATCTTTATTGTCTCTTTATAAATAAAAAAAATACATAGAATGAGTGTGTCGAGAGAATATACGATGCCCAACTAGTCAGAATCATGTCATGAGAAGGTATAATATTATATTAGTTTAGACGATGTGTGAATGTGTGACCCTGTGAAGAAATCTCATGATGATTAGTTAGTTAGAACATGTTTAATAACCTTTCCGTTTCTGAAAGTAAAAAAATAATCTAACATACGATGCCGAAGGGGGATGACGTAGTTACCCTATTTGATGTTTCTTCTTAAAGCGTTTTCATGACATAATCATAACATAAGTTATTTGTTTTTGGTAATACTCAGAGAGAATATTTTTACACTTTAATAATATTTCAGTAATCTTTATTAATCTAAGATAACGCACAAAACTCTTGTTAAGAAATATTGTATCTAGTTAATGAATACTTAAGTTGGAATTGGTGGAAGTATCTTTATAATGAAATATGTCCTTATTTTGGTTCTATAAATGCAGTTGGTCGAATCATAATGAGTTTTAATCTTTATCTCTTATCATTTTTTGATGTTTTATCTCAGGGCAGTCTATCAACTTTATTTGTCTTTTTTTTTGTTCTAATTTCTAATAAAATAATGCAAAAATGCCATACCTGTTTTAACAATGCTCTCACTGCTCCCTCTGCCTCCAAAGTTTTTAAGCGATTGCAGGTGATACAAAATGTGAAAACCATGTTATGATCCTATCGGTTGTAAATTTTAAAATCAATTTTACTGCTATAACTATTTTTTGTAAGGTACGTAATAAACCAACATCATAACATCTAAACCTTCAGTGCCTTGTTTGCGCCAAATTTCGTATTCTAATGAAAAAAATCTTTACCATTTTATTGCTCGATAGCTACTCTACGATGTTTAAAAAAATACTCTATTATAGGTTTTTTGGAAGGCCTTAGCCTTAGAATTGTTCACAGACATGGAAGTTTCACATTGACTCCCCCCCTTTCGCTTTACGAAATAAGACTTGCAGTATGTAGTAAATGTATTTTCAAGACATATTGATCAAATGTGCTGACGTTTACTTGTTTTCACAACAAGTTTTCCAACTCACTAATAATATGAAACGTTACGTAACTTTCTCTCAATAGTTCTTTTATAATTGCAACGGTCAGTGGAGATCCGCGAGAGCCGGCAGTATTTATGCGCCCGGGGTTAAGTGCTTAAACTCTTGATTTATACACGCTGCCTCGTTTAATATCCACTTAATTATTGCGTTGTCTCCGCTTTACAACCCTTGCGCGCTCATCGCCTTATATAATTGAACTGCCCTGGCTATGCTTTAACTGCCTGAAGCCGATGGGACTATATCATTACAACTTTGGTAAATATTTCTCAATCTTTCTCTACCTATCTCCTTCCCCTCCCTGCTACCTTTAACCTAACAACGTACTCCAACTAGTGATTATATGGTCCTACTGGCTGAAGGGGAAGGATTTGAAGCACCTGGGAAATTATATCTGGATAGGTACTAAACATAGTTAAAGACATTTAGATTTTGAATTGTGATCCCGTAACAGATAGTATCTTCCATTCTGAATCAAGGTACAAACATACTTTATTTTAATTTATTCTCCTCGTCTAAAACCCGTACCGATTTTCGCCAGGTTTTGATTACTCGTAGCCAAAGATCTTACCGCTTTACCATGGGGATCGTCAATCTTTTATCACTTATAAAGCCATAGAGCTTTTAAAAAACCTCCATCATGTTTACTTGAAAATTTATCTTGTAGTATTGTATTTAGTACCATAGAAATATATTAAAGGTGAACTGCAGTTAATTGTTCATAATTGAGATGACGTCTAAGTAGTTGTTTTTTTTTTGCTACATGCTTTGTGCAGCAAATGATACTTTATGTTCATAAAGTTAATTGCGCCAAATGATGCATTTTGCGCAATAAACTTTCAGTTTTATGTCCAGATCTCGTGGTTCAATAAAATGTTATTTTGCTTATCTTGTTAAACCAGCTCATGGCGACGAGACCTATAAATAATAGGGGTAGATGATTAGAATAAAATATATTTGTTTTTCATGCGAAACGAGTTTTAACCGCGTCTCGCACGGCCTTCGCTTGCCCGTGGCAAGTTTATTATCCGACGATAACCCACAGAGTTCAAATTCAACGGACATCGCTTATATTGAATGCTTTAAAAAATGAAAGTGTTCATGGAAATACACAAACTTTTGTTTTTGTTGTGAAAAACACCATCATTAGTAATTGCATGAATCGCCTTACTTGTTAAGTAAAATACTTTTATTTAACTCACAAGATTTGTATTTTTTATGTGTAGTGTGAGGATGGCACAGATGATGGAATATGGCCTTTTTATTTAGGAGAAAACACAGATACAACCACAAATAAACAATATGAAACATAAAGCATAGAGAATTCGCCTGCATTCAAACTATTTCTCACAGATTAAGCACCTATGGGCAGCAATAGATGAAATAAGGTAGATGGCGTAATACCTACACACAAATAAATTTGATATAAATATAAAAGTGAATTAAATAAAAATACACATTGTTTGAATCCACTTTATTTGGTATAATACAGGTATGTCGTCTAGTTTCGATTCAACTGAATCTTCTTCGGGACTTAAAAATAAACTGATATAAAAATATACAGGCTAAATATACAGTATATTTTTAAGTCCCGAAGAAAATTCAGTTGAATCGAAACTAGTCAACGTATTTATACCAAATAAAATGGATTCAAACAAAGTTTATTTTTATTTCATTTATCATGCCAATCGACAAAGTGTTTGCTTATTTAAGTGAAAAAAGTGATTAATTTAAATCAAATGGTAAGTGTTGTTTAAATACAAAACGCAGTAAATCTCATGTTATTATCATGTCCTTTACAGAATTAAAGCTTTCATATTTCTAGTTAAGATGAGGGATGAATCAAGGGGTAAAGCTAAGTACAGTACCCGCATAAAATACATTTAAGGGAAAATGAAAAAAAGTACACAATTTTTAAATGAAATTTGTCATGTACAGGAATTTTTCAATTTTTTACTGAAAGTAATAAATGAATCATAGAAAATGTCTGAATCTTTAAAGTTTTGATTAAATAATTCGCAAATTCTTCTAATTGGGTCTCTGATACCAGCATTTGTGCGCGTCCGGCTAATGTAGAATAAGTCGTTAGACCTAGTTGCTCTTTAAACTATCTCCGCATATACCCCACGATGAAAGGAATGATTGAGACCTTGTCAAGGAGAAAATGGCCTGTCGTGTTTTCCCATTTAAGTTCGCCATCTAATGGCCCATGATTCATTCCTATAAAGTTTTGCATTTAATGTGTTGTCCAAGGTCCGATCGTGCCATCTGCATTCTGCATTAACTTGAAATCTATATATTTGCTGAATAGGAGATAAATATATCAAGATGTGATGAAAATATTAATTAAGGTTTTTGTTACCACAGTTACTCTGTGGCTATACAATATTTATCAAATGTCACCTTTATACAAAATATTTGTTTTATTTAATTTCAATAATTTATTCCGAGGGACATATTTGAAACTCGCGCAATACAAGCATTTTTGTGTATTTTGTGAATCTGAAACCAGGGCATTCCTCAGGGATTTAAATATGTAATTATGGTGTTAAGTTTTCCGTTCTCCTTCTAATATCCGTACTGATACGCCAATCAGTTATCATCGGTTAGGACTGAAGCCCCATCTCGGATCCTTGCGGGTACCCCGGCATTGTTTACCTTTGCATCTCAGTGTAGAATTACCAACTCCTCGACAGAACGTGACGTCGAGTGAAAAGGAGCGTCATGTAGTTGAGGTTCTGATTCAGGTCTCACCTCACGGCAATCGAATTCGATAGCCAAGAGTCAACTTTAAATATTGGATGCTATTTCAACACTGTTTTGACGACTACACGAAGATGATCGAAAATTTTCTGAAACTTTCGGCATTCGAAACTTAGTTTAGTGAAACATCTCACATTTGCTCTAAACTCACTCAAAAATTCTAAAACAAAATTCAAATCAGTTCGGGGACTCATTGCGACAATAAGTCTATAGGCGTCTCTTTGTTGCGCTCTTCTGTGGTCTCATTTCATTAGAGTCCCGGTCTCTCCTCGCACAGCCTCTGAATTTTCCACAGCTTTGTCTGGGCCGATTAACTGGACAACCTCTCTCTTTAATTGCTGTCAACTAGCGTATGCATATTCTCACAAAGACTATCACTTAAAAAAACAAAACAAAAAAAATATAGTTAATACCGCACAAGAGTCCCAAATACTCCCAACCAACCGTCCGGAGTCAGTGAGACTATGGCATCCCCCAATTGGGATATGTTGTGAGGCTGAATGTTGTAGGGAAGGGAATGAGATGGGAAAGAAGAAGGTCGGGAAGTACCTGGGTATTCTGATCTGGTCACCAAACACGGCTAAAGCCATTTCAAGCAACGTTTCGATTCTGAATGGTGGTCTTTTACCAGGGCGATACTTAAAGTTTCTATCTACCACTCTGCAACTTGCCGCAAATATACTTTATATAATTTTATATTAATTAAATATGTTTCGACATATATTAATAAAATAAACTTTATTTGTGCATGCCGGACTTGAACCCTCGACCTCTGGATTCGTAGTCGAGCTTCTCACCACTGGTTCAGTGTCAATACGTTTTATGAAATATCTTATTAATGGGTGCTGAATCGGCTCCCGAGAATCAATTGGCCCTCGTGTGTTATTTATCAGCTATTTGTGAGAACATTACCAGAGCTTTGCGCTGATTTCTGCTGCCACCCGAGAGGCATACTCCTCCACTCACTCCACTCAGTCTAGTCACTGTCTGACCCGATACATCCAATTATACGCGCAAATTGCCCGAGTCCCATCGCCGATGGTGTGCTATCGATTTCAATTTTGTTGTAGATTTGTGAATTGTTAACATGAATACAAGCGCTGTAATGAGACCAATAAGCCACGCTGATCACCTTTTTAATGGTAGAGCCCTTTACCATTCCTATTTTTGTAATATGTAAGTACTAGGGTAAGGTTTCATACGTTCCTTTATATGGTTTTCTTTTATATAATTTATTTCATAAATACAGTTTGACCATACAACAAATAATCATACACAGTATTGCGTTTTTGAGAAATAAAAACTTTTTGAAGCTCATCTCAACAGAATATTGTTGCAAATTTAACTACCGAATCATTAACGCGATAGAAATAGCATATTTCACGTTTTTGAGGTTAGTTTGTCGAACTCCGTATTATTTGTTTATTTAAAATAATCAATATTTCTGCTACTTTGCTTACTGTTTTATCGTGACATTGAAAATGGCGTTGAACGCCGAAACAGCTGTCACCGTGACAGCGAATTGGCAGAAATTAACATTTATTACATTTTAAATCATAAAAATGCGCATGTCAGACTG
This sequence comes from Drusus annulatus, assembly GCA_022651775.1. NCBI lineage: Eukaryota > Metazoa > Arthropoda > Insecta > Trichoptera > Limnephilidae > Drusus > Drusus annulatus. The sequence goes on from JAGWCC010000112.1 coordinate 2,377,277, forward strand.
AAATTTTGCGTAAGAGAATAGCCAATAGGACTGTGTTTTCGGAGCAGTTTAAAACAATGCAAATAGTAGTCATACAATGTAGAGAATCTCTTTATTATTGAAAAAAATAAACTAAAATTAGAAACAACTTTAAAGCATTAATGCATTATGTTTTTTAAATATTTAAATAATATTAATAATCTAAAACACAAATATGAAACATAAAAAGACAATGGTCGACAACCGAGACTCGAACACGGATCTTCTACTCTATCCGGGAGTAAAAAAATAAAAAAATTCCGGATAGAGTAGAGGATCCATGTTTGAGTCTCGGTAAAAAGTAAATTTTACTCCCGGATAGAGTAGAGGATTATCTTTTTATTTTCTGGCTTTTTCTGTTTCATATTTGTGTTGTAGATTATTGATATAATTTAAATATTTATAAAAAAATCTAATACACCGTATGATTTATAGTACACTTTTAAGAATATTTTTTCTTGTGATAATCGTTGAGCTTAACTAGTACCATTATGATTAAAAATAATTTTCCGGAGAAAACGTTTTTGTAAATAAATAATATGAGTACAAATTCCTATCTGTATTATACCTACTTGCATTGAATATCTTACCTGGTTTAATGTTTTTTTTTTGCGTGTGAAATTTAAGCATTTCGGTAAACCTAATTATTTATCATGATTTATGATCTGTATGTTCGTTTTTAGTTCGGAGTGTAACAATGTGGGTGGACGTTAATCGCTCTGTGCTGAATATTCATTTCGTAAATGCACTTTAAAAATTATTCAAAAATCCCACAGCCATATTATTTAGGACCTACGTGTTTAGTCATTTGTCAAAATTAATAAGATGAATTAAAAACAATTTAGTCATTTATATAACTGACGTGTTGATAATAACTCGTGATTTATAAGACAACTGTAAATCTGCCGAAGGGGTATGCAGGGGTGACACAGTATTATTAACTATAAATAATTTCTTTTGTGTGTACGTACACCACCGTACGAGTGTGACATTTTCAATTGTCTACCTACCTATAGTGTATTTTAGCAGACATTATTCTATATTTGGAATGAAACAAATGTTTTTTCTTTACAAATCAAGTTACATCCAATGATTTTTATACATGTCAATGATATATTACTAGTAATATATAAATCTATAAAATATTGTAGTTTTATTTTACTCACCTCATAAATGTTTACCAACTTATTTTATGCCAGTTGACAAATTTTTAGAGCTTCAAAATGCACTTATATTCTTTAGAACTTCTCTATTTATTCATATATTGCATGAAAAACTAACAGACTGCAAAGGGAGTTTTTCAAAAAAGTATTCGGCTTATGTTTAAATTAAACAATCCCTGGACAGATAAACCGACACAAGTGTATTGTGGGCGCGCATGTGTGCTCTAAGTAAAGGTTAATATTATTTCACTTCGGGTAAAATTTAGAAAATTCTTTTTAAATTTCGATTTTTTTTTTTTCAATAAATAATCATTTTATTGGTCTCTCTGGGGCCTAGGAGTCCAAAGGTCTTATGGAATTTCGTAACGTCAGTTTTATTTCTGTTCAGAATAGATCACACTTAATATATATTTTTTGTTTAGTGTTCGAAACACACTAATAATCTTAATATTTTACTTATTTTGCCACACATTAAATGACAAAAAAAAAACAAATTTCAACATGGATTTTTCGAAAAATTCGTTGGCTTAGATTCAATTGAGACAACATAAAATTAGTAAATCGTTCTTGAAAAATGATTAATTAGCTTAACATACTTGAACTTTCCACACACTTAAGTTCTAAAGTCATTGAAACCCTTCGCCTTAGCCGCGACATACAATGAGAATAACAATTGATTTTGAAACATGTGATACTACGCACCCCCCCCCACTCTCCGATTGGAATCGGGCCGTTTTTTCGGGTTGAGTGATAAATCAATGAATGCTAGAAGAGTACTCACGTGGTTAACCATAAACCATAAAATCTGTTTATCTCACTCACCACAATCTCACGAATGGTAAGCTCTGGCGTCATGAAATTTACAGGTAAACACAGCCTTTTCTGACTAATTTATAGGTTGACACAACTATTTTCAGCTCAAAACGTCATTTACATCGTGAGCTTTGAAGCTTTGAAATATCCATGTAACTGTAAAACTAAGTCATGACGTCATTTTGATTTGTCCAAGTTATTTAATAAGCTAAAAGGTTTCTAAATAACTGTATTAAAGCTCGGGCGAAGCCTGTTGGTGACTACTAGTTTCCATAAGAATCAATAAACACATTTTTATTGGTGTTTTTATTAATTTTGTATTCGTTCATCACAAATTGTCACGAGCCGTTGTTTCTTAATTATTTATTCGCCGTTGAGGAGTCCATGCCCTGGTGTTAAAATTGTTTATTGCCCTCGAAGAAGGTCTGCTAAACTTGTTTTGAACAGTGAAACTATTTTTTCTCTTGCAGCCAGTTGGCTTTATTTTCATCATTGTGTTAATAGGCTTTAATTCGAGTGGCATTGTTTCTCTTTCATCTGTTAATAGTGATTTATTTATTTTCGTTTCACAAGCAGTTCTTATAATTTATTACTCTTTCTCAGGAAATTTATTGACTTGGACGTCGTACTGACATATTTTGCGTTACTTGCTAAGTGATCCAATTTTTTCAACATAAATTGTTTTTACATTCTAAAAAAGTCATAAGCGATCCTTAGACGGAATTTTTAAAATGTTGCCATGTTATGTGATTAAACTGATTATAGTTCTATTTTATTTTTCCTTAGCACTATAGTCAACTTATATCTTATGAAAATCGTTTTTCCTTTTTTTATGTGATTACCTACCGTACAAGAGTCTCAACGACCCCAAGCTAGTGCGACTATGAAATCTCCAATTAGGGATGTGTTATGAATCTTCAGAATGTTGGGTAGGGAAAGAGATGAAAAAAAAACAACTTGGAAAGCACCTGGCTATCCCGATCTGGTCACTAAACACGGCTGAAGTCATTTTTCAAGCAACCTTTCTATTCCGAACTGAGGACTTTAACCAGGGCGATTCTAACAGTACTTATATACCATTTTGAACGGTTAGTAGTCTAGTGAATAAATGCGTCGGGTTCCCACTCAGGCACCGTGGGTTCAATAATCTGCTAGCTAAGTTCCCTACCATTGCACAAGTAACTTTTCCCCTTTATAATAATGGAAGTAGGAATAATTCAAATATTGTCTGGTTATTCGTAATTTGTCAGTATTTGTCTTTGTTAAAAAAACAGTTTTTGTAATTTCAGTACCTACATTGACAATAATAATTTATGATGTTGCTGCTATTAAGTGTTAGTACCTGTTACTATCAGCGCCCTTGAGGTGATTTTTCACAAAAATGGCGCCATACTAATTATCCAAATATTATTATTATGTTGGCAGCCAATTTAAACTACTTAGATATATTATTCGTTTTTCAGTAGTTCATTTACAGCCTTCATCAATCACCCAGCCAAATTGAAACTGAAAAAAAAGTCGATAAACTATTTCTATTAATTTATTGATTTAACAAGCATCCGCTTTAAGACTTAAATGTCATTACCAGTTTAATGTTGATACGTAGTTTATGCATACACCTACAAAGTGTCTAAAATGTGGTTTTGAAAGGTTAAAAATAATAAGTTTATTTTTGATCCTCGCCCCGAGGTCCAATAGCCTAGCAGCGTGAGTCCTGGCACTTTTTACGGAGGCTTGGGATCCTTACCGGCGTATTTGAATTCTTACTCGAGAATTTCTGCTGCGAAAAGTTATGGCAACCTTTCGCAGCCTCGCCTTGAACAAACGGTTAAGTGCGCACTTTATGGCGTTAGACTTAGATGGTTTGTTCATTCACCAACCACCAATGAAACAAATGGACGGTTTTCTTCGTTTCATGGGATCGTAGGGTTTTACGACTCGTGCTCAACAGTTTGGATGTGGAATGATTTGCCGGTTTTTGTGCTCCCTTCACTCTTTCCTTTCCTTGAAAATACTCTTCATTCTGCATCCCTAAAAGTGACATTGCCGGCCTTGATGTAACTGTTGGATCCGAAGCCACGATGAAACACCGAATGTGTTTCCAGCTTCAGAGGAATTTAGAAAATAGTGGACTGAAAGTAAACGATAAACTGTACTACTCGGTGGATGTGTCTAATTGTAGCCCGTGGAAAGATTATGGAATGAAGGAAAAGTATAAAACCATTCACTCACCGATGTAGTTGAAGTTGGAAGTTTTTGAAGTCTTCTTACACGATTGTATTATTAACGAAACGAATACACCACACTTATTTTAGTCTACTTGTTCATAAAAAAAAACACATTTATTTTATATTATATGGA